>JANAVB010038419.1:2302770-2760270 GCA_029216955.1 Iris pallida
GAGTCCACATACGGGGGGAGAGTGACTTGTCTGAAACTGACCTACGAGTCCACATTTGGGTGAGGGTTTGGTATTCCATTGATCTCTTGTTCTTCCAGAAGTTCATTTATGCATAGTTGATCCCGTATCCGTGTTCATAGTTACCTGTCAGTAGCCCATGTCAGTCTCATGTCTAGTTCCTGTTTATACCCTGATTATATTATTACATGATTAAACTGGTTAGATAGGCATATTTTTATGTATCTTGCTATGTCCCCTGAGGACCTGATTATCTCTTCAGGTAACTGATTGCATGGAGTTAGTTAGCGGCTCATGATGGTAGTGATTACACCAGCAGGGATACAGGTATTTGTTTGCGATATTTCTTTATTATCCTCTCGTGCTTTATATTCCATGCCATGATATATTCTGCTTATTTTATAGACTCATATCATTCTTGGAGTCTAATCGAACAATATGCTAATGGGCTGCAGACCATGACCCATAATTGTTCATTCTTGTCTTATATATTCTTGTGGATTGAGATACACTGTAGATTACCATATTAGCCATGATACCATGACCTTGACAGCTTATACGTACTCGAGTCGGGCTGGAGTCTGCTCGATACGTAGCTGGCTTGCTCACGAGCTCGTGCCCGAAATCGGGTACGGGTCGTGACAAGTTTTTGTGGTGGCCCGTGCAGGTCAGAGCATATCGTACCGGTTACGTAACTGTACTGGTACGAGCCTGCGACTATGACTAAACTCTTAGAAATCTCAATCCACTCTGTCTTGAAAATTCTCCTAAAAATTTTCTCTACGTCCTTGAAATTTTATATTTATTCTCGATTATTCTTCATTGCCATCTCGTATCCTTGATTCTCGTACCTTCCTATTTAGGGTGACAAATGATCGTGTTGTCTAGAATTCATCAGAAATTCTTAAATTATATTATAATATTGCTTGACTATTGAATATTTGATTGTTATATATAGAAGGGACTATAGATGCCATATGCCCTAGAGATATGTTGGTAAAATTGTTAACAACTAGTTAGAAGGATATAATATTTTAGTGTCAATATTTTGAGGAGTAGTGTGACCAAAGGTGGGTAGAAGTCCTCAAGGTTTCGTAGTTACAAAATGGCTAGGAGAAGGATGTAACCTATTTTGAGAAATTAAATTTAAGGAGATTAAGGTAATAGTAGATTTCCTTCTTGAATTTAAGGAATAGTTATGAATTAGAATTTCGAGGACGAAATTATTTTAAGGTGGGTAGATTTGTAGCTCCCATTTCCGAAAACTTTGAAATATTTTTATTTTTATTTATTTATTTGTTCAAATGGTGATTTTTGGATTTTATAAATAATTATTTAGTTAATTATTACGGTAGATAATTTTAGTCATGGTTAGGAATTATAGTACAAGGTGACTAGAAATCGTGGCACGGATAATGCAGTGGCGTGCGTTGATTAGTGTATTAGCCCTGGTAAGGAAGGCCGAGTCATAAGGATGTCCTAACTAGGAAAACCAGACCAAGTTGCGACTTAACCCTTACCGAAGATTTTATTTATTATTTAATTACATTATTGAGTTTTAGGGAACCGGTTGTACCGAACCTGTCCAAATTGGGCCCAAGTCAAATCCAAGCCCATGTAGGCATGTAGTGGGACCAATACGGCCTTGTAAACATGTTTGGTAAATGCAAATATCTTTATATATATTTTTAGGAAATTGGCATTTACTTTCTAAATATTTGTTATATATACATTATAGGTATTATTATTATTAAATAATATTTTACAAAATTTTGTATGATCTTCTGAAGCCAGATAAGTAGTGTGCATGTTATATCCGTCAAAAATGACTATCAATCTATTATTAATTGTTATTAGGATTATTATTTATTATTGGTTATTGTATTATTTTATTGTTAAAAGAATATATATATATATATATATATATATATATATATATATATATATATATAATATATATATATATATATATATATAGATATATATATATATACTATATATATATATATATATACATATATATATATATATACATATATATATATATATATATACATATATATATATATATATATACATATATATATATATATATATATATATATATATATATATAATATATATATATATATATATATATATATATATATACATATATATATATATATATATATATATATATATATACATACTCCTAGGAATGGGCCATACCCTAAGAATAGATAATATTGAGAGTTGTATTTCTATTAAAAATATTTATTTAGATTTTTGGAGATTTATTATATAAGTATATGTATGTATATATATATATATATATATATATATATATATATATATATGTGTGTGTGTGTGTGTGTGTGTGTGTGTGTATATGTGTGTGTGTGTGTGTGTATGTGTGTGTGTGTGTGTGTGTGTGTGTGTGTGTGTGTGTGTGTGTAATAAAAGAAAAAGGAATAAGAAAAACAAAAAAACAAAAAAAAAAAATAGGTAAAAGAAAATCCCAGCCAACCAAAGCCCCCGGCCAAGCCTAGCCCGACACCTTCCCCCCCCCCTCCCCACCCCCCCCCCCCCCCCCCCCCCCCCCCCCGCTCGGCTGAATCAAAACAGGGCTGTATGTATATAAGAGAGAAAGAGCCAGGAACCTCTCGAAAAACCCTAACCCCTAAATCTCCACTACAGGAGGCCATGCCTCACCTCAGTCGATGCACGTACGCCGCCCTTGGCAGCCACACAGGCCGTCGAAGCGCAGCCCAGTTGCTGGTCGAGCGTGCGCAAGAACAGGGGATAGCCACAGCAGCAACTCGAGTCAGGTACGCCGCTTCGCTGTGGATTCTCATCTCGAATATTCAACCAATTTTGAATTCGTAAATTCCTACGTGTATCCCATATAACCCTCTAGAAGTCCACATAAATAGAATCCGACGGGGACAAGCCATCGATCCAGAAGATCGATGCAAAGATCGAGGGAAAACTGTTCTAATAAACAGTTTAGAAACTGTCAAGTACGTATGTTTAGCACCACTTTGCGATCAACGTGTCATGGATATAAAAATTATGATTGAACAATCCTGTAGACAACCCATAGGCCTTTAAAACCCTTTTCGTAGAAATTAATTTCATAGACCGTATGTCGAGAAATCGGATTTTCAAAACTTGTAAAAACGTGTTTTTAAAACAGTAGAAACTTTATGAAACTCTTCTATACGACGTGCGTCCCGCCAATCGGGTGACGTTGTTGCGCACCGTAAGCATCGAAAGGTGCGTACAGATATTGCGGACGTGTGAGCTTTGACGGAATTCAAATTGGTTGCGTGTGCGCGATGAATTTGATATGTATCCGTCAAAATTTACCATATTGGCCTCTGTGAAAATTTCCTAATTACTTTGTGTACGTTCGTCAGATCGAGACGAAACTTGTGCCAACAGGACCGTATCATTTTTCTGGTCCTGTATGTCAAGTTTGGTCCGATTCTGAAACAGTTGATCGGATCGCCGTTTTGTGGGCCCCACGGTCCGACTCAACGGGCGATTTTGTGCACGGCCTGCCGGAATCAAACTTTGGACATAAGGTTGGGCTCGTATCGAAAAATTGTACCTGTTGGCATATAGTTTGGCAACTTTAGAGACCACAGACTTTGACACACTTTTCGGTGCAAAGCGGGTCCAACGACGGACACCGTTTTGATCCAAAATTATCGTTTTGCCCCTGTATCCAGAATTGAACTTAAGGATAGGCAATTCTAGCTAATTTTACTATTCTTAAAATGTTGGTAATATTTATTTCAGCTTTCGGAGAAATTTGTGATGATTTGGACTTTATGGCTTAGCAGTTGACTATATTTGTTGGATCTGCGTGCAACCTCCAGGCAAGATACCTTGCCTCCCTCTACAGTTCATTTTTATGCTTATAGTTCTTCTATTTTTAGTCTGTTATCATTTAGTTACTCTATTTGATATGAATTCATATGTTTTCTACATACCATGTTTACTAGTTTATTGTCTTGCTTGTATATCAACATTACCTGACTTGATAGCGTAGTTACACCAGGCTTGTCCACATTATGGTTCATGTTAGAGTTGTCCTTACCTGTGTCATGACTGAATTGTACCGTATCGTCACCTGTATCTTGACTGAGTCGTGTCTACAAGTATGTGTAATTGAACTGCTATTCCTTATTTCGATTTCTTACAACCTGCGAGTCCACACACGGGGCGAGGGTTGATCGTTTGCACCTGTGAGTCTACACACGGGACGAGGGTGACTTGTCTTGAAACTGACCTGCGAGTCCATATTCGATGCGAGGGTTTGGTATTCCATTGATCTCTTGTTCTTCCAGCAGATTATTTATGCATAGTTGATCCCGTATCCGTGTTCATAGTTACCTGTCAGTAGCCACATGTCAGTCTCATGTCTAGTTCCTGTTTATATCCTGATTATATTATTACATGATTAAACTGTTAGATAGGTATATTTTTATGTATCTTGCTATGTCCCCTGAGGACCTGATGATCTCTTCAGGTAGCTGATTGCATAGAGTTAGTTAGTGGCTCATGATGGTAGTGATTACACCTGCAGGGATATAGGTATTTGCTTGCTGTATTTCTTTATTATCCTCTCGTACTTTATATTCCATGCCATGATATATTCTGCTTATTTTATAGACTAATATCATTCTTGGAGTCTAATCGGACAATATGCTAATAGGCTGCAGACCATGACCCATAATTGTTCATTCTTGTCTTATATATTCTTGTGGATTGAGATACACTGTAGATTACCATATTAGCCATGATACCATGACCTTGACAGCTTATACGTACTCGAATCGGGTTGGAGTCCGCTCGATACGCAGCTGGCTTGCTCACACCTCGTGTCCGAAAACCGGGTGCGGGTCGTGACAAGAGTGTTCTTTAGTAGACACAAGATGAAGGTATGGATACATTGGGACAAGTCTTTTACCAACCCAAATTGTCACCAGAAGCTGGTATCATTGTTCGTCTCAGAGCAGCCTGGTTGTTGTAGCCTGATTAATTCATAGAGGGATTTCGCAGAGAAGACGCCATTGTTACAGCATGTCCATGTAAGGGTATCCGTGCCGTCACTGTCTCTGAGTTTGATGGCAATGATTACCCTAGACTCTATGGTCGGGAAGAGTGAGTGTATCAGAGGTTGATCCCATGTTCTTGAACGTGGGCACATCAAGTCACGGACTATCCGAGGCCCATCCTCCGGCAGCTCAACCCCTGAAATCTTTTGTCCGGGCAAGCTTGGGATCCAAGGGTCGTCGAGTATGCTGACCCATCCTCCCCTAATACTCTGGTAGACTTTGTCCGCTAGTAAATGTCTAACGTCCAAAAGGCTCTTCCATGTTGGTGAAGCTCGCTTCGATTTGTGAATCGCCCAGATAGATTTATTTTGAAGGTAAATTTCGTACAGCAGACGGACCCAAAGAAGGTCAGGCTGGTCCAGGAAGTGCCACAGCAGCTTTCCAAGGAGGGCAGTGTTGACCCACTCTGGTTTACGGAATCCCAGTCCTCCGACTCTCTTAGGTTTGGTAAAGTTATCCCATACTAGGAAGTGCAGCCTTCTCTCATCTACGTCGTATCCCCACCATAAGCTCTGATGCATTTGTATGATCTTCGACGTGATACATTTAGGGATTTTATATGTAGCCATATGATAAATAGGTAATGAGCTAAGTGTAGAGTTGATGAGTACATTCATGCTTGCATGGGAGAGGAGTTTCGTCTTCCATCCCTTCAGTCGTGACCCGCATGAATCAAGTAAGTTTTTTAATGTGGATGATCGATACTTTGATTGTAACAGTGCATGCCCAAGATACTTGTCTTCTTTGCGCATACTGGATAGCTGCATGGAGGATACGAGATCTTGTTACTCGGCTGACCTGGTTCATTTGCTGAAGTATATGCTGGACTTTGAGTAGTTTATCTGTTTCCCCGACCAGGAGGTAAATCTTTATAGGATGTCCTTTACATGGCCCAAGTTCTGGGCGGAGGCCTTCCCAAACAGAAGAACGTCGCCAGCAAAGAGGAGGTAGGATATTGATGGCGTGTATCTGTTGATACGGATCCCCTGGTACAGATCAGCTTGTTCATAACAATAGAACAGTCTTGATAGAATTTCCATTGCTAATATGAAAATAAAGGGAGAAAGGGGACATCTCTGTCGTAGTCCTCTCTTTGGTTTAAAATTTCCTTCGGGGGATCTGTTCTCTAGGACTGAGAATGAGACCAATCTTATGCATTCCATTATTAGTAGATTCGAGTGTCCTCGGATGTCCATCCCTAGTAGCACGTTCCTGATAAATCCCCATGAGAGGCGATCGTATGCCTTTGACATGTCGATTTTGATGACGAATGAGCTCTTGTTCTTCGGGAAGGAGTTCATGGCGTACAAGATCTCTTGCGCTATGATCACATTGTCGGATATTTGACGTCCCAGGACAAATGCATTTTGAAAGGGAGAGATCAACCTGTCCATGAACACTGTAAGACCAGTTGTAATAATTTTTGAAATAAAATTGTACATAACACTACATAATGAGATCGACCGTAAGTCACCAGGTTTTGCAGTCGAGGGGCTTTTGGGGATCAATACAATGTGTGTATATAAGCCCCCTGAATTTAGGGTTACTTTTTTTAATTTTCTAAATCAATTATTTTGAATAAATATAGTTATGTGATTATTATTTTATTTAATGTTCTTTTCCGTGACTTTGACTTCTGGAGCATCAGAAATGCCAATCTCTGGAAACTCTTTTCATGAGTTTGTAGTAGACAAGATTATCTTCATTTTGATATATGATGTCCTACCTAAACTTGTTTTCTAGTACTCTGTTTGCTTCTCACAACTTCGGATCAATTTAGACCATTTGATCGTTGATTAATTATTAATTAATTTCCCACTTTTATCTTTAATCATCATATGCACGTTGTCGTGACTTTTAATTTAGGAGCACAAGGCTAGTCGTTTTCTTGAAACTAAGTTCTCATGCATGATCTACTCGAGAGACCCTACACCCATGACCTCCGTGTCCTACTCAGACACACCATCTTGTGCTTCATTTGCTTCGTACAACTTTTGGGTCAATTTAGCCAATTAATTATCCACCGTAAAATGTGACCTGACTTCTAATTTAATTTCGGGACCCGACATCGATCCAACCTAGTCGACCCAATATATGGTTTTGACCCATTTTGAGCCTACTACCCACATGATACTTGTATCCCATTTATTTGAGCCCCCGTATGCTACTTATTTATCCACGATCACAAATACCTAAAATTAATTCGTTTATTGTACCAAGTCTGTTTTGACCCGACCCGGCTCAACTGAATCCAACCCAAGTTTCATGTTATCCCCTCATAGATACCCACACCCTCATTTTTCCCTACAAAATGCCAAACACCTAGTGTACCATTTAAATTATTAAATGGAGAACCCCTTAATTAAATCCCTAGAGAATGACCTATTTTAGCTACATTAAATCCTAGCCATGGATTTTCTCTCCATCAATCCACTCCGCACATTCCCACATGACACTCAAACACACACTCCCTCATTCATGGCCGGCCCTAATCCCAAGACCCTCTTATTATTTTTGTAAAGAATCTCACACTCTCTCTCTCTCTCTCTTTCTTTCACACACAACCCCCTTTATTTTATATTCTCTCTCCTTTCACAACAGCTTCTTCACCACCTTCTTTCTCTTCCATGGCCGACTGTGCACAGCCATCATCATCTTCACAACACCAGCCTCCTTCTTTCTCCTCCTCTTCTTCTTCTTCAACATCTTTTCCACCATCATTATCCTCAACATCAACACTATACCGCCATCATCATCATCTTCCCCATCTCCATCTCTACCTCCATGGCCGAACTCCTATCTCCATTACCATCCTGACCAGCTCATCCCCTCATACTCCTCCTACTTACACCCGACCACCCCCTGCCATGCCACGTAGCAGCAGCTGCGAGCACAGCACAGCTGCACACGCAGCAGCAGGCGATGCAGCAGCCCGGTACGTCACGTACCACCATCGCCGACCCCCCCTCTTAAACTCATGCGCCCCTGGATGGACTGTCTCTTGTGCCCCTGGATGGGATGTCTCCTTTCCGACGTGCCACCGCGCGGCCGCGACGAGTCAAGGCAGCAACAACAGCTGCAAATGTCGCACATGCGACGTACAAGGGTAGCGGCAACGACGTCACCGGACCGTCGATGACCACCAACCACCCCGATGTGCCTCCTGGCCACCAGCGCACCACCCTGGCATGTTCCCACTCTCCCCGACGATCGCAGGACTCGACTTCGACTTTGGAGTCGAAATTTAGACGTGATGAGCGATTTTGAAAAGTCAAATTTACGTATCGAGGCAGCAACTTCGTATACGTTTTTTGAGAAATCTGACAGTTGGATCGACGAACTCTTTGCTCCGTCACAATATTGGTATATAGCTCTTCACTCCTCTCAAGTTTCGTCCATTAATTTTGTCGTTTGATACATCAAAATCGGCCGCCAAGTTGACACTTTAAATTGTACTATTTTTGGACAGTTTTGTGGAACCAACTTCGTCGACTCGTATCTCCTCCATCGTAGCTCCGTTTAGCGTGCCACCAGTTCCTGTGCATAGCTGGTATAACCCTCTTCCTGTCCCTTAAGTTTTATTTCATTGTGAGCACGTTTGATTGGTTGAATTTGACGCTAAAGTTGGCCGTCCAAATTCATAATTTCTAACTTGTAAAATTTTATTTTTGAACCCGGGACTCCGGATTTCAATTCCGACACCACCAGTAGACTCGTGGCATCGTTCTGGCATGAATACATATAAAGTTTGTTAGATTTGGAGGACATGGGCCCTGGCACGTATTTCGGTACAAAGTGGGCCCCATAGTCAGAGTAAACGGGTCAATTTGAGATCGGGTCAACGAAATCGAATTCTGGATATACCGTTGAGTTCGTATCATCATTCTGAACTCGTTGACATATAATTTGTTGAGTTTTGAGGACATTGGCTTCGACACACTTTTTCGTACAAATCAAAATTTCAATGTCCTGTTCAACGGAACAATTTGAGATCGGGTCAACAGAATCCAATTCTGGATAGAACATTGGGTTCGTATCGTCATTCTGGATTCGTGGACATATAATTTGTTACGTTTAGTGGATTAGTATCCTTGCACGTTTTTTGGTACAAAGCGGATCCGACACGAACACCGTTTTGATCCAAAATTATATTTTTGCTCATGCGTCCAAATTGGACTTATAGATAGGCTATCATGCTAATTTGACCATTCTTGACACGTTGGTGATGTTTGTTTCATCATCCGACAATGTTTGTAGATATTTCTCTATGTATCACATTTTATTATAATTAATTCTTATTATGTTCGTATTTCAGAATTAGTGCAACGAAACTAAGATCAGTCGATTCCAGCGATCTCACATCACTGAAATTGACAAGATGACCATGTGGATCACTATGATAAGATTGTTAACCTTACCGTTGATTATCTTATCACGATTTACGTGTTGTAGGTTTCGATATACAAATAACGAGGTACAACTTGATATTTTAATTCTTAGATTAGAGTTGATCCTGTTTGACCAAGATATATGGTATCTTGGTAGGTAAATGTTAGAAATATGATACTTAGACTAGTTTTGACTTCAATTTACCAAGTTTGACTGTTTTGACCAAAAGTCGACTACAAGTCAACACTTAGCCTAGAATTGACTAGAACTTGACCAGAGTTGACCAGTTGACCAAAAGTCAACTGTGAGTCAACCATTAGCCTAGTTTGAACCTAGTTTGACTTTATGCGACCTATTTGATTTAGTTGACTGAGTTTGACCTAGATTACATAGCTTATACTATATAATCATGCCTAACACTGTTGAACCCTAATTAGCTTATATATATCTCATCTTTAGGTTTGTGATATCACTCTGAGCATCGATTCCATTTGACAGCTCAGGACCGCAGGCGAGTACATTCTCTGATAGTAGTTCCTTGTCTTGATATCTTCTGTATCTGATTCAGTTATAGTTTTTTACTTGATTCTTGTCACGATGGTGCACGGACTAGTATACGTTGGATCCTGACATGAGATATTATTCCTGGACTTTCTTAGTATATTGGTACATTGTTCGATCTTATCTCTTGTACTTGTATAGACATCGATTTCTGAGGGAGATTAGCTACCCTCTTAGAGAATCATGTGTCATGACGTGCTATGTCCAGATCCATATACTATTCGGAGATGGGGAGTTATTATAGGTTATGTGATCATACCCCACTGGTTAGCATCATAGCTTTACCCCCGCCTCACGTAGGGTAAAGCATGACCTGATACTACTTGCACCCTAGCTTTCCATTTTGGCCGGCCTGATCTCCAGGTTTACCTGCACTTGTTCTTGTACCATAGCCTGTCAAATGGAAGAGCCTAATCTTGATCCAAATTGATCACATAATGCTCTAATATCTCAAGGCACATTTTATGTTTACATTATACATCAGATATTCATGTACTGTTCTACTTTCCTGTATGTTACACCCTGACATGATTTCCAGTTTATATATCATGTTTTACTTACAGTCTTGATATATCATCTTGTATTCCATTATGATTGTCTCTTACAGCATTTGTCAATACAATAAAACTATTGTTGGAGGTGTATTTGCTTATTTTCCTGACAGGATAACCGTTGATGTTTACAGAGGACATGTTGGCTGTTTGCTTTACCATTTACGGATATGGCCAGGATAGAGATTTTGATGAGACATTTCCCTTGGTGCCAGTAGAAGATTTACCTCCTGCTTAGACTGTTAGATAGGTTTGACTGGACTGCGTTCCAGCTAGTATTGAGACTTATGTTAATATGTTATATTTTAGGATTTTTGTGTTATATCTTTAACCCTGAACTGTGTTGTGACTTCGCATCTTTTTTTTAGTTCATATATTTTCATCATATCTTTATGATATTTGTGCCTATCTTTCTTAGATATCTTGTGATTGAGTTAAGATTATATACCTCCATGCGGAGATAACAGGTACATATATATTGTGTCTAGATGTTATACTTTCTAGTAGACCTATACAGCGTTCTACCGTTGATTCTATGGCATAGGCTGGACGTACCCACGTGCTCGTGCCCCTAATCAGGGTGCGGGTCTTGACACATTTTTGTGGTAGCCCATGCAGGTCAGAGTCGTAACTAGTGCAATTTTGTAGTGGTGCTTGACTTAGAGCGCTGCTACGAGCCTGCTATTAGGATATAGGTTCTAGGTTATGATAGGAGTTGCTCAATCACAGTTAGGAACTCTTGATAGATTCCAGGGATAACCCCTGAGAATCTTACTTCAAAAACTCTTGAGTCTATTCCCACTTTCTTTCGCTCGCCCTGATCTTGAATATCTGCCAGTTATCAAACCTTATTCTAGGATGAGTCTATGGACCCCTGAGAGAACTAGAAAGTAGAAGTTGAACCTATAACCATTTAGGTTAGGATTTGTTCTAGACTATATTTAAGGGATTTTGAATTTTGACCTAGATAATATCTTTGGGACAACCCTTGTGAACCTCTTTCTAAACCCTATCTCCAAATCTGTTGTCGCTTGTCTCCATTTACTCTTCCTTGATTTATCGTTGACTTTGATTTCGTTGTTGACTTTGATCTTGCATCGAGATAAAATTTGTGGATTGAATTAAGGTATATCCTGATAAGGTAAATGTCTACTTTATTTATAGAGTTTAGAATTTATCGTAGCCATACAAGCTAGCATGACGAGGACATGGAGCCTAATTTTGGGTATACTATCCTAGTTATAGAATTTAGATTTTCTTGCAGCCATACCGGTTGGCGTGGTAAGGAATCTAGATGACATGATTATAGGATGTATACCATAGTTATGGACTCCATCGTTTATTGCAGCTATGCTTACTGGCATGGCAAAAATTCTAGCAACATGTTATCAGATCATATATTTTAAATCGGTTCACTTCATTATGACCAAATAAGCAAGAACAAATTCTTATCATCATTCTCCCCCGTCTTGATTAACTCTGTCTATCTACAGCGACAACTAGGATTTTCTCGACATGATTGTTTTATGTTCCATATTTTCTGTGATTTGACTAAACTCTTCTTTGCTAACATCTTGCGTAATTCTTCTTGTCTTTCCCGGTAATTGTCGAAAGTGCTTCATGGATTGATTCAAGAAAAGTTCAAAAAGTAATTTATCCTTGTATTACGGAATTAGGAGTTTGCATCCAAAGAAATACCGGCTAGGCATGACTTCGGATGACGCATCATGGTTAAATATGTTTCTCGAATTCTACTTGGTCCACTCCCTAAGCATTTTGACTAACATCTTCTCCTTTATTTGCAAAAGTTAGTTTGGAAATATTTTACGGATTTGGCCACGTTAAGTTCAGGAACCTATATTATCTGGCGTGGCAGCTGTGCACTGCAGCCATCCATCGTATTATGGAACAAGAAAGTTAATCACAACCAGATGCACACTAGCACGATAGTAACTTCATGTGACATTATTACGGAGGTATATGGTTCTTGAGTTGTATTTCGACTACATCCTATGCATCTCGTTTGGCCTCGTACTACTTTTGAAAATATTTTGACAATCTTTCCTGTCTTGCATGACCCTTAACTTGTCTGAATACTGATATGGATTGCTCGACCCAGTCTTAGGCCCTTGTTACCTTCTATTTAATTGACGACTGAAATAGCCAAACCTCGTTAACAGATTTTATAACTATAATATGTTATTATGTGATTGTGATGAGTATATTTTTCTTGGGGATTTATCAGATTAAGCTTATAGGACAGATATGAGTGACTGACTATAGTGGACTTAGAAAACCATTAAGAATGATTAGTTTGATAGTATAGATTGATGATAAGGTATCTGAGATGGAGTAATGAAATATTATATTTTTGTGACTACGGATTAAGACTAGAATCTTGTGCTTAGATTCAAGGCCTGAGTGTGAGGTCGCATTGCATTTATTTTTTCCATTGATGCCTTCCTAACTAAATAAATTTCAGCCCATGTTAGGACTTAATATCAGTCCATATATCTTCCCCTATATTGTAGCATACCATATTTCCTATGTTGACAGCCCTTTCATGTTGTAACGCTCCAGTCCCAAAATACGTAGGACTAGAACGTAATCATGCCAGCTGTATACATACGAAGTATATGGACCCTCGTATATATATACATAAGCTGTAAAATGTAGTAACCAAGGTACTAAATCTCATTCACAAAGATAAATAATGATATAAAAGCAACTTTGAATTTGTCATGTATACAATCGTTGGGTGGAGACAAATCCACTACCAACTAATTTAAATAAGCAAGAGTTATACAAGAAAAATGATTTGGTCGAGCGAAGGAGATGACGATCCGAAAAGCAACATCTCGAAGAAAGATAGAAGATCATGGCCACGGCTAGAACACCTGCGAAAGACATGAAAACACACCTGACGAGATAACCAGGTCCTCAGAGGGACGTAACAAGATACAATAGACATGCCATACAAATACTGAATATAAAATATGCCACAATCAAAGAAAGTGACAAGACATAAATAAGGTAATCTAACCATACTAAAGTGAACATGCAGTTGAGAACAAACCTTTCGTCGCATGAGCCCTGGCTGTAAATGGGATCTGGTATAGTCCCCACTTGGGCACCAGTGACCTAAGCGCACGACGTTCAAAAATGATAGTGGCCAACCTGAGAGGCTCATACCCGTATCTCCAACGGAGCTTTCGGATTACAAGAGAAGTGCAATCGAAGCCCATACGACAAGGAGATGTCCTCCCCACCTAATGTACCTATCATGTCGCATCCACGACCATGTAACACTACTAACCGTCAAGTCTTCTAATATACAACTATTGACAGTTAGACCTAACGCACGTCCTGCACGCATCAGTGATCAGCCAACACGCAAGTCCGTAGGCTATATGCTACTCATAACTCACACGTCTCGTGGCACATCAGTGTCAAAGTTTATGTAATTCACTAAACTAGTGGTAGTCCCTTAACTCTAGGTCCATATGCAATCAAAGGATAAATAACAAGGTACAACTAATATCACTGAGCAGGCAGCAAGGCAAGAACTGTAATAATGGTACAGCAAAAAGAACAAAAAATAAATACACAGTGATATGCAATAATAAAATACAAACTAATTTATAAACAGTAAATTGTGGCAAAGTATCTTGCCTGGTGTGTCTTCTGGAGTGGTGCGATAATCCGACAAGTCATGTCTGTCCGGTAGCCATGTTCGATGTGCAAGAGTTCGAACTTCACGAAAATTAGAAGTTCTTGATTAGTCAAGATCAATGGATTATTCGAGGGAAATTTGTGGATTACGTATAATATGCTTTAGAAAATATCTATAATATTTTAAAGCTAGAATTTTTATTTGTCAAAAAATTTGGTAAATATTCGTGAAAACTAGAAAATCATTATATGAATTTTGGTAACTACTTTTCGTAAAATATTTCTAAGTTAAATACTTGAAATACTTTATATGTATATAATTTAAAAAATACATTATTAGTATGATATATGTCTAGATAAATAGCTTGAAGGATAAAAACCATTTTTTAGGCGAGGTCCTAAGTTTGTAAAATATACAAATAAATATATTTAATATAGAAACAATACTCTTGATATAATACAGAAAATAAACTAATAATAATAATAACACAAATATAATAATAATAATAATAGATAATAACAGTAATAATAACCTTATTAATAATACTAATAACAATAATGGTAATAATAATGATAATATCAATAATAATAATAATAATAATAAAACTCTTAATCCAGCCCCTTTTCCCTATTTCGTTTCAGTGAGATGAGAGAGAGTTGGAAAAAAAATTTCGGGAGTGGGTTTACATGGGTGCTCACCGAGGTTTGCGCGGAGGCGCTGGGCGCCGGGCTCGAACAAGGAGGCGGTGGTCGGCGGCGGCGCAGAGGAGAGTTCGTCGGGTCGTTCCAGTGCCGGTGGTGGATCGCGCGAGAAGGCGGTGGCGGGCGCCGAGGAGCGGCGTTCGCAGGAGGAACGAGGTGGTCGGCTGGGAAGATGGCGGCGCGTTCTCTCGAAGGGTGGATGGCGGTGGTTTCGGAGGAGACGGCCACCGAAGCTGGGCGCTCGGCAGAGGTACGGGGGTTTTGGCGGTCGGAGAAGTGAGAGGGGGCGACGGATGATCGGCGGGCGGACGGCACCGACTTCGGTGGAGACGACGCGGGAAGGGCGAGGAGGCGCTGGAGGAAGGAGAGAGGGGCGGTGACTGTGCGGCCGGGGGAGGTGGAGAACGTCGGCAGACGTGATCGACGGAGGACGGTGGCACCGAGGTTAGGGTTCTGCTACTCCTTCTTCTATTTTGTTGTGGTGTTGATGGTGCTATGGGTTGTGGCGACGGCGTCAGGGGTGATGCTGAGATGATGAAGACGGGTGGCGGTGATGATTCGGATGCGGTGGTGGTGTTGTCCGGGTGCAGGGAGGTTGGATGGGGATGAGCTGGTGACGGAGACGGGTGGCGGTGATGGTTCGGACTAGGGTCTAGGTCGGGTCGTGGTGATTGCGTGTCCTGCGTGACGCGGATAATGAAGAGAGATGATGTCTGGTGTGTCGGACACGGGGAGGAGATCTGTATTTGTAATGGGAAAATATAGTGGATGGGAGGCACAGACACGGTGCACAATCTGTGGATGTAGAAAAATTATGGAGGAGTACCTGCCTATTTATAGGATGTGGGAATTCCCATTTGGATAGGATTAGGATTTATTTAAATCCCCTATAGATAATTCATCATTTAATTAAATAAATTTAAAGCCAATTCAACCAAATCCAATTTAAATCACAACTTTAATTTAGAACTATTTTAAATAAAGATAAGATAACTCAAATTTAAATTGCCATAATAATCAAACATTAAATCAAACTATTTTGAAAATATCTTTTTATAAATAATATAAAATAATAATAAATTAATTTTGAAAATCAATAATATATACATGAATAAATTTTATATACCTTGTATGCAAACAAAATATTTACATAATTCATGGTTTTTCTAAATTACTACTAACTTTAAGCAAGAAATAAAATAGTCTTTCAAAAAGTAAAAATAAGGTTTTTGATAATTTTCGTGGGATGCCTTTTTGACAGAAAATACCATGAAACAAAATATCGATTTCTATATAAAAACAATAACCAAATCTTTTGTATATGAATAAATAAAAATTTCATACTTACGTACGATACAAAATGAAAATCCATATCGTAATAAAATTTTAAAAATTATAGTGAAATTTAGGGGGTTTACATCCTACCCAACTTAAAAGAATTTCCTCCTCGAAATTTAGGAGCAATTAGGGTAGGTAGGGTGAAGGGGATGGTAAGAATTTGTTCGAATAGATTTACGAGATCTTCTTGGGACGGGAATGCAAACAAGTATTCGACGAGGAGGCGATCGACATTTCAATGGCAATATGTCCTTTGATTGACTAGAACAGAAAAATTCGATACGATCATGTATATGACAACCAATCAATGACTAAGCTCGATCATCCTAACACTAACTTTAAAAGGGGCAACCTTATAAGCAGGTAATAAACTCCTTAATACTTTAATATCATCAATATTCGTATAATCTCTCTTATCATAAATCGTTCTTTCCATTAATTTCTTTCGTACCACGTCCCGTTACCAAAAATCAATATGATTATAATTGTATTCTAACTTCCTCTATCTCGTCATAAAATTTCAAATAGTCTCAAATTTTCAATTCCATAATCTCTATTATACTAGCTTACTTATACATATCTTTCCAAGCCATAATTTCCTCTAAAATTAAAATTCCAAAACTTTCAACCAATTTGGCCCAAGTAAAAGTTAAAATCTAGTTTCTATAAATTTGTATTTATTGGTCAATGTATAATGCATCCATAGGTACCAAAATAAAAGACCGTCTTCAATGTTCGATAAATCTCGAAAACTAACGGTATACCTTCATAACTCAATCTTCTATCATCATAATTGAAAATTTTCTAAAATATTTATTAGTCTCTCTCGAAAATTTGGATTCAACAATCTTTTCTTCTTGATGGTAGAAATGAACTCATCTTGCTTCATATTCATAATCATCTTAGAACTTGAGTCTCCATGCATCAAAATGTAAAGGTTTCTTTCTTCAACAATTGGTTATCCTTGAAAAATATCGCCATAACACTATATGTTATCGAAGGCAACGCCAACATTGTCTTTATCAAAAATTTGTATCCATAAATTTAATATATAACTTTGGTTCTTAAACCACCAACACTTTAGAAAATTCTTCACTCGATATTTAGTTACCTCAAAACAAGCTTTTGAAATTCGAGAAGTCTATTTACTCTTGAGTGTTTCATCAAAACATCGTATATCATTCCTTATTTCCTATATTTGGATTTATCGCACACTTATTTATGTCCCATCTACACCTCGTAATCTTGTAATTATCTCCCACTATATTATTTATCCATGTTGTGGGGTTCTCCAATCTAACCTCTACTAACCTAAGATTGTCATGATCAAATTTTATTTCGCAGAAGGGAATCAAACAGGAAACAAGGTTGCATAAGCTATCGAGGAATCATAGTGAAATATAAGTAAAGCAGTTTAATTGGAAGAGAGAAGGGTAGGGGTTGCAATATTGAAGAGCAAAAATGTTATGTCTCTAAGTGAATCGAGATAAGACATAAAAATAAATGACAAGGGTTAAGCAGGTAAGATAAACGCAAAGTTAAGCATTTAATAGATCACTATCACATATTAGGTAAAAATTTGAATCGGGGTAGAGTTCGTATTGGTACCATGGTAAGGGTTATGGTTGAGTCTTTATGGTCCGAAAGTCGTACCATAAAAATAGAGTACAAGGGGACGTGTTTTAGTGGGACATGATATACCTACATGAAGGTGAGCTCGTCTAGGTCTTGCATGTAAAATTTGCTGGAAGGAAAAGTCTAGTGTTGTGCTCCAAATATCAAAGTCGTGATAGGGAACGCCGAGTGATCAAAATAGAAAGTGGGTTTTCATAAGGTACTAATTAATGCACAAAATAAAAGGTTAAAGCACGAAGTTAAGATAAGTTAAAGACACAGTTTCTAGAAAATGGTCTCATAGATAAGGGTATGGTCAAGGGAATGATTCTAATCATTTCTAAGTTTCAAATAATTAGATGTCACGAATAAGATCTAGATTTAAGGAAAAGTTGAGTAAGTCAAAGATATGTTCATCGGTTTGGTCGATGACGAACTATACTTGTGTATATGCAATATCATAGTCATAGGTGGCATGGCAATCTAATGTGGAATACTTCTATCTCACTAGGGTGACCTTACTTGTTTTTTGGTCCTTCACCAATATATGATCTAATCTAAAATTTTAAGTTCCTCGTAAATTCCTAATAAAATTTTTCAAGATACTCCACCAAGATCATCTTAGGCTGTCAACTTTAATCAAAATTTTAAATTTCTAGTAAATCTCGAAACAACCCCTGTATATCGCAAATCGAATAATAATCTTTTTTTTCCAAAATCTTAAACTCAACATTTAAATAAGTTTATCAGCCGAAATTTCTACTACAAAATGGGACATTTAAATAACTTCCGAATTTAATTCTATATCCTTCAAATGTGTATATCTAGCTTCCAATAAATCATAATTACTCTTTAAATTTTTTTCCAAAATTTAAATATCCATAATCAAGGTTTTAAACTCGAAATCTAAATAACTTTATAAATCATAGATCATATGACGTAATTTAATCCAAAAACATTTTACCAAAATTAATCAATCCTCCTCAAATTTTGGTCAAGCGTAAATCATATTTTAAAATTTTATAATCCTTTTCAAATCAAATTTATATTCCTCCAAAAGATGTATAGCTATAACTCAATAAATCATAAATGTTCAAAGTCCTTCAAATCAAAATGCAAAATCAATTCAATTTGTTTTCTTGATCTAGCTATCCTCTTGTGTATATCACCTTGTAATATCAAATTAAAATTTCCAACTATCTTTTGGAAGCAAAAAATATGCTACTACCCAACTTGGAATTAACTAATCCTTAAAATCATATTTCTAGGAAAATAAATGCCTTTATAACACAAATAAAACCCCAATGCATACTAATTGTCAATGCAATCCATCTAGCCATGTGTTTAACCTATGGGCATATACTAGTGTAGTCATCTTACTAAATACGAAACTAAGAATTTACGGTAGAAGGAGTCAAGCAAGATACAATTCAAGGAGGTCGAACGAGAGTTCGGAATTTGAAGTCAAGGAAGGATGTCAAGTAGGTGGATGAGATTCTAAAATCTAATCCTATACTGCAGGCCCGTTCGGTACAGTTATGTAACCAAAACGGCAAACTAGACCTGCATGGGCCACCACAAAAATATGTAACGCCCCAGTCCCAAAATACGTAGGAATAGAACGTAATCATGCCAGCTGTATACATACGAAGTATATGGACCCTCGTATATATATACATAAGCTGTAAAATGCAGTAACCAAGGTACTAAATCTCATTTACAATGATAAATAATAATATAAAAGCAACTTTGAATTTGTCATGTATACAATCGTTGGGCGGAGACAAATCCACTACCAACTAATTTAAATAAGCAAGAGTTATACAAGGAAAACGATTTGGTCGAGCGAAGGAGATGACGATCCGAAAAGCAACATCTCGAAGAAATATAGAAGATCAAGGCCACGGTTAGAACACCTGCGAAAGACATGAACACACACCTGACGAGATAACCAGGTCCTCAGAGGAACGTAACAAGATACAATAGATATGCCATATAAATACTGAATATAAAATATGCCACAATCAAAGAAAGTGACAAGACATAAATAAGATAATCTAACCATACTAAAGTGAACATGCAGTTGAGAACAAACCTTTCGTCGCATGAGTCCTGGCTGTAAATGGGATCTGGTATAGTCCCCACTTGGGCACCAGTGACCTAAGCGCATGACGTTCAAAAATGACAGTGGCCAACCTGAGAGGCTCATACCCGTATCTCCAGCGGAGCTTTCGGGTTACAAGGGAAGTGCAATCGAAGCCCATACGACAAGGAGATGTCTTCCCCACCCAATGTACCTATCATGTCGCATCCACGACCATGTAACACTACTAACCGTCAAGTCTTCTAACATACAACTATTGACAGTTAGACCTAACGCACGTCCTGCACGCATCAGTGATCAGCCAACACGCAAGTCCGTAGGCTATATGCTACTCATAACTCACACGTCTCGTGGCACATCAGTCTCAAAGTTTATGTAATGCACTAAACTAGTGGTAGTCCCTTGACTCTAGGTCCATATGCAATCAAAGGATAAATAACAAGGTACAACTAATATCACTGAGCAGGCAGCAAGGCAGGAACTGTAATAATGGTACAGCAAAAAGAACGAAAAATAAATAAACAGTGATATACAATAATAAAATACAAACTAATTTATAAACAGTAAATTGTGGCAAAGTATCTTACCTGGTGTGTCTTCTGGAGTGGTGCGATAATCCGATAAGTCATGTCAGTCCAGTAGCCATGTTCGATGTGCAAGAGTTCGAACTTCACGAAAATTAGAAGTTCTTGATTAGTCAAGATCAATGGGTTATTCGAAGGAAATTTGTGGATTACGTATAATATGCTTTAAAAAATATCTATAATATTTTAAAGCTAGAATTTTTATTTGTCAAAAATTTTGGTAAATATTCGTGAAAACTAGAAAATCATTATATGAATTTTGGTAACTACTTTTCGTAAAATATTTCTAAGTTAAATACTTAAAATACTTTATATGTATATAATTTGAAAAATACATTATTAGTATGATATATGTCTAGATAAATAGCTTGAAGGATAAAAACTATTTTTTTAGGCTAGGTCCTAAGTTTGTAAAATATACAAATAAATATATTTAATATGGAAACAGTACTCTTGATATAATACAGAAAATAAACTAATAATAATAATAACACAAATATAATAATAATAATAATAGATAACAACAGTAATAATAACCTTATTAATAATACTAATAACAATAATGGTAATAATAATGATAATATCAATAATAATAATAATAATAATAATAAAACTCTTAATCCAGCCCCTTTTCCCATTTCGTTTCAGTGAGATGAGAGAGAGTTGGAAAAAAAAATTGGGAGTGGGTTTACATGGGTGCTTACCGAGGTTTGTGCGGAGGCACTGGGTGCCGGGCTCGAACGAGGAGGCGGTGGTCGGCGGCGGCGCAGAGGAGAGTTCGTCGGGTCGTTCTGACGTCGGTGGTGGATCGTACGAGAAGGCGGTGGCGGGCGCCGAGGAGCGGCGTTCGCAGGAGGAACGAGGTGGTCGGCTGGGAAGATGGCGGCACATTCTCTCGAAGGGTGGATGGCGGTGGTTTCGGAGGAGACGGCCACCGAAGCTGGGCGCTCGGCGGAGGCGCGAGGGTTTTGGCGGTCGAAGAGGTGAGAGGGGGCGGCAGATGATCGGCGGGCAGACGGCACCGACTTCGGTAGAGACGGCGCGGGAAGGGCGAGGAGGCGCTGGAGGAAGGAGAGAGAGGCGGTGACTGTGCGGCCGGGTGAGGCGGAGAACGCCGGCAGACGCGATCGGCGGAGGACGGTGGCGCCGAGGTTAGGGTTCTGCTACTCCTTCTTCTATTTTGCTGTAGTGTTGATGGTGCTATGGGTTGTGGCGACGGCGTCGGGGGTGATGCTGAGATAATGAAGACGGGTGGCGGTGATGATTTGGATGCGGTGGTGGTGTTGTCCGGGTGTAGGAAGGTTGGATGGGTATGAGCTGGTGACGGAGGCGGGTGGCAGTGATGGTTCGGACTAGGGTCTAGGTCGGGTCGTGGTGATTGCGTGTCCTGCGTGACGTAGATAATGAAGAGAGATGGTGTCTGGTGTGTCGGACACGGAGAGGAGATCTTTATTTGTAATAGGGAAATATAGTGGATGGAAAGCACAGACATGGTGCACAATCTGTGGATGTGGAAAAATTATGGAGGAGTACCTGCCTATTTATAGGATGTAGAAATTTCCATTTGGATAGGATTAGGATTTATTTAAATCCCCAATAGATAATTCATCATTTACTTAAATAGATTTAAAGCCAATTCAACCAAATCCAAATCCAATTTAAATCACAACTTTAATTTAGAACTATTTAAATAAAGATGAGATAACTCAAATTTAAATTGCCATAATAATCAAACATTAAATCAAACTATTTTGAAAATGTCTTTTTATAAATAATATAAAATAATAATAAATTAATTTCGAAAATCAACAATATATACATGAATAAATTTCATGTACCTTGTATGCAAACAAAATATTTACATAATTCATGGTTTTTCTAAATTACTACTAACTTTAAGCAAGAAATAAAATAGTCTTTCAAAAAGTAAAAATAAGGTTTTTGACAATTTTCGTGGGATGCCTTTTTGACAGAAAATACCATAAAACATTTCTATATAAAAACAATAACCAAATCTTTTGTATATGAATAAATAAAAATTTCATACTTACGTACGATACACAATAAAAAACCATATCGTAATAAAATTTTAAAAATTATAGTGAAAATTTAGGGGGTTTACACATGTTGACAGTCCATACCAGCCTACTTTACATTCAGTCATCCTTTCACTCATAAATTTCAGTCCATGTATCCATCTCACAGTCCATACAAGGTCCACATTACAGTCCATCCCCACTTCACTTGCAATCCACCCATTTATTTCACATTCAACACAATCCCCTATGCATCCATACATTTCAGCATCATATAGTCCTATATGTTATGATTCATGTGTGTGTGTAGGTGTGAGTTGAGTGATAGTTAGTAAGGTATGTTAGAATGTTAGTAGGTAAATGTTAAGGTAATTGATATTAAGGATAAGGTATTGTGTTAGAGAGGTAAGGTATTATAGATATGGGATATACCTATATGTATATATAGGAATAACTTTGAGGCATGCTCACATGTATATATATATATATATATATATATATATATATATATATATATATATATATATATATATATATATATATATATATATATATATACATATATGTTATAGGTGTGAGATGAGGGTAGTAAAAAAGGGTTGAGTTGTATCCTTAGTATACTTTGAAAATATATATATATATATATATATATATATATATATATATATATATATATATATATATATATATATATATATATATATATATGTTATAGGTGTGAGATGAGGGTAGTAAAAAAGGGTTGAGTTGTATCCTTAGTATACTTTGAATCATGGTTTATCTATAGGATGTTGAACAAGGATTAGATGAGGTTTAATGCTACATTAGCCAAGAAATATATAGTTCACATAAGACCAAAACCTTAGAATTGACCAAGGTTTGACCCAATAGTTCAAGATTGACTAGGTTGACCAAAAGTCAACATTGAGTCTAAATGTGACCAATTGACCTAGTTTGACCAGAGTTGACCAAGTTTGACTTAGACCTAGTTTGACCTAGACAGTTGACCAGGTTTGACTTAGAGTTGACTTTGACCTTGATTTGACTTAGAATCATGTAGATTGCATCATAAACTTTATTTGTCTTATTTTAAACATATTATAACTTGTACTGCTCTATTTAGGACATTGTGACTCCGGTGCAGACATCTGATATCATACTACTCTTTTCAGAGTGTCAGGCGAGTACATTCTCTGATAGTTCTCTCATTTATTTGTTATTTATTGTACTTCAGTTCTAGTTAGTTTTATGTGATTCTCTGTTATCACACGTATGGATATTTCTGGATTCATGTATACGACACACTTGCCATATTGTCTGGCCTCTATTACTGGAATCATTCTGGAATCATTGCTAGTATCGTTGTGTTTGGCTGGACTCTTCCCGATTCTCGTGTCTTGTACTGGATTCACTTGTATTGCGGGGCGGAGAAATATTGAGTAAGACATGTAGACATACCCCAAATCTGGAATCTCTCTACTGGAATCTACTGGAAGCATAGCCATCTCTAGCCTAATCAGTGAGAGATGTGCATGATACCTACAGTCGTTTACATGTCGATCTCAGTATTTTAAAACACACTGTTAGAATATAGCTGGTCTCACCTGGATTCTTGATCACTGACTAGAATCATCTTGTACTGGATTTATCTTGTATTAGATTCGTCCCGTACTGGATTTATATAGGATTTATACTTGTTTATATTTATTGTCTTGACTTATCATGCTACTCTAGTTCAGCTAGTTTCTATTTTACAGTCTTCATTGCCATGATTCTTCTCTTGTTTTAGTTACTTTACTTTCCTTGTATCTTATCTGTTTCTCCATAACATCACCTGAATATAAACTACCATATTCGTCAATAAAACTGTCTATAACTGTTTTATAGTTTTCTGTCATTTACCTGGGTTTTCTTGATGAGTTGTACTCGTTCCTGTCCTGACTGGACCTGTTGAAAATTTTACAGATGATTGCCCTGAGGACACTTGCCCTACTTACTATGGACCAGGAGATGGCTTAGCTACCTTTGGCCCCGACACTCAGGAGTGATCGGGAGACTAGCTAGATGACTTGGTTTAGTTTTCATGTTTTAGAACTTAAATTGTAAATAAGTTGAGATATGTTGTTTTGAGATTGTTGGAGATTATATTATTTTAGTAGTTGGTTTTATTGTTGTTATTTAGTCTTAGTTATAAACTTTTGTGTTATCATATCATGCTTAGACTGTGATTGAGATTCATTATATCTATACTTGTCCTCCGTTCGGAGTTGAGATTTTGACAAGTACATTATATAATTGCATGAGTTGTTGATTAGATAGTAACCTAGAACAACGTTCTACCGTCGATACTACGACGTAGGCTGGCCGTTGTTACGTACTCGTACCCTCACAGTGGGTGCGGGTCGTGACAATGGGCCATCCTCAAGTTGTAAGGCTCGTATTCCATTATATCTCCTCCTGATGGTAGCTCGGACATGGAAAAATTTTGTGCTTCGGTCACCTTCCTTGATCATTTGGAAACGTGCCCTTTGCTTCCAGTATGTTTCTTCAACCAATAGTAGATCGTTGAGTTCTTTTCGAAGTTGTCGTTCTTCATGTAGGGTTGTAGATGACACTTTAGAGCTTTGGATGTGAAGGATCCTGTCTTTGAGGATGTTGATGCGTTGTTTTATATTCCCAAAAGTGCTTATTCCCCATTTGTTAAGTTCGCATAGGGCTCGTCTTAATTTTTTCGTGATTTCCATACTGCCGTTATAATCATTCTCCTGCCAGATCCGCTCGAGTGTTTGTGAATACTCCGCATGGGAGACCTAGTGAGCTTCGAACCGCATCACCTTTTCCTTTGATTATTCTTATTGCAGGAGTTTAGAAGAATGGGGGAGTGATCGCTATTGATGTGATGGAGGATAGAGACTGTAGCATGTGGGAAGAGACTGCACCAATCAGTATCGGCGATGGCCCGATCGAGACGTTCCCTTATGTGAAATGGGGAGCTATGGCCGTTGGACCAGGTATAGGCAGGGCCAGTGAATCCCAGGTCTATGAGACCGCATTGGTTCAAAAAGTTGGTGAAGGGG
Organism: Iris pallida; assembly: GCA_029216955.1. Lineage (NCBI taxonomy): Eukaryota > Viridiplantae > Streptophyta > Magnoliopsida > Asparagales > Iridaceae > Iris > Iris pallida. The sequence goes on from JANAVB010038419.1 coordinate 2,328,525, forward strand.
GAAGCTGCGTGGGCATCGAATGATCGACCGCCCATCTTCTCATCCGCTTTTGTAATGGCGTTAAAATTGCCTATGCAACACCATGGGACGAAGAAGTTTACCGCAAGGGATTTGATGTATTCCTACAGTTTTGATCTTTCTCTCCTATTGGGGTGGTCGTAAACACAGGCAAGGTTCCAGGCCGGCATGTAGGGTTAGGCACAGATGGCAAGCACAATCAGGTTAAGGGAGGAGAACTTTATAGAAGCAGAGAGAGAGTCATCCCACCCCAACCACAGTCCTCCGGAGTGACCTGTGGGGGGTACAGAGAAGACATCATTGTAGCTGAAGGTTGGAAGAATGGACGAGGTGTGCTTTGGAGGGGACACTGTTTCAGAAATGAAGAAAACGAAAGGGCGGGTGGTGGTAAGAAATGAGCGGAGAGTTTGGACTGTCGAGGCATTTTTCGTCCCTCGACAGTTCCAAGACAGTACTAACATGGCCCTTGCGGCTGTTGTAGGTCAGCAGCCACCACCTTTCCAGTACTGAATAGAGTTAGAGAGGCTATAAGAGATGAGTAGGTTACAATTGGTTTATATTAGTAAAGGGTATAAATAATCTTTATTATCTCTATATAAGTAATTTTTTAAGTAAGGATGTATATAATTCAAATATTTCTGGTAATTAAATTATATAATAGTATATTTATCATTACTCAAAGTTAACTAATATTTTCTCTAAAATCCGATTATATACTGGGTCCATTTTTTTATCCTTATATGTTCCTTACTATATACGAGATACCAAGGGTGTGGATCTTTTTTCCCCTCTTTTTTCGGAATATAATTATTATTTTTTATATTCGAACACACTATTCGTATACGTATTCTTATTAAAAACAAGTCTCTACTATTACAAGGCACTAATATCAACTCATCTTGCGGGAAAAATCTCACTGCTGATCCAAACCTTAGGGTTTGTTCTTCTCATGGCCGCTTCCTCCAAACCCTAGGGTTTGTGTTCTATTATTGTTGTCTCCCATCCTTCTTCTTCCCCCCCCCTTATCCTCCCCTCTTGTCTCTTCTCTTGCTTCCCCCGCCACCATGGCCACCTATAAAGAAGTGATCAAGAAGATGGCATCTCTATTCACACTCCAAGGTCCTGCGGGATCCATCTCCCTCTCGGCTAGAGAGAGCTCAATGGAGGAGCACTGGAAATCCTCTGTGGCAATTAAACCCTTCTCCGTCAGAAAGTATACTAGCCAAGCACTATCATCCATCTTCTACAAGATGTCGAGGATCTCCAAGACTACAAGTCTCAGACCTCGAGCCGGAGTCAGGGACCTTCCTGGTTAGACTTGATAACCCTGCGGCTGTGGACAGGGTGATCAACGAGGCACCCTGGAGTATCAATGAAGATTTATTAGTGGTTGAGCGATGTGACCCAGGGAAGCTCCTGGAAGAATATGAATTCCATTGCGACAATTTCTGGATCCAATTGCACAGAATCCCCCAAAAATCCTGAATTGCAAAGTGGTGGCTCAGATTGCGGAGGCTATTGGAGTCCCTAGACATTGCTCAATGGAAGACAAAAAAAGTGGAAGATATATGCTCGTGTGAAAGTCCTCATCAACATAACAAGACCCCTGAAGAAGCGTATCACTACCAACATCCTTCTGCGCCAAAGTCGGACATCCTTTTGCGGGCTGTAAGGAAAGAGAAATGTTCTCTTCACTGGTGGGGAAAGATTGGTCTAATGAGGAGAAAAGGCGGATAGAGGAACTCCTCAAGCCTAGGGTTATAGAGGATGACTATAGAGCGACGAAACCCAAACCAGTGATTCGTCGGAATGCTCAAGCTATTGAGGAAGATGACCGTACTAGATCGGAAAGCCTACCGAAAGGTACCCCTCGAACAGGCCATGTCGCAAACCAACCAGATTTATCCAGCCAGGCTGGCGTAGGACCATCCACCAGACGTGCTGCGCCAGCTGACAGCAGATCCGGATCAGAGCAAATCTCCCAAATGCAATAAACCAAATATTTACTGCCGTACTTACGGAAGGACAGGATGGTCACCGATAGCGAATCACTTACACCGAGAATTACGCCCCGCTTTGAATTACACCAACCTATCCCATGCAGCAGGTACGTGGGCACATCCGAGCAGCCTCCTTCGGCACCATCACCCAATGAAAATCCCTTGCCAGAACTTTCCTTAATCATCCCAACTCAAATCCACCCATCCCCCATGCATAATGAACCATCTCATCAGCAAGTCAATCATGCCCCTCTCCATTCCACCCATAATACCAAACAGTCATTCCAATCAACCACTCATTTAGACCTAGTAACCATCCACAATTCCACCACAGCTCACCACCTAGCCATGCTACAACCCCTAGCGTCACTCCCTAGTGTCCTACCACCCCTTACCTTAGAGAAGGGCTTTACTGTCCGATGATCCCAACCGCACAGGTTGTCATGGAGGTGTTTCGCCAAAAAGGTGCCTATGGACCACCCCAGTGAGGCTAGTGTTCTGATTCGGTCCAAGAAGAGACAGTCTTCCCCTCCATCATTTTCCATCCCGAACAAAAGGGCTTCTGGTTCCCTCCTCAAAAACTATACCAATGATAAGGTCGTGGTGGCTGATCTCCAACAGCCGTACGGGAAATGTTAGTATTTTCGTAGAACTGTCGAGGTACGGGGAATGCCTCGACAGTTTCAACACTTCGCTCATTCCTCTCCGCCACGCATCCATCCATCTTTTTCTTATCCGAAACCTTATCCTCAAGCCACCACACATCCACTATTCTTCCTACTCTTGGATACCCCCAACACCTTTTCTGTCCCACCAACAGGTCGATCTGGCAGCCTCGGGCTTGGGTGGGACGACAACATTACATCTAATATCTCCTTCTCCTCCAAGAACCTAATTCTGTTGAACATTTATGGTAAACAGAACAGCTTAGATTGGAGCCTCTTATACGTCTATGGCTGCCCCAACAAAAGAGATAGGCCTCATCTCTGGGAGACCATAAAGTCCTTGGCTGCTACAATCACGAACCCCTGGTGTTGTATAGGGGACTTCAACTCAATAACCAGGCCAGAAGATAAGTCGGGTGCACGCGGCTTCGACCAACAAAGTGTTGCACCCTTCACTCAAATGTTGAACCACTGTGGGCTCATCGATCTGGGATGCATCGGACCAGCATTCACTTGGTCGAATGGCCGAAGGCGAGAATTTTACATCAGAGAACGTCTAGATCGAGCATTCGCTGACGCGAATTAGTGTCGTCTTCATCCGTATGCAACAGTATCTACTTTGCCCCGATATAATAGTGACCATGCGCCTATTCTCCTCAACTCAAGCAACAAGATCCATCCTAGAAAACGATCGATCCGTTTTGAATCCCTATGGATGTCAAGCCCGACATTCCCAGAAACACTATCAAGGATGTGGAAGGAACTGAATGTTGATACTGATACAGGACTTCACCTCAACCAAAAATTAACGACCACTCTAGCTGGTCTTAGAATATGGAGCCGTAATGAGTTTGGTAATATTAAGGCCCACATATGTTCTCTACAACAAAACCTATTGTCCATTCAGTCGACGGATGTTACAGAAGCTACCTTACGGGAGGAGAAAGCTATCTCTGATGAGATCAGTGAACTTCTATCCCTCGAGGATACCTATTGGAGACAACGAACTAAATGTAGATGGATGAAAGAGGGTGACAAATGCACTAAATATTTCCATGTCAAGGCTACGAACAGAAGGAGAAGGAATGAGATCCGATCAATTCGGCTCCCGAACGATACATGGACATCAGACCATCAACAAATCACATCTACCATCATTGGCCACTTTAAATCCTTATACTGCGTTAATGATTCCCATCCTATGGACGGCTCATTTGTAGTCACTTCACATCCAATATCAACGAAGAAAAACCAAGGCATTGGAGCTATTCCTAGCAGAGAGAAGATTGAGTCTACTATCAAATGCATGGGAGCTTTAAAAGCACATGGACCAGATGGTTGTCCGGCTTACTTTTTCCATAAGAATTGGCAGACCGTGGGGGACGATCTCGTCGACTGCGTACAAAAGATGTTCACAACTGGGACAACTCCTCCGGGCTTCAACCACACGCACCTTGTTCTCATTCCTAAACGGGATAACCCGGCTACCCCCATCGACTTCAGACCCATTGCTCTCTGCAACGTGACATACAAGATCATCTCTAAGATCTTAACCAACAGAATTCGACCTCTCCTCGATAAGCTGATATCTCCCTCGCAGAATGCCTTCGTCCCGGGAAGGTATATCACAGACAACGTTGTGATCACCCACAAAATGTTTTATGCCATGAAGTACCTTCCGAAGAAGAGGAATGCTTTCGCCCTCAAAATTGACCTATCAAAAGCCTATGACAGGATTGCATGGCAGTTCATAAAGTCGGTGCTGCATGGGGTAGGTATTCAAGGCCACGCCAACACTATCATTATGGAATGCATCACTACTACAACTTACTCCATCCTTATCAACGGCTCTCCGGAGGGCAACGTCAATCCGAAGAGGGACATGCGCCAAGGGTGCCCTATGTCGCCTTACATATTCATCCTATGTGCCGAGGTCCTATCCAGACTCTTCTACATGCACGAATGGGACGACATCTACCAAGGCATACGCATCAATCGGTATGCTCCTCCCATTTCACATTTGTTTTTTGCTGATGACCTACTTATCTTTGGCCAGGACAAGACTTCTGCTCTTGCTACAATCCAAGAAATCCTCAACATGTACTCAAATTGGTCGGGACAGATGATCAACTACTCCAAATCGAGCATCCATTTTAGTAAACATGTCTCCATTACCGGTAGTAATGAATTGGCTAATACTCTGCAACTTTCCACCATGAATGAGCGAGGCATTTACTTAGAATATTCATTGCTGCTCCCCAAACGGAGCTGAGCCACTTATTCTCAACTCATTGCCAGGTTCGACAGTCGACTACAAGGGTGGAAATCGAAATTGCTTTCTCATGCCGGCCGCTCAGTCCTCGTTCAATCGACCCTGTCATCGATGCCGATTTACTACATGTCAGCCTATAAAATTCCTCGTGCCATTGCTGATGAAGTGGCTCGGTACCAAAGAAGTTTCTGGTGGGGGCATGGGATTCATGAGAGAAAGTTATATTTTCTTGCCTGGGAGAATTTCACCAAACCTAAACGTGAAGGCGGACTGGGTTTCAGGAACCCGTCATGGGTTAATGACTCCCTAATTAGAAAACTATTGTAGAGATTCCTTGACCAACCACAACAACTGTGGGTCCGACTCTTGAAAAGTATCTATTTGCAGAACCACTCCTTCTGGCTGGCAACAAAAAGGCGCAAAATGTACCCAATATGGTCGAGTATTTTGGACTGTCGGCCGCACTTTGAAGGCAACCTGCTATAAAAAGTCTAAGGTGGATGGATTGATATCTTTGAGGACCCATGGGTTCCTATATTACCTGGCTTTAAAATTATCTCAACCCGCAATAGAACATCAGATCCCAAGTTAGTCAGGGAATTAATGATCCCAGGCGAGCGACGCTGGAACGTGCCCCTCATCAACCACCTGTTCACGCCAATAGAATCGAAGGCCATACAAGAGATCAACCTCCAGGACGGTGATGGACCGGATAAGCTCTTGTGGACATGTGCTAGGAATGGGCTATTCACATCTAAATCACTGTATGAATCCATTAGAAGACAGTCTCCGAGCACATCGTCCAGCCCCACATCTTTCCCCTGGCATAGACTATGGAACATGAACAACATCCCCCCCCAGGATCCAAATGTTCATCTGGAGACTCCTGAATAAAGCACTACCTCTGCAGGAAGCTATCAATAAGTGAATCCCATACATATCGCCCCTCTGTCCGCTATGTCTCCTTCACCCAGAGGATAACAATCATCTATTCCTGCATTGTGAAGTTGTGCGGATTACGTGGTTCATTAGCTCACTGGGTATTAGAGTACATAAATCACACACCATACAACAATTATTGGAGAGTTGGATATCGGAGCCCATGTCAGTTGAGGTTTTCCAAATGGCAGCTTCTATTCTATAGGCAATATGGAAGTCTAGGGGAGACTACATATTCAGACATACGGCACCAAATTCCCATCGCATTGTAGCCTTGGCTACTTCAACGTACAGCTCCCCTACTGCATGCAACCAAGACTCGTCGGACACCTTTCATAATCTGCGGGATACTTATGGCAAGACAGTTAAATGGCAAGATCCCCCAGAGGACACCATCAAAATAAACGTAGACGGAGCTACGACCCCCTCGGCAATAGCGACATCAGCCTTAGCAAGAGACTCGAGAGGCCGCTTCCTATCAACAAAGACGTGGCCGGCCCCCCTCGCATTTTCAATGGAACATAGCCTAGTTGCGAAACTGCATGTAATACGCCTAGGTATACAACTTACAGCATAATGGCCCAACAATAGGATCATCATCGAAGGCGACTCACTAATGGCGACTAAAATTTTCAACGGAGAAAGCAAATTGATACCATGGAGGCTCCAGGACCTAATCTGCTAAATATGTGTAGCCATTCGACCTGAGCATCAACTGTCATTCATGTTCATCACGAGAAATGGCAATAAAACAGCTCATATATTGGCTCAGCATGCCATACTGAACAATTGCTCTAATGATTTTGTCTCTCCCTGGGTGCATTTGTCACGTCCCAGAACCAGAATACTGGAGAGCGGGGGCGGACACAGCCAGCTACGTATATTAAAGTGCAATCCACCTCGCTATACGGTCACGGCTGTCTAGATATATAAGGGTTTAACTACAAGCCATCAGTCTCTTATGGTCATGGACAAGCCTATTGTCTCAATCTCAAGTAAGTAATAGCAGTTACAAGATGTCAGAGCACCAAATATACAATAGTAAGGCATCCCATACATTATATATTTGGATGATCATGAAGTAGTCATACAAAATGTGAAGACTAGCAAGAGTTTCATTCATACATGATCAACCCTAGGATTTGTTAATCATGCTACAGCCCGTAGGCAGACAGTAAGTAAAGTGCAATCGAGCTAACACGTGATTGTCGGCTAAATGCCTCAAAAGAATACTTTTACAATAGGGTGGGAGAGCCAAAAAAATAAAATCCACTCGTTGCCAAGGTCACGCCTGGTGGTCACCATCTGGTTGGAAGGTAGGGAGATCCTCTAGAGCTGCTCCGGTATCTGGCCATACAAAACCAGCTGGGTCAGATCCCAGAAGGAACAAGTGCCACAAAGGAGGCTTCACTTAAGAACTAAAAATCAGCAATTAGCATAAAAACATAATCATAATAAAAGACTGGAAATATGAGAAATCATGATGATATACGATAAGATAACTATGGAACTATTCAGATAACCAAGTTACAACCCTTAAACCAAATAAGGACCGGGATTTGTCACGCCCCAGAACCAGAATACTGAAGAGCGGGGGAATGACTCAGCCAGCTACGTATTACGGGTAGATGAATACCGTATAATATGATCAATACTGTCTAACCAGACGAGGGGGTGCATACTACATGAAAGTCTTACTATGGTCACTTCACATCTATTGTCTCAATCATTCAAACAAGAAGCAAAAATAGAGAACATGTAAGATAAAGCAGTAAGGCGTCCCAAACGCTTAGTCAAAATGTTCTTGATATCTGGCTTTACAAAATATAGCCAGATGGTATAGTAACGTATACACAATTGTTATCAGCTGCAGTCTGACTTAGTTACAATCATGTAAAAGTAAGTGCAAGACAATCCGACTAACATGTCGGTGCCAAACGACTAAGTATAAAGTAAATAACAAAACGAGCGGTGGAGTAAGGAACCCACTCGAGTCCTCCTGCGATCATTCCCCTAGTATTGACCATCTTGGAGGTAGAAGTAAGCTGGATCCTCGGGGACCGGCTCTAAATCTGGCCATGTAAAACCAGAGAGGTTAGACCTCTAATAGCAAGTACCACAAGGAAGGACGATATGAAGGATTAAACCAGTAAGTAAGAGAATATAATAATAGATCTCTGCTTTCCACTAGGATTCATATAACATCACGACACTTCGAACCAACCTCCCAACCAAACAAGGACAGAAGTTGGCCCGTCAAGTCCTGACATTATGATCATCTCAGTTAGGCAACAGAGTAGGTACAGTACACAAACAAAACATCTTGAACGGCCAATCAACTACTACGGCTTGCTATTGTGAGTCCCAAGTTATCCTGGAATTATGCAAATAGGGATTCCTCAGTTCTTACTATGTGCGAGCAAGGCTAGTCTATCCAGTCAATCAATTACGCCAATCATGTAATTAGACGAGTCCCAGCGGGACGCCCGCTGTTAATATAGCATGTACAATAATATAAGCAGATACCGTTCCCTGCCCGTATGACAGATTTACAGTATCTGTGGAAACCAGCCGGCCCGTCGGGTACTACTAATCCCAAGGGGCTGCCATGTAAGAACTCGGAAATCCATTCTCTCCATGTAATCATTATTTTATTTAACTTAATAGTCTCTACGTTGAGTGAAATCCCATGCCGTAGATCATGGTCATTCAAATGAGTACTTTCGTACGGGGTACGATATGCGCAACTCTACAACGATACCCGTGCGGCTATGTTGTAGGTCTTACATAGCGTGATGCAACAATTAAATCTAACCACGGAGTAATCATGCCTTGACCATAAAGTATACATGCTGTTTTGTAAGATAAATAAATAACTAAATAAATAAATAAATAATTTGAAGCCTGCATGTGCCTGTATGCCAATATTCGGGATCGGCTAATCGATTGCAATAGTTTATTACATGAACGTGTCTCATTCATTCAATTCAATAAGATGACTAGCCAGTCTCTTAGTTCCAACTAGGAACGCATTATCAATTATTAGTCAATGTCACAATCATTATCAATGGTGACAAGGCATGAAAGTCAATTAGTATTACATGGGGTCGAGCCTATAACTCCTCAGAGTTAAGTTCTAGTCATACTGGGTATCCATGGATCAATCAAGACACATGACACATTCCACATAACAATCTGTATTAACAATATTAACATATCATGATTTCCGAGTTCATGCAAAAAGGCGTAAGGATATAATAGAAGAATTATCATGCCACCATTAAATGAATAAGTTATAGAGCAAATAGTAACACCCAGGTTAGAAAGTCACGCCATCAAGTCTATGCTAAGGCCAAAAGTCACGCCAACAAGTCTAGGCTAAGGCCAAAAGTCACGCCAACAAGTCTAGGCTTAAGGCCAAAAGTCACGCCAAGTCTAGTAGGAGTGAGCGTGAAAAGTAATTCATGCAAGGGAAATTCACGCACGCACAGCGTGAGCGTGAAAAGTGAGCGTGGAAAATGGGCGTGAAAAGTAAGCGTGAAAAGTGATAAGAAATTCACGCACGCATGCAAAGATGGTGCGTAACTCAAAATTCACGCTGACATGTAAGGACATGTACGTGACTAAAAATTCACGCAACACGTAAAGACGTGTGCGTGACTGAAAATCCATGCACTCATGCAAAGATGTGTGCGTGACTGAAAATTCATGCACGCTCGTCAAGACGTGAGCGTGACTGAAAATACACGCACGTACGTAAGAACGTGAGCGTGACTAAAAATACATGCTGACACGTAAGAACGTGAGCGTGACTAAAAATACACGCTAATACGTAAGAACGTGAGCGTGACTCAAAATACACGCAGACACGTAAGAACGTGTGCGTGACTGAAAATACACGCAGACACGTAAGAACATGTGCATGACTGAAAATACACGCAGACACGTAAGAACGTGAGCGTGACTCAGGAACCTTCGTCCCAAGCCAGAAATGATGTTCCCAGCCAGAAAGCACGCCAGGTTGGGAGATCAAAACCCATGAACAACCGAGAACACAAATACTCAGATCTGGGAGAAACAAGCCAACGAAATCAAAAATACTAAGTAGTAAACTCTCTCAGGATCGTGAGAGAAAGAATAATGAACCGTAAAAATGGTTCTCCAAGCAAGATGCAAGAATGCACTTGCCTGCTGCTACTGCTGGTAGGTAGAGAAGTGATAAGAGGAAGAAGAAGAAGTAATGGTGAAGAATGAAAGTTATGAGGAGAGAGAATGAGATGGAAGCTTTAAATAGGGAAGGGTGGTAGGTGGGGTTATTGGGTCGGGTTCATACGGATCCAACCAAGGCAACCCGAAAGCAAAGCAGAGAGGTTAAAAGCAGAAAATAAAATACAGGAATAAAATGCAGATAATAAAATTGCAGGAAATTAAATTAACATAAAAATTAATGAGCAGATAATTAATTAACATGAACTTATAGAAATTTAAATACAGGATAATATATGATAAATACTAAATAAATATACATGAATTGCACATGTATAAAAATATGCATTCTTGTATAAAAATACGCATTCTGGAAACGGGGAGTGACATCTCTACCCACCTTAGAAAAATTCCGTCCTCGGAATTTCCAATCCAAGCAGGTAGAAATATCGGAGCTAAACTAATACAAGCAATTCTAGTGAACAAGTAATCATTTTACCATATCAAAAGCGAGTACTATATAAGTAAATTCATCAATCCATGATATCAAGTAGCTCTACCCATAAGGTGACAAGCATGAAGAATCAGGACAATCAAGGTATACAGAAAGAGATATACCTTGTGAGTCAAACAGGTGTGGATACCGTGATCGGATATCATCCTCACGTTCCCACGTTGACTCTCCCAAGGAGTGATGACCGCAAGCAACACGGACAAGACTAATTGTTCGGTTCTTAAGTATCTTCTCTCTTTGGTCCAAAATGGACATGGGCTGTTCCTCGTAAGACAGGTTGGTACCAACAACCAGCTCAGAATAATCGAGGATATGACTTGGGTCCGATACATACCTACGTAATTGAGATACATGAAACACGTCATGCACCTCTCGTAACGAAGGCGGGAGGGATAAATGATAAGCAACATCGCCTATCCGATCAAGGAAAACAAATGGGCCCACGTACCGCGGACTTAATTTCCCACGAACGCCAAATCTAATGACCCCACGAGTAGGTGAGATCCGCAAGAATACGTGGTCCCCAACAGAGAACTCTAACGGCCTACGATGTTGGTCCGCCCAATGACGATGCCGGTCCTGCGCAACTCGAAGTCGCTCTCTAATTCCCTTAATCACTTCAACCGTCTGAACAATCATTTCTGGGCCTAATATCTTCCTCTCCCCGATATCATCCCATACAAGCGGCGACGTGCACTTCTTACCATATAATGCTTCAAATGGCGCCATCTGGATACTGGCTTGATAACTATTGTTGTATGAGAACTCGACTAAGTGCAGGTGACTCTCCCAAGACCCTCCAAAATCTAGGGTGCAAGCTCGTAACATATCTTCTAAAGTCTGAATTGTTCTTTCTGATTGCCCATCCGTCTGCGGATGGTAGGCCGTGCTAAACCTTAACTTGGTACCCAGACTATGATGTAAGCTCTTCCAGAAATATGATGTAAAGCGGGTATCTCGATCCGACATAATACTGACAGGGACTCCATGCTGCCTGACTATCTGTTGCATATACAACTCTGCCAACTTTTTTGTAGATTGTCCTACTCTGAAAGGAAGAAAATGTGCTACCTTCGTAAGTCGGTCCACTATTACCCAAATAGCGTCCTTACCACTTGGTGATCTCGGTAAACCGGTCACAAAGTCCATTGTAATATGCTCTCATTTCTATTCCGGAATAGGAAGCGGTTGCAATAACCCAGCTGGCCTCTGCTGTTCTGCCTTTACTTGCTGACATACCAAGCAACGGGAAACAAATCTAGCTAACTCCCTCTTTATCTCGTTCCACCAGAAATGCTGCTTGATATCTTGGTACATCTTGGTCCCTCCAGGATGAATAGAATACTGAAAACTGTGAGCTTCTGCCATAACCTCCTGTCTGATATCTCCACTAGGTACACATAGACGTGATCCAAACCTAAGTGTACCATCTTCATGAATTCTCATCTCCTTCCTGAGTCCTGACTCATACTCTACCCTAAGCTTCTGAATCCTTGGGTCTTGTACCTGAGCTGCCTTGATTCTGCCTACCAAGTCGGATTGAACTTGTAAACTTGTTAGAACTCCTACATCACTAGGAAGTATAACTTCGATGCCCATCTCCTGAAGGTCTTCTAAGATATGCCTCTGTGTTGTCAACATAAATGCGCCGCCTCTCCTGCTGAGAGCGTCTGCTACTACATTCGTATTGCCTGGATGATACTGAAGCTCCACGTCATAATCCTTAATCAACTCCAACCATCTTCTCTGCCTCATGTTTAGTTCCTTCTGAGTAAAGATGTACTTCAGACTTTTATGGTCTGTGTACATATCCACTCGATCACCATATAAGTAATGCCTCCATAGCTTCAAAGCAAATACTACTACCGCTAACTCCAAATCATGAGTTGGATAATTCTTCTCGTGGTCCCGAAGCTGCCTAGATGCATACGCTATCACATTCCCATGTTGCATAAGGACACATCCAAGTCCTTTACCTGACGCATCACAATATACTGTAAAACCTCTGGGTCCAACTGGCAATGTAAGAATAGGTGCTGATATCAACTTCTGCTTCAAAGTCTCAAATGATGCCTGACATTCTGCCGACCAAACGAACGGTACAACCTTCCAGGTCAAGCGGGTCATGGGTGCTGAAAGCCTTGCAAAGTCTGACATAAACCTTCTGTAATATCCTGCCATTCCCAAGAAACTCCGCACATCTGCTACGGTCTTGGGTACTGGCCAACTTTCTACTGCTTCTATCTTCTTGGGATCTACTGCTACTCCAGCTCCTGATATGATATGACCCAAAAATGAAATATGATCCGACCAAAATTCAAACTTACTGAGCTTGGCATACAACTGGTTCTCTCTCAGAACCTATAACACTTTCCTGAGGTGGTCTTCATGCTCCTCTTCACTAGCAGAGTATACGAGAATGTCGTCAAGAAAAACAACGACAAACTGGTCTAAGTATGGCATAAAGATATGATTCATCAAATCCATGAATATTGCTGGAGCATTGGTCAAACCAAACGACATTACTAAGAACTCATAATGTCCATACTTCGACCTGAATGCTGTCTTGGGAATATCCTCCTTCCGAACCCTCACCTGATGGTACCCTGAACGAAGATCTATCTTGGAGAAAACTCTAGCTTTGCTCAACTGATCAAATAAGTCGTCGATCCTGGGTAATGGGTACTTGTTCTTCACTGTTGCCGCGTTAAGCTTCCTGTAGTCAATACACAATCTGGATGACCCATCCTTCTTTCCCACAAGTACCACTGGTGCTGCCCATGGTGACACGCTAGCTTGGATGAACTTCTTCTCCTTCAGTTCCTCTATATGCTGGTATACCTTGGCCTGCTCTGAATCCGCCATTCTGTAAACTCGATCTGATATCGGTTTAGTTCCTGGTGCCAATTCTATACTGAACTCAATATGTCTAACCGGTGGTAGACTTGGGAGTTCTTCGGGAAATACGTCTAGAAACTCTTCAACTACTTTCGGAATCTGAACTTCTTCCATTGCCGTTACTACTCCCTGTTCTTGCTGAGTTGCCACTGATCTGAATAAGGTGAACCGCTTCATGCCTGGAATATCAAAAGATACACTCCTTCTACGACAATCTATTGTCGTATGACTGTCTTTCAGCCAGTCCATGCCTAAGATAACGTCGAAATTTCCAACAGAAAATTCTATCAACCGGGCGGGTAAGGAATGCCCGCAAACTACAATGCTACATGCTAAAATAACTCTACTAACTCCTACGAGTCCATTACCAGTGAGTATATTCAATCTCCCTGGCAATACCTCGAACTCCATTCCTAGTCGTGTCACAAATTGTGCAGATATAAATGAATGGGTTGCTCCCGAATCAAACAATGCTACTGCGGGATATGAGGCGACGAGAATGTTACCTGCCACAACATCTCCCGATGCCAATGCCTCCTCCAAGGACAGAGTGAATGCTTGCCCTCGACCTCCTTGCTGGTTTTCATGCTGCGGCCTAGCCTGATGCTGTTGCTGGCCCCTTCCTTGATGATGCTGGGGTGGTCTATGCTGGTGTTGCTGCATCGGTGGCCCCTTCTGCCGAAACATCTGAGCCTGCGGTATAAACGAACGCTGTGCCAACGGCCTTACTGCCATCGCTGGTCCTCGATACTGCCCTGCCCCTGGTGCTGGCAGAGCAGGAAACTGCTGCCCTGGTCCTTCTGACCTCGAATTCATGGGACATGTGGTAACCCGATGGTCTGGATTTCTACATATCAGACACAGTCCATTCAATGTTCGACACACATCTCTAGTGTGTCCCATCTTCCCATAATAAGTGCAGCCCGCCGAGGGTTGCTGGTTCTTCCTCTGTTGCTGTTGCTGCTGCCTGGGTGGTGGTGCTGGTCCTCGTATCGCCACATCGTGGATACGAATGCTAGTGGATGGTGCTATTGTTCGGGGCGCTGCTCCCTCTCCTCTTTCAATCTGACTGTGGGATCTCTTCTGACCCCCAGTCCTTACCGTAAGCCTCTGAATGGTGATCTCATGCCTTCGAGTTGCCGTCAATACTTCGTCAAAAGTTTGGTAATTGTGCCCCTCTATCAATTGCAAGAGTTCAAGATGAAACCCTTGCTAAAACCTCATGGCCCTCTGGCGCTCTGTTGCTACCATCTCTGGGGAAAATCTACTCAATCTGCAGAACTCTGCTGCATAAGCATCTACAGTCTTGCCGGCCTGCCTGAGGTTGATAAACTTCTGTTGTAGCTCAAACTGTGCCACAACTCCATAGTACTTGGTCTTGAATCTGGCAGTAAAATCGTCCCAAGCCACAGGACGTCTGATGCCCACTTCCTCCGATTCCCACCAATCACGTGCGAGATCCTGAAGTAACAACTTCACTAGATCCACACGTTCTTCTGCCGGTACCTTAGCTGCTGTCAGAATAGCCTCAATATCCTTAAGCCATGCATCTGCTGAGATGGTATCCTCCGTGCCCTCGAAACGGCGGGGGTTGTACTTGTAAAACCTGGCTGATGCTCTTGAATCAGTCCTCACTCCTCTTTCCAAAGCCGTCTGTAATCCTTGGTTGAGCAACGCATTCTGCTCTTGTAGCTGAGTGTGCATGCGTTACTGGGCCAATATCTGATGTTGCTGAGTAGCCATCATTCCCCTCATGATCTCCAGAAGGGCTGGTGTGTCCACTTGGGTAGGTGGAACTGTTGGTGGCGGTGGAACATCCGGATACTGCGATCCAGCTGCTGCTTCCACTATCACTTCTTCCTAGGTAGCCTCCTGAGTTAGTACCGGCCCTTGTTGCTGACCAACATGGTCAGGTTGCCCATGTTGCCCCTGCTGTTGTCCAGCTCTGACCGATACGGACAAAGTGCCCCTAAGAAAAGGGACAAGAGAACAATCAAACAACCGGACATGAAGGATCAATAAAGTCAAAGGATACTGGAATGTCAAGCAAGGGTTGAGAATAACGAATCATGAGATCAAGGAGGGAACACGTGTGATTGAGACATCCTATAAATCAAAACACCCCACAAGTCTGAAATCAGACCTGCATGGGCCACCACTAAAACCTTGTCACGCCCCAGAACCAGAATACTGAAGAGCGGGAGAATGACTCAGCCAGCTACGTATTACGGGTAGATGAATACCGTATAATACGATCAATACTGTCTAACCAGACGAGGGGGTGCATACTACATGAAAGTCTTACTATGGTCACTTCATATCTATTGTCTCAATCATTCAAACAAGAAGCAAAAATAGAGAACATGTAAGATAAAGCAGTAAGGCGTCCCAAATGCTTAGTCAAAATGTTTTTGAGATCTGGCTTTATAAAACATAGCCAGATGGTATAATAACGTATACATAATTGTTATCAGCTGCAGTCTGACTTAGTTACAATCATGTAAAAGTAAGTACAAGACAATCCGACTAACATGTCGGTGCCAAACGGCTAAGTATAAAGTAAATAACAAAATGAGCGGTGGGGTAAGGAACCCACTCGAGTCCTCCTGCGATTATTCCCCTAGTATTGACCATCTTGGAGGTAGAAGTAAGCTGGATCCTCGGGGACCGGCTCTAAATCTGGCCATGCAAAACCAGAGAGGTTAGACCTCTAATAGCAAGTACCACAAGGAAGGACGATATGAAGGATTAAACCAGTAAGTAAGAGAATATAATAATAGATCTCTGCTTTCCACTAGGATTCACATAACATCACGACACTTCGAACCAACCTCCCAACCAAACAAGGACAGAAGTTGGCCCGTCATGTCCTGATATTCTGATCATCTCAGTTAGGCAACAGAGTAGGTACAGTACACAAACAAATCATCTTGAATGGCCAATCAACTACTATGGCTTGCTATTGTGAGTCCCAAGTTATCCTAGAATTATGCAAATAGGGATTCCTCAGTTCTTACTATGTGCGAGCAAGGCTAGTCTATCCAGTCAATCAATTGCGTCAATCATATAATTAGACGAGTCCCAGCGGGACGCCCGCCGTTAATATAGCATGTACAATAATATAAGCAGATACCGTTTCCTGCCCGTGTGACAGATTTACAGTATCTGTGGGAACCAGCCGGCCCGTCGGGCACTACTAGTCCCAAGGGGGCTGCCATGTAAGAACTCGGGAATCCATTCTCTCCATGAAATCATTATTTTATTTAACTTAATAGTCTCTACGTTGAGTGAAATCCCATGCCGTGGATCACGGTCATTCAAATGAGTACTTTCGTACGGGGTACAATATGCACAACTCTACAACGATACCCGTGCGGCTATGTTGTAGGTCTTACATAGCGTGATGCAACAATCAAATCTAACCACGGAGTAATCATGCCTTGACCATAAAGTACACATGCTGTTTTGTAAGATAAATAAATAACTAAATAAATAAATAAATAATTTGAAGCCTGCATGTGCCTGTATGCCAATATTCGGGATCGGCTAATCGATTGCAATAGTTTATTACATGAACGTGTCTCATTCATTCAATTCAATTAGATGACTAGCCAGTCTCTTAGTTCCAACTAGGAACGCATGATCAATTATTAGTCAATGTCACAATCATTATCAATGGTGACAAGGCATGAAAGTCAATTAGTATTACATGGGGTCGAGCCTATAACTCCTCAGAGTTAAGTTCTAGTCATACTGGGTATCCATGGATCAATCAAGACACATGACACATTCCACATAACAATCTGTATTAACAATATTAACATATCATGATTTCCGAGTTCATGCAAAAAGGCGTAAGGATACAATAGAAGAATTATCATGCCACCATTAAATGAATAAGTTATAGAGCAAATAGTAACACCCAGGTTAGAAAGTCATGCCATCAAGTCTATGCTAAGGCCAAAAGTCACGTCATCAAGTCTATGCTAAGGCCAAAAGTCACGCCAACAAGTCTAGGCTTAAGGCCAAAAGTCACGCCAACAAGTCTAGGCTTAAGGCCAAAAGTCATGACAAGTCTAGTAGGAGTGAGCGTGAAAAGTAATTCACGCAAGGGAAATTCACGCACGTACAGCGTGAGCGTGAAAAGTGAGCATAGAAAATGGGCGTGAAAAGTAAGTGTGAAAAGTGATAAGAAATTCACGCACGCATGCAAAGATGGTGCGTAACTCAAAATTCACGCTGACATGTAAGGACATGTGCGTGACTAAAAATTCACGCAACACGTAAAGACGTGTGCGTGACTGAAAATCTACGCACTCATGCAAAGATGTGTGCATGACTGAAAATTTATGCACGCTCGTCAAGACGTGAGCGTGACTGAAAATACACGCACGCACGTAAGAACGTGAGCGTGACTAAAGATACACGCTGACACGTAAGAACGTAAGCGTGACTAAAAATACACGCTAATATGTAAGAACGTGAGCGTGACTCAAAATACACGTAGACACGTAAGAACGTGTGCGTGACTGAAAATACACGCAGACACATAAGAACGTGTGCGTGACTGAAAATACACGCAGACACGTAAGAACGTGAGCGTGACTCAGGAACCTTCGTCCTAAGCCAGAAATGAAGTTCCCAGCCAGAAAGCATGCCAGGTTGGGAGATCAAAACCCATGAACAACCGAGAACACAAATATTCAGATCTGGAAGAAACAAGCCAACAAAATCAAAAAATACTAAGTAGTAAACTCTCTCAGGATCGTGAGAGGAAGAATAATGAACCGTAAAAATGGTTCTCCAAGCAAGATGCAAGAATGCACTTGCCTGCTGCTACTGCTGGTAGGTGGAGAAGTGATGAGAGGAAGAAGAAGAAGTAATGGTGAAGAATGAAAGTTATGAGGAGAGAGAATGAGATGGAAGCGTTAAATAGGGAAGGGTGGTAGGTGGGGTTATTGGGTCGGGTTCATACGGATCCAACCAAGGCAATCCGAAAGCAAAGCAGAGAGGTTAAAAGCAGAAAATAAAATGCAGGAATAAAATGCAGATAATAAAATTACAGGAAATTAAATTAACATGAAAATTAATGAGCAGATAATTAATTAACATGAACTTATAGGAATTTAAATACAGGATAATATATGATAAATACTAAATAAATATACATGAATTGCACATGTATAAAAATACACATTCTTGTATAAAAATACGCATTCTGGGAACGGGGAGTGACAGGATTGTAACCTTTCGTCTGAACGGAACTTGGTTTCCCACCATTTATTGATAAAGTAAGCACAAGCAATCAGGTCATGTAACAATCTTGTACAGGCTCAGGATAAAATTGGACTGGATTAGACTCCATCCAATCAATCACGGCCAAGCAATGAGTACGGCTTGATACTTTAACTAACTAGGGTTATCACAGGCCTAGTTACTAGCAAGATGCAATAAGATGTTCCAACAGCCACAAGCCCTGCAGACCATCCAGGTTATCCGGACGCAATTAGGGGTTGAGTTCATATGGGTACATCGTCCAGGAAATGCATGTACATTTAAGTAGCTTGAAGGGAGCAACACATGACATTGTACTGAAAATGTGCCCTACTCGACGATAGGCTACAAATCCCATGATGGGGCGCCCAGATAACGGAATTGCCTGTAGCTGGGAAATCTCTTCATGACTATTGGATTATTCTAGTTATTAGCCTTAGTCAGTTTCAGTAGGTACCCCTGACCGTGGTACTCAGGGGTCCCTGCCCTAGATATGATACAAGACAATACTGGTTCATTTGTACAAACACAATCGCCCATAGTGTCCAGGCCATTCATTCTTGTCATGTCATGCTAGCCGTCGCAACAGCATATCGAGGTATATCATGTTAGGTTTACTTATCAAGAGTGTGCCACGACGGGCCACTATCATGTCATGTTACTTGTCAAGAGTGCACCACGACGGGTCACTATCGTGTTCTATCCCTACATTATCATGTCTTGTTCATATAAAAGTTATGCCAATATTAAAATCATGTCACGTCCAACACATAACCCTGCCATGAGGTTGCCGCATAAGGCTGGCCGTATGGGGTTGCCGTATAAGACTGGCCACATGGGGGTTACCGCAAAAGACTGGCCGCACGAGGATGCCGTATAAGGCTGGCCGCATGGGGTTGCCGCATAAGGCTGGTCGTATGAGGTTGTCGCATAAGGCTGGCCGCACGAGGGTTGTCGCATAAGGCTGGCCGTATGGAGTTGCCGCATAAGCCTGGCCGCATGGGATCGCCGCATAAGGCTGGCCGCATGGGGTTGCTGCATAAAGCTGGTCGCATGGGATTGCCGCATAAGGCTGGCCGTATGGGGTCGCCGTATAAGGCTGGCCGCATGGGGTTGCTTTATAAGGCTGGCCGTATGAGGTTGCCGCATAAGGCTGGCCGCATGGGGTTGCCGCATAAGGCTGGCCGCATGGGGTTGCCGCATAAGGCTGGCCGCATGGGAGTTGCCGTATAAGGCTGGCCTCATGGGGTTTCCGTATAAGGCTGGCCGCATGGGGTTGCCGCATAAGGCTGTTCTTCTTCTCCAAAGATCCAAGAAGAAGAAGCCATGGCTTCCAAGCTCTATCAATCCTTCATTTAAAGTTAAAATCCAGACTTCCATATGTCAAAATAGGGTAGAACGAAATTCTTTACAACATGGAACAATCAAAACTTAAAAATAACAAGATTTGATAGATCAAAACCTAAAAAATCCAAAAAATGTAACAAACTTAGATCTACATGAAATAAACCATAAAAATTAAAAATGCTATGTACTAAAGTGTCTTAGAATCTCGTAAGGAAGACAATAGAACAACAAAAACTGAGTTCCTCCATGAAGCAAGTTGTACTTGCCTAAGCTCTTGGTAGGTGGAGAGAGTTAATGGAGGAAGAAGAAGAAGTAAATGAAGAAGTGAATGAGGAGAGAGAAAGGGGTTGGTGGCTTATAAAGAGGGGGGTTAGCATGTTGGACCAAGTCCTAACAAACCGAGCCCAACCATATATACCAAGCCAAGCCGAACCAGGATGAACCCAAAATAAACCAAGGCAAGATTAAACCAGGATCAAGCTAAGTAAGACAAGTCTAATTACGGGTCAGGATTTCGTACACGTATACTGAAAATACGTATAACGAAAAACGAAGATGACAACTCTACCCACCTTAAAAGAATTCCGTCCTTGAATTTAATCAAGAGGCTAGAGATGTCGAGGCAAGCTATATTAATCACAAGCAATATACGACTAGCAGTCAACCAAGCAATCATTCATGCAAGCAAGGAATTAAAAGCATAAGGCATAAGAAAGACATTATACCTTATGAGTCAAACAGGTGTGGATATCGCGATCGGATATCATCTTCACGCTCCCACGTTGACTCACCTAAGGAGTGAAGACCCCAAGTAACACGGACTAACTTGATAGTCTTGTTCTTAAGTATCTTCTCTCTTCGGTCCAATATGGATACGGGTCTCTCCTCATACGAAAGAATAGTACCAACAACCAATTCCAAATGATCAAGGACATGACTCAGATCCGAGATATACCGTCGCAATTGGGATACATGGAAGATATCATGCACCTCACGTAACGACGGTGGAAGAGCGAGACGAAAGGACACATCACCTACTCGCTCAAGAATATCAAACGGCCCTATGTACCTAGGACGAAGCTTTTTCCGTACGCCGAATCGAATGACGTCACGGGTAGGCAAGATCCTAAGGAATACATGGTCGCTGACAGAAAATTCAAGGAAACGCCGATAAGAATCGGTCCAATGGCGCTGGCGATCTTGTGCAACTCGAAGATGATCTCTGACTTGCCTGACCACCTCAATAGTCCGTGTGATCATCTCTGGACCAAGCATCTACCTCTCGCCTATATCATTCCATGCTAACGAAGATCTGCACTTTCTGCTGTACAAGGCCTCAAAGGGTACCATCTTGATACTGGCCTGAAAACTGTTGTTATAAGAGAACTCCACAAGATACAGGTGATCTTCCTACGAACCACTGAAGTCGAGTGTATATGACCGCAACATATCTTCAAGAGTCTGGATCGTGCATTCTGACTGACCATCTGTCTGCGGGTGATAAGCTGAACTGAACTTGAGACGAGTCCCTAAATATTTCTGAAGACTCTGCCAAAAGTGTGATGTGAATCTTGAATTTCTGTCGGATACAATACTGACTGGTACTCCATGCAACCTGACTATCTGCCTGAGGTACATCTCTGCAAGCTGGTCCGTCGACTGACCGATTCTGAAAGGAAGAAAATACGCTACCTTGGTGAGTCTGTCGACTATAACCCAGATGGCATCTCTTCCAGCTGGGGATCTAGGTAACCCAGTTACAAAATCTATGGTAATGTGCTCCCATTTCTATTCTGGGATCGGTAAAGGTTGAAAAAGTCCAGCCGGTCTCTGATGTTCAGCTTTAACTTGTTGGCAAACTAAACATCGGGAGACAAATCGGGCTATCTCCCTCTTCATGCCATTCCACCAAAAATGCTACTGGATATCACGATACATCTTCGTACCACCCGGATGAATCGAATACTGAGAACTGTGAGCTTCTGCCATGATCTCATGTCTGATATCACCACTAGGTACACAAAGACGCCTCCTATGTCGAAGTGTACCATCCTCATGGATACATAATTCTGGTCTTCGTCCTGCTACATATTCTGCCCTAAGCCGCTGAAGCTTAGAATCTGATGACTGAGCTAACTTGATCGTCTTAACTATACTGGACTGAATTGCATACTGGCCATCAATGCCACATTGATAGGAAGGACAACTTCTATACCCATCTTCTGAAGATCTACTAATAACTCTGGTTGTGCTGTTAGAAAATAAACTCCGGCTCTTCTGCTCAATGCATCTGTAACGACGTTGGCCTTCTCAGGATGATACTGCAGGTTGATGTCATAATCCACAAACAGCTCTAGCCATCTCCTCTGATGCATGTTAAGATCCTTCTGAGTAAACACATACTTCAGGCTCTTGTAGTCGGTGAAAATCTCCACCCTATCTCCATACAAGTAGTATCTCCAAAGCTTAAGTACAAACACTACTACTGCCAGCTCCAAGTCATGGGTTGGGTAATTCCTCTCATGATCACGAAGTTGACGTAACACATAAGCTATTACCTTCCCATGTTGTATCAGAACACATCCTAAACCTCTGCCTGAAGTATCATAATACACTGAGAATCTTACGGTCCCATCTGGAAGCGTGAGAATGGGTGCCATCATCAAACCTCGCTTCAACTTCTCAAAAGAATTTTGATATTTTGTGGTCCAAGCAAACTGCACATCCATGTGGGTCAACTGCGTCAGTGGTGCTGAAATTCGAGCAAAGTCTGAAACAAATCGCCGGTAGTAGCCGGCCAAGCCAAGAAAACTGCGAACTTCTGCAACTGTGCTGGGTACCGGTCACGTCTCAATAGCCACGATCTTCTGGGGATCCACTTCTACTCCTCCTCTGGTGATGATATGACCCAAGTATGAAATACGATCGAGCCAGAACTCGTATTTACAGAACTTCGCATACAACTGGTGCTCTCTGAGAATCTGGAGGACAACTTTGAGATGCTGCTCATGCTCCACTTCACTCTTGCTGTAGACCAGGATGTCGTCTATAAACACAATCACTAACTGATCCAAATAAGGCATGAAGATTCGATTCATGAGTCCATGAATACAGCCGACGTATTGGTTGCTCCAAAGGGCATAACAAGGAACTTCCAATGCCCATACCTGGATCTAAATGTCGTCTTCAGGATGTCCTGCTCTCTGACTCTGATCTGGTGGTATCCTGACCGCAAATCAATCTTCGAAAATACAGACGCCCCTTTGAGTTGATCAAACAAGTCATCTATCATCGGGAGAGGATATTTATTCTTGATTGTCACTAAGTTCAAGGTACGATAGTCAACACATAATCTGGACGTATCATCTTTCTTTTTCACAAGAAGCATCGAAGCTTCCCAAGGCGATCCACTAGCACGGATGAATCCCTTGGTCCTGAGTTCTTCAATCATCTTATACAAGATCTCCAATTCTGACGGTGCCATCCGGTAGACTCTCTCTGACACTGGTGCTGTTCCGGGGATCAAGTCTATGGTGAACTCGATCTCTCTCTCTCTAGTGGCATACCTGGAAGCTTCTCGAGGAAAACATCGGAAAACTCTTCCACAAATCTGGAAAACTGAACTGCTGTTGCTACTGCCATCCGCAATACTGGAGGAGAAGGTTCTACTCCGTCTCAAAAAAATAAAAACTCTGGCTCACCAGAAATACTAAAAATAATTTTGCCGATATGGCAATCTATTCTAGCATACTGGTCCCTCAACCAATCCATCCCTAAGACCATGTCATAGTCGGCCACCGAAAATTCTATTAACCTAGCGAAAAACTCTCTACCGCTAACTACGATTCGACACAAGAAAAATACGCTATCTACTCCCATAAGTCCATTACCAGTAAGTATATTGAGCCTTACTAATAATGACTCGGGCTCCAGTCCTATCTGTGTAGTGAATCGTACAGACATAAATGAATGCGATACACCTGAATCAAATAATATTGATGCTGGAAAAGAGTTGACAAGAATGGTACCTGCCATCACCTCACCTGAAGCTAACTCTTCTTCCACAGTCAAAGCCATAGCCTGACCTTGCCCTCTGGGTGCTGGTCCCCTCTGCTGGAAACCTCTCTGGCGGTTCTGGGTCTGAGCTTGGACTTGTGCATACTGCTAGGGATTCTGCTACTGAAATGCTTGGGCCTGAGGCGGCAAGGGCCTCGGTAACGAGTACTGATGCTGCTGTTGTACTGATACTGGGGCTGGTCCCCTAACCGAGAGACTAGAAAAGGTTAAAGAAGATAAACTCCCCATATTCGGAAAGTTCCTAACCCTGTGGTCCGGTGCCCTACAAACCAAGCACAAGCCCTGTGCTCTGCGACATTTCGACACTACATGCCCTGGCTTTCCATAGTGAGTGTAACCCATTACGGAAGACTACTTCTGCTTCTGCTGCTGTTGGGGATATGCCAGGGTCGAATGTTGAATCGACATAACGGAAGCCGTCTGCCTCGGAGCTCCAATGGTCAAAGTCCTAGCTGCCGGGGCTGGTACTGAAGACTAGTTCATCTGGCCGTGAGACCGCTTCCGACTTTCGGTCCGATCCACAATCCTCTGAAAGGTATACTCATGCCTCCTAGCTGCTCTCAACACTGCATTGAAAGTCTGGTGCTCAAACTGCTCTATTGCCAGTAAAATCTCCAGGTGGAGTCCCTGCTGGAACCACTGAGCTCTGTCGAACTCGGTCGCCTGTAATACCCAGTTTCTAAAATAAGGGTAATTTTGAAATTTTGTAGTTATAATTATTAATTAATGATATTTATTTCATATTAGAATTTTTAGTGATTTTTAATTAATTTTAAACTATTTAAATTTATGACTCGTGATTTTGGTGTTGTGCTAGTGATTAGTAGATACTGCCTACCCTAGAGCCTAGCCATATGATTAGGGTATTTTTGACATTTTTAGGGTTATTTGGATTTATTATAATTTATTAGAATTTATGAGAATTTTTAGGATTTATTTTGGATTTATTTGGACTAGTTTGATTTTTGACTAGTTTTGACTCATGTAGACCAACCTAGGAACTAACCATAGTTAGTTGGGTTTGGTTAGGTCAAGTGGACCCTAGTCTAACCTAGTGTGACTCAAGTTAGTGGTTAGTGATTCATTAGAACTTGAATTAGGAATTTAGGAATCAAGTTATTTGATAAATGGCTTGTGATTACACAAGTTATTTTGTGACTAAAATAGATAGGACTAGCTAAACCTAGCTCAACCCCCACCCTAACCTAACATGGCTGACCAGCTAGGTTTAACCTAGGGATTCCCCTATTTAATCTCTCCTAGTTTTTAGGGCTAGCCTCTTTTAGGGTTCTTTCAAAAGTTCTAAGGAAAGAGGTGAGTCCCATCTTCCTAAAATCATTAAAAATCTATTTTGAATCCTTTTTCCTTCAAACCAATTCCATTAGGACCTAAATTTCTTCCTCTTACTGCTGGAATTAATTTGGTTGCAGGAAGAAACAATTTGTGAGATTTGGAGGCTTGAGGAGTTCATTTCATTTGGGGGCTTTTCCACCCATTGTTCTTCAAGAGGTAACTTCTCCATTCCTCCATGGATTTCCATTTAGTCTTCACCAATAGGAAGCCCTAAGGGTCCCCCTAAGGTCTGGGTAGGTTTCGTGTCCTGTGTCATTGGATTCGTGTCCGTTCTGGACACGTATCAGTGACCATAGCTTAGTGTTCGACGAAATGCCTCAAAGGGCATTTCGATCGAATTAATTCTTTGTGTTTGAATAGGAATCTTCATTTTGTTCACGCTTACACGTTTTTGGGACACTGAGGTAGTTTTCATGTCGGGTTGTGTCGGAATCTGGGCTTGGACACGTGCGTACACACGCTCGCGCGCGCGCTACAGTGTTCCCCTGCTACTCGGGGCCTGTAGCGGACACGACACGCCTCTAGGACACGTGAAACTTGACACGTAGCATGGGGCCATGACTGACACCCCGTGTGTCAAGTCTCATGTGTCCCCGTGTCGTGTCGAAGGTGGAATCGTTTGTGCACGTGTCGTGTACTGTGGGTTTCAGTGTTCCTGATGTGGGTTCCTGTTTGAATGTTTTAAATTGTGTTTTAATTAATAATTAAGATCCTAATATATGGTATATAGTGTATGTATATTGTTTACATGTTTTAGTTAGGTTTTTATGGATTGTTGGATTTGATTTGGCAACAAACCGATATTTTCCTGATACTGTTTGTTCCAATTTTCTTGGACATTAATTTTCCTGATTGTTTGATGTTTTTCACTGTAAATCACCCCTCCCCACATATGTGTTGATCCACATTATTGAGATATACCATTTCGAATTTAGCTTTTATTTGTGAATGGCCTTTTTGGCTATTAGGTTGGTACTTGTGGACTGATCTAATGGTTCAAACTTTGGTACCTAGGTCCTATAGAACCTGAGGTTGTTTGAACTAAAACTGAGTTCAGTTTTCATCACTGTTGATATATGAAGTAATCTCTTTTCCTTCCTTTTGTAGTCCATTTTGTTCACACAACACACACACATTTTTGATTACCTGCTGTACACATTCTGTATTTTCCTGTTAATCTTTGACACACACATTTTCCTCTCTTTACTATTTTCCTGTACACTGATAAATTCCTGTCCACTGTTTTGATTTCCAATTATTCTTAAATTGGTTGATAGCATGATTAGGACTGTTGGGATATGTTTAAATCTGAGAGTTGGCTTTTATGATTCCTGTATTACATGTATACCATCACCTTTTCCCTTCACTTCACTGATTTATAAGTTCCTACTCACTGTTCTGGTTCACACATTTTTCTTCTCCTTCATTCATTTGTTATTCCTGTACATTGATTTGGTTAGTTCAGTTACACACATTTTGTTCTATGTTATCTTCACTGTTGTTCACTGATTGTTTTAAGGTTTTGTAATTCTTAATACTAGCTTACATGACCTACATGCCTAAAACTGAAAATTACATAGGTATTAACTTGAATGTATTGTCTAGGAAATTATTGGATTGAAATGAGTTAAATCCCTTACCTATCATGTGTGTTCCCTCCCTGTTATGAGTTTTTTCACTGTTGTTCTCCTGAACACTGTCACTTTGACACAGCCCTTCACTGCTTATTATTTTCTGTCAACATATTCCTGATTTTTCCTGAGTACACAGACACCATTGTCCATATTTCACTAATTCTTTTCCTGTACACTGTTATGGTTCACATTGTTTCATGTTACATACACATGGTTGCTCTTCTCTACTATTTTCCTGTATGCTATGTACACTGTCACTGGATAATTCCTGCACACCACACAGGTTTCCTTCTTCACTGACCTTGTATTTCCTGCACTTCACACACAGCCACATACTTTGTACTGATTTCCTGTATACTAATTCCTGTACACTAGCCTACACCCTTCACTGTTAGAACTTTTCCTGAACACACTATCTTCCCTTCACTGATTTCCTGCACATAGACACTTGTACACTATTTGGTTTTGGGACTGATTTCCAGTTGCTTAAATCTGAGATTAGAAAGCATGTGATCCCTTCCTTCCTTCCTTTGAGACTGATTTTAGTTTTGTAGAATTAGGCCATGATTGTTCTTGCATTGCCATATGACTGTTAACATTTAGTTTAGTTCCATCTAAACCTGTGAATGGAAGAACCATGTATTGGGTTCCCTTCTTTTTTTCACTGATTTGGTTAATTCCAGTTTTCATATCACACACTTCACTGGCACATATAAATTCCTGAATACTTTGACACAGTCCTGCCCTCATCACAGTTCACACACACCCACATGCTCTCTTTTAAATACATATGTAGGTATATGTATATATATTATGTTGAATATGTATATGTTTGTATATCTATATACATGTATAGAATGTATTATGTAATATATGTAGATGTATTGAATATATATATGTAAATAATGTGTGTGCCTATATATACATAAGTTATAAATATGTTGTGTGATATATACATATAGTTAGTCTATATGTTATGTATTCCTATATTAGCTTATATATAAATAGGTCATTATGTGAAATGTTTTGAATGTAGATGATATCATGTGGTCATATGATTTATAGTTTGGCTTATAGGCATGGTATAGCCTATGACCTATATATGAGTCTGCTTGACCTAGTTTAGCCTAGTATAGACTAGTGTAGACTAGTTAAGCCTAGTTAGACTTGTTAGACCTAAGTTTGACTTCCTGGTTGACCAGGGTTGACCAAGAGTTGACTTTGACCTAGTTAGACCTAGACTCATGTAGAATGCATAGCAGAGCTTCATTTTATCATTTTAGCCTTGTTGTGACTTGTGCTGTTCTGATTAGGAGCCAGACACCACTCCTTGGACAGTACTTTTCATATTGGACACTCAGATACAGGCAAGTACATTCTCTGATCATTTCATATCCTGCTTAGAATTATTTTCCTGCTTTAAATTACTTTACTTGATACTGTCACGTTGTTCACACGGATTGGTACTATATGGATCTTTTCATGAGATGTTATCCCCCTCGGGAGCATCGAATACAGTATGTTTTGTGCGTTTCACGAACCATCACGTATCTCTATGCTTCCTCTGATTCACGAACCGCCTGTGACACATGTACTCTCATGTTCACAGAGCCCCCATGAATCACCTTCACGTATCACTCATTTTATGAGCCATGTGAAGTTTCACGAATCTTAACATAACTTGAACAGATCTTTGTGTATCGATTGGGGATGGGGGAGTGGAAATAGACATGTGAATATTATTCCAGTAGCTGTAGTCATGAATCACTCTCTTAGCTGTAGTCATGAATCTCCTATGCCATTCACATGTTTATATTTTACTCTGACTCACTAGTCACTATTAGCTCTTTACTTATAGTAGATATTTCCATTACAGTTTCTCTCTCTGTTTACATACTGCATTTCTTCAGTATCTATATCTTACTTTACTGCATGATTATATTTTCTAACCTGCTATGAACTGTTGAGATGTACTGTACTCGCTCCTGTCCTGACTGGACCTGTTGAAAGTATTACAGAGGACGAGGAGGAGGCCTGAGAGGATACCTTCTTCGGATAGCTCTAGCTGAGGACTTCACTCCACTGCCTAGACTAGTTTAGTTAGGCCTTATCTTATTTTCATGTTGTCTTGAGTCTGTTTAGTTAGTCTTTACTTCTGTTCAGAGATGTTGAGTTATATATTTTCTTTCCTTCTGTAAGCTGAGATATGTACTCTGGATATTTGCTGGGATATTATCTTAGACTTTTCCATCTTTAGTATTTCCTTGAGATCTATATCATATTGTGTTCTCTTCCTCCTTAGTTGTGATTGAGTTCATTTACTGCTTATTATTATATTGCTAGATGTATGTTGACCTAGACAGCGTTCTACCACCGACACTGCGGCGTAGGCTGGGCGTTGTTACGTTTTCGTACCCTCACAGTGGGTGTGGGTCATGACACGTTTTTAGTGGTGGCCCATGCAGGTCGAGTTTATGTAGTGGTATTCGAACTAGAGTATCACTACAGCCTGCAGTAGGATTAGGATACATATTTTGAAGGTACTCAATCACGGTTAGGATTCATTGAAAGATTCCTGGGACGACCCTTGAGAATCTTGTTTAAACTTCAATTTAAATCATTACCCTTGCTTTGTTGCTCTCACTCCTTGATTATCAAATTTGATTTTGTTGGATCGTTGTTGATTTGATTTTTCTATCGAGATGAATTTTTATGGCCCGAGTTACGATATTTTTCTGATAACATATGACGACGGGAATACAGGGATGGTAAAACGTCTACTTGGTTATGGAACCTAGAGTTTATCGCAGCTATATTAGCTGGCGTGGCGGAAACATAGAGACCTGACTTCGGATGTACGTATCTTGGTTATGAGATTTGGAATTCCTCGCAGCTATACTAGTCGGCATAACGAGAATTCCAGACGACATGATTATAGAGGTGCATGCCCCTGTTATGTACTCTACTGTTTATCGCAGCCTTGCTTACTAGCGTGGCGAGGACTCTGAGTTTCATGATTTTTGGACAGACGCATATGATTATCAGATTGTATCTTAGAAAGGTTCTTAAATATATCGTCTCTATCTTCATTCCAGTTATTATAAATTGTTTCCATCATTAAACAATTTAGGAGTAGAGATCTTCTTAGCTTTATAGAGCTTTGCATATGTAGTTCTTCCTTAGTGTGATGATTTGATGACTTGTGATTAGGCCCTTGTCTTAGGAATGATAGTATAGCCTGGCTTTAAATAGTAATTCTTGTAGCTAGTTCTCCTTTATTGATATTTACTAGTTTTTCAGCCTTGATGATTGATTTATATTTTATTTTCTTTCTCTTTCTTTCAGTATGGCACCCATGACCCGAGCCCGTCGCCTGAGAGCAGCTACAGCTATTGAGAGCGTGCCCCCACCTCCTACTGTTCAGGAGATAGTTATCCCTCTATCTGACCAGGGGGTGGTGGCACCTCCTGCCATTGAGGAGAGGGTGGTAGCCTCGCCAGAGAGTCTTCCTCCATCTCCTGTCGTTCAGGAGAGAGCTGCGGATTTGCCTGAGACTGAGAGCCCTTCCCTACCCTCTGTACTCCCTACTGTACCACCCGGAGGTTTGTTACTTGATGCAGCCCAGGTATTTGCATTTTTCCAAGAAAGGATGATGGAGTCACAGAGAGTTCATGAGGAGGCCATGAGAGAGCAAATCCAGAGGTTGCTACGTCTGCGGGACTCTGTGCTTCTAGGAGGAGAGCCTAGCTCCAAGAGGGCGAGAAGCAGTACCCAATCCTACCCAGAGTCTGAGGAGTACCCATTTATCCAGCCTATATCATCATACCCAGCCCAGTCTCCTGTCCAGCAGAGGCCAGCTGAGCCGGAGCCTATCTGTGCCTACTGTAAGAAGTCTGGACACAAGCGGAACAACTGTAGAAAGAGACTAGGATTGTGCCTAATCTGTGGTTCAGCTGCACACTGGATGCAGCACTGCCCTGCTATACCTGCCCCAACCAGGGCCCTGCTTCCAGGAGGGAGTTCTGGTTCTCAGACCTAGCTGGAGGTGAGTTTGACCTAACTTTAGTATTCCTTTTTGAGAATTTTGATGTATCCCTTGCTTGTATGTTTTGATACCTTGTGATTGCCTAGTACTGTAGCATGGTTGGTATAACTAGAAGAGACCACAGACTGATATTGCATGCCATGACCCCATAGGTTACACTTTTCAACTGTATGTTTAAGGTAGATTCTGAGACTATGATTGATGGGGGTTTAACCTAGAAGGCCTGCTACCATCTTAATTTCGAGGACGAAATTTTTATAAGGTGGGTAGGATTGTAACACCCAGTTTCTAAAATGAGGGTAATTTTGAAATTTTGTAGTTATAATTATTAATTAATGATATTTATTTCATATTAGAATTTTTAGTGATTTTTAATTAATTTTAAACTATTTAAATTTATGACTCGTGATTTTGGTGTTGTGCTAGTGATTAGTAGATACTGCCTACCCTAGAGCCTAGCCATGTGATTAGGGTATTTTTGACATTTTTAGGGTTATTTGGATTTATTATAATTTATTAGAATTTATGGAAATTTTTAGGATTTATTTTGGATTTATTTGGACTAGTTTAATTTTTGACTAGTTTTGACTCATGTAGACCAACCTAGGAACTAACCATAGTTAGTTGGGTTTGGTTAGGTCAAGTGGACCCTAGTCTAACCTAGTGTGACTCAAGTTAGTGGTTAGTGATTCATTAGAACTTGAATTAGGAATTTAGGAATCAAGTTATTTGATAAATGGCTTGTGATTACACAAGTCATTTTGTGACTAAACTAGATAGGACTAGCTAACCCTAGCTCAACCCCCACCCTAACCTAACATGGCTGACCAGCTAGGTTTAACCTAGGGATTCCTCCCTATTTAATCTCTCCTAGTTTTTAGGGCTAGCCTCTTTTAGGGTTCTTTCAAAAGTTCTAAGGAAAGAGGTGAGTCCCATCTTCCTAAAATCATTAAAAATCCATTTTGAATCCTTTTTCCTTCAAACCAATTCCATTAGGACCTAAATTTCTTCCTCTTGCTGCTGGAATTAATTTGGTTGCAGGAAGAAACAATTTGTGAGATTTGGAGGCTTGAGGAGTTCATTTCATTTGGGGGCTTTTCCACCCATTGTTCTTCAAGAGGTAACTTCTCCATTCCTCCATGGATTTCCATTTAGTCTTCACCAATAGGAAGCCCTAAGGGTCCCCCTAAGGTCTGGGTAGGTTTCGTGTCCTGTGTCATTGGATTTGTGTCCGTTCTGGACACGTATCAGTGACCATAGCTTAGTGTTCGACGAAATGCCTCAAAGGACATTTCGATCGAATTAATTCTTTGTGTTTGAATAGGAATCTTCGTTTTGTTCACGCTTACACGTTTCTGGGACACTGAGGTAGTTTTCGTGTCTGGTTGTGTCGGAATCTGGGCTTGGACACGCACGTACACACGCTCGCGCGTGCGCTACAGTGTTCCCCTGCTACTCGGGGCCTGTAGCGGACACGACACGCCTCTAGGACACATGAAACTTGACACGTAGCATGGGGCCATGACTGACACCCCGTGTGTCAAGTCTCATGTGTCCTCGTGTCGTGTCGAGGGTGGAATCGTTTGTGCACGTGTCGTGCACTGTGGGTTTCAGTGTTCCTGATGTGGGTTGCTGTTTGAATGTTTTAAATCGTGTTTTAATTAATAATTAAGATCCTAATATATGGTATATAGTGTATGTATATTGTTTACATATTTTAGTTAGGTTTTTATGGATTGTTGGATTCGATTTGGCAACAAACCGATATTTTCCTGATACTGTTTGTTCCCAATTTTCCTGGACATTAATTTTCCTGATTGTCAGATGTTTTTCACTGTAAATCACCCCTCCCCATATATGTGTTGATCCACATTATTGAGATATACCATTTCGAATTTAGCTTTTATTTGTGAATGGCCTTTTTGGCTATTGGGTTGGTACTTGTGGACTGATCTAATGGTTCAAACTTTGGTACCTAGGTCCTATAGAACCTGAGGTTGTTTGAACTGAAACTGAGTTCAGTTTTCATCACTGTTGATACATGAAGTAATCTATTTTCCTTCCTTTTGCAGTCCATTTTGTTCACACAACACACACACACTTTTGATTACCTGCTGTACACATTCTGTATTTTCCTGTTAATCTTTGACACACACATTTTCCTCTCTTTACTATTTTCCTGTACACTGATAAATTTTTGTCCACTGTTTTGATTTCCAATTATTCTTAAATTGGTTGATAGCATGATTAGGACTGTTGGGATATGTTTAAATCTGAGAGTTGGCTTTTATGATTCCTGCATTACATGTATACCATCACCTTTTCCCTTCACTTCACTGATTTATAAGTTCCTACTCACTGTTCTGGTTCACACATTTTCCTTCTCCTTCATTCATTTGTTATTCCTGTACATTGATTTGGTTAGTTCAGTTACACACATTTTGTTCTATGTTATCTTCACTGTTGTTCACTGATTATTTTAAGGTTTTGTAATTCTTAATACTAGCTTACATGACCTACATGCCTAAAACTGAAAATTACATAGGTATTAACTTGAATGTATTGTCTAGGAAATTGTTGGATTGAAATGAGTTAAATCCCTTACCTATCCTGTCTGTTCCCCCCCCCCCCTGTTATGAGTTCCTTCACTGTTGTTCTCCTGAACACTGTCACTTTGACACAGCCCTTCACTGCTTATTATTTCCTGTCAACATATTCCTGATTTTTCCTGAGTACACAGACACCATTGTCCACATTTCACTAATTCTTTTCCTGTACACTGTTATGGTTCACATTGTTTCATGTTACACACACATGCTTGCTCTTCTCTACTGTTTTCCTGTATGCTATGTACACTGTCACTGGATAATTCCTGCACACCACACAGGTTTCCTTCTTCACTGACCTTGCATTTCCTGCACTTCACACACAGCCACACACTTTGCACTGATTTCCTGCATACTAATTCCTGTACACTAGCCTACACCCTTCACTGTTAGAACTTTTCCTGAACACACTATCTTTCCTTCACTGATTTCCTGCACATAGACACTTGCACACTATTTGGTTTTGGGACTGATTTCCAGTTGCTTAAATCTGAGATTAGAAAGCATGTGATCCCTTCCTTCCTTCCTTTGAGACTGATTTTAGTTTTGTAGAATTAGGCCATGATTGTTCTTGCATTGCCATATGACTGTTAACATTTAGTTTAGTTCCATCTAAACCTGTGAATGGAAGAACCATGTATTGGGTTCCCTTCTTTTTTTCACTGATTTGGTTAATTCCAGTTTTCATATCACACACTTCACTGGCACATATAAATTCCTGAATACTTTGACACAGTCCTGCCCTCATCACAGTTCACACACACCCACATGCTCTCTTTTAAATACATATGTAGGTATATGTATATATATTATATTGAATATGTATATGTTTGTATATCTATATACATGTATAGAATGTATTATGTAATATATGTAGATGTATTGAATATATATATGTAACTAATGTGTGTGCCTATATATACATAAGTTATAAATATGTTGTGTGATATATACATATAGTTAGTCTATATGTTATGTATTCCTATATTAGCTTATATATAAATAGGTCATTATGTGAAATGTTTTGAATGTAGATGATATCATGTGGTCATATTATTTATAGTTTGGCTTATAGGCATGGTATAGCCTATGACCTATATATGAGTCTGCTTGACCTAGTTTAGCCTAGTATAGACTAGTGTAGACTAGTTAAGCCTAGTTAGACTTGTTAGACCTAAGTTTGACTTCTTGGTTGACCAGGGTTGACCAAGAGTTGACTTTGACCTAGTTAGACCTAGACTCATGTAGAATGCATAGCAGAGCTTCATTTTATTATTTTAGCCTTGTTGTGACTTGTGCTGTTCTGATTAGGAGCCAGACACCACTCCTTGGACGGTACTTTTCATATTGGACACTCAGATACAGGTGAGTACATTCTCTGATCATTTCATATCCTGCTTAGAATTATTTTCCTGCTTTAAATTACTTTACTTGATACTGTCACGTTGGTCACACGGATTGGTACTATATGGATCTTTTCATGAGATGTTATCCCCCTCGGGAGCATCGGATACAGTATGTTTTGTGCGTTTCATGAACCATCACGTATCTCTATGCTTCCTCTGATTCACGAACCGCTTGTGACACATGTACTCTCATGTTCACAGAGCCCCCATGAATCACCTTCACGTATCACTCATTTTATGAGCCATGTGAAGTTTCACGAATCTTAACATAACTTGAACAGATCTTTGTGTATCGATTGGGGATGGGGGAGTGGAAATAGACATGTGAATATTATCCCAGTAGCTGTAGTCATGAATCACTCTCTTAGCTGTAGTCATGAATCTCCTATGCCATTCACATGTTTATATTTTACTCTGACTCACTAGTCACTATTAGCTCTTTACTTATAGTAGATATTTCCATTACAGTTTCTCTCTCTGTTTACATACTGCATTTCTTCAGTATCTATATCTTACTTTACTGCATGATTATATTTTCTAACCTGCTATGAACTGTTGAGATGTATTGTACTCGCTCCTGTCCTGACTGGACCTGTTGAAAATATTACAGAGGATGAGGAGGAGGCCTGGGAGGATACCTTCTTCGGATAGCTCTAGCTGAGGACTTCACCCCACTGCCTAGACTAGTTTAGTTAGGCCTTATCTTATTTTCATGTTGTCTTGAGTCTGTTTAGTTAGTCTTTACTTCTGTTCAGAGATGTTGAGTTGTATATTTTTTTTCCTTCTGTAAGCTGAGATATGTACTCTGGATATTTGCTGGGATATTATCTTAGACTTTTCCATCTTTAGTATTTTCTTGAGATCTATATCATATTGTGTTCTCTTCCTCCTTAGTTGTGATTGAGTTCATTTACTGCTTATTATTATATTGCTAGATGTATGTTGACCTAGGACAGTGTTCTACCGCCGACACTGCGGCGTAGGCTGGGCGTTGTTACGTTCTCGTACCCTCACAGTGGGTGCGGGTCGTGACATCGCCACCAAGGTGGAAGCAAACCAACTAAGTCTAGAAAACTCGGTCGTATATCCATCGACTGTCCTGCCCATCTGCTTCAAATTAGTGAACCTCGTCTGTAGATCATACCGAGCTACAGCATCAAAGTACTTGGTCCAGAATCTCTCACGAAACACTGTCCAGGCAATAGGTGCCACTATTCCAACGGCCTGTGCCGCCCACCAGCTGCGGGCCAGATCCAATAACTGCAGGCGCACCACGACCACCTTCTCGTCTTCTTGGGTCCTGGCTGCTTCTAGAATAACCTCAGTATCCTGCAGCCAAGCATCTGCGATAATAGCATCTTCGCTGCCATTGAAGAAGGGAGGGTTCAAGCGCTTGAAGCTGTTGGCCGCACTGTTACCTTGATGACCACCTCTGCTCAGAGCATCTTGCACTGTCTGGTGCAATGTATCACCTCGACGATCCTGTGATGCAAGCAACTCACTGATGAGTCCAACCAAGACTTCATTATCCTGCCTTGCAGGCTGGGCTGGCTGCATTGGGGGTTCTGGACCTCCAGGAAGCATGATTCGGGAAGCTGCTCCTGAGTGCTGAGCTTGATCCTCTTATTGTGGGGGTACTCGCTGAGCTCCTTCCGGCTGATTGGCAGGACCAGGAGCAATGCCGTTGAAGAAGACGACACAGAGAACAATAAAGAAGGACCAGGACAGATCAAAGATACAAGCATATGATCAGGTCAAGATTTCAAAATTTTAGAGGGTACGAGCAGATATCAAGGACGAGTGCTGATTGAGACATCTATTCAGTAAACCCTCACATATCTTGATTCACAAGACCTGCATGGGCCACCACTTAAACCGTGTCACGCCCCAGAACCAGAATACTGGAGAACGGGGGCAGACACAGCCAGCTACGTATATTGAAGTACAACCTACCTCGCTATACGGTCATGGCTGTCTAGATACATGAGGGTTTAACTACAAGCCATCAGTCTCTTATGGTCGTGGACAAGCCTATTGTCTCAATCTCAAGCAAGTAATAGAAGTTACAAGATGTTAGAGCACCAAATATACAATAGTAACGCGTCCCATACATTACATATTTGGATGATCATGAAGCTAGTCATACAAAATATGAAGACTAGCAAGAGTTTCAGTCATACATGATCAACCCTAGGATTTGTTAATCATGCTACAGCCCGTAGGCAGACAGTAAGTAAAGTGAAATCGAGCTAACATGTGCTCGTCGGCTAAACGCCTCAAAAGAATACTTTTACAATAGGGTGGGAGAGCCAAAAAAATAAAACCCACTCGTTGCCAGGGTTACGCTTGGTGGTCACCATCTGGCTGGAAGGTGGGGAGATCCTCTGGAGCTGCTCCGATATCTGGCCATACAAAACCAGCTAGGTCAGATCCTAGAAGGAGCAAGTGCCACAAAGGAGGCTTCACTTAAGAACTAAAAACCAGCAATTAGCACAAAAACATAATCATAATAAAAGACTGGAAATATGAAAAATTATGATGATATACGATAAGATAACCCTGGAACTATTCAGATAACCAAGTTACAACCCTTAAACCAAACAAGGACCGGGGTTGTAACCCTTCGTCTGAACGGAACTTGGTTTTCCACCATTCATAAAGTAAGCACAAGCAATCAGGTTATGTAACAAACTTGTACAGGCTCAGGACAAAACTGGACTGGGTTAGACTCCATCCAATCAATCACAGCCAAGCAATGAGTACGGCTTGATACTTTAACTAACTAGGGTTATCACAGGCCTAGTTACTAGCAAGATGCAATGAGATGTTCCAACAGCCACAAGCCCTGCAGACCATCCAGGTTATCCGGACGCAATTAAGGGTTGAGTTCATGTGGGTACATCGTCCAGAAAATGTATGTACCCTTAAGTAGCTTGAAGGGAGCAACACATGACAGTGTGCGGAAAATGTGCCCTACTCGACGGCAGGCTACAAATCCTATGATGGGGCGCCCAGATAACGGAATTGCCTGTAGCTGGAAAATCTCTTCATGACTACTGGATTATTCTAGTTATTAGCCTTAATCAGTTTCAGTAGGTACCCCTGACCGTGGTACTCAGGGGTCCCTGCCCTAGACATGATGCAAGACAATACTGGTATATTTGTACAAACACAATCGCCCACGGTGTACAGGCCATTCATTATTGTCATGTCATGCTAGCCGTCGCAACAGCATATCGAGGTATATCATGTTAGGTTTTTTTATTAAGAGTACGTCACGATGGGCCACTATCATGTCATGTTACTTGTCAAGAGTGCACCATGACGGGTCACTATCGTGTTCTATCCCTACATTATCATGTCGTGTTTATGCAAAAGTCATGCCAATATTGAAATCATGCCACGTCCAACACATAACCCTGCCATGAGGGTTGCCGCATAAGGCTGGCCGTATGGGGTCGCCGCATAAGACTGGCCGCATGGGGGTTGCCGCAAAAGACTGGCCGTACGAGGGTGCCGCATAAGGCTGGCCGCATGAGGTTGCCGCATAAGGCTGGCCGTACGGGGGTTGCCGCATAAGGCTGGCCGTACGGGGTTGTCACATAAGGCTGGCCGTATGGGGTTGTCGCATAAGGCTGGCCGCATGAAGTTACCGCATAAGGCTGGCCGCATGGGGTCGCCGCATAAGGCTGGCCGCATGGGGTTGCCGCATAAGGCTGGCCGCACGGGGGTTGTTGCATAAGGCTGGCCGCATGGGGTTGCCACATAAGGCTGGCCGCATTGGGTTGCCACATAAGGCTGGCCGCATGGGGTTGCCGCATAAGACTGTTTTTCTTCTCCAAAGATCCGAGAAGAAGAACCATAGAAGCCATGGCTTCCAAGCTCCATCAATCCTTCATTTAAAGTCAAAATCCGGACTTCTATAGGTCAAAAATAGGGTAGAACGAAATTCTCTACAACATGGAACAATTAAAACTTAAAAATAACAAGGTTTGATAGATCAAAATCCAAGAAATTCAAAAAATACAATAAACTTAGATCTACATGAAATGAACCATGGAAATTAAAAATGCTAAGTACTAAACTGTCTTAGAATCTCGTGAGGAAGATAATGGAACAACAAAAACTGAGTTCCTCCATGAAGTAAGTTGCACTTGCCTAAGGTCTTGGTAGGTGGAGCGAGTTAATGGAGGAAAAAGAAGAAGAAGAAGAAGTAAATGAAGAAGTGAATGAGGAGAGAGAAAGGGGTTGGTGGCTTATAAATAGGGGGGTTAGCATGTTGGGCCAAGTCCTAACAAACCGAGTCTAACCAAATATACCAAGCCAAGCCGAACCAGGATGAACCAAAAATAAACAAAGACAAGATTAAACCAGGATCAAGCTAAACAAGACAAGTCTAACTACGGGTCAGAATTCCGTACACGTATACTGGAAATATGTATAATAGAAAATGAAGGTGACAGCTGTAATGCCCATGGTTCGTACTACGTATTCTGGTATACGTGTACGTATATTGCATGTTTCTTTGGTTCGGCTTGGTTGGCTTGGTTCGGTTTGCTTGGTTCCGTATGGACCGAACCAACTCCTACCTACCACCCCACTCCTTCCTTTATTAGCCGCCCAACTCACTCTCTCTCTCTTCATTACTCTTCTTCATTTATTTCTTCTTCTTCTCCACCGACACTTCCTCACCTACCAGAAAGAGAGCTAGGCAAGTGTAACTTGCTTCACGAAGGAACTCTCATTTTGTTGTTCCATTTTCTTCTCCTCAAGATCTTAAGCCTCTTTAGTACTTAGTGTTTTCAAATTCCATGGCTCATTATGCGTAGATCTAAGTTTCTAGTATTTTCGATCTTCTTGGTTTTGATCTACTAAAATAGCTTGTTTTCGAAAACTAAGAGCTCCTTGCAGTAGGCCTCATGATTTTATACAAGTTTGGTTTTGGGATGGCCGGATTTCACCAAGTCCTGGCCGAGATGGAGTTCCTGAGCTTTTACGCATGTTTGCTTTGGCCATGGGGAGAAGATAAAGTTTTACGCACACGTCCTAACGTGTTAGCGTAGTGTTTAGCCCTTACGCCCACGTTTTATGTGTCAGCGTGTTATATCAGCCTTTACGCCCACGTTTTACGTGTTAGCGTAGTTCCCTTTTTACGCACACGCATCGCGTGCCAGCGTACTTCCTTTTACGCTGAGCTGTTCGATTTTACGCTCGGGACTCTCCCGCTCGCGTAAAATCAAGCTCGCATAAAATCCCTAGTTCGCATAAAATTTTCACGAGCGTAAAGTTGCCCGAGTATTCCTCGCGTAAAGTTTCCCTCGCGTAAAACTTTGGTCGAGAGTTCCCGCGCGCAAATTTACCCGCGTAAAATCTTGCACGCATATAGCTTCGCCGCGTAAAGCCCGGCTAGCGATAAACCCCACCTGCATGTACCCTTGCTCGCGTAGAGCTATCTTACCTTGCTCTTGCTAGCGTAAGCTACTTTACGCTTGAAGGCCCCTTGGTCTAGCGTAGAGCTGCTTTACGCCCGAGCCCTTGGGCCTAGCGTAAAGGCTTACTTGCGTAGAGACTTGAGTTCCTACGACATATACCTTTACTTTTGTATATAGATATTTACGCCCATTTTATATCCTTACGCCTTTTTGCCATGAACTTGGTAATCACGAATTTATCTAATATGTTTGGAAATGATAATTGAACATGGCATGGTATGACAAGTATACCTGGCATGATTATTTCGAATTGCTGTTGCGACGGCTAACATGACATGACACGACCTGACAAGAATGAATAACCTGGACATCGTGGACGATTGTGTTTATACATATAAACCGGTACTGTCTTGTATCATGTCTAGGATAGGGATCCCTGAGTACCACGGTCAAGGATACCTACTGAAATTAACTAAGGCTAATAAACTAGAATAATTCAGTAGACATGAAGAGATTTTCAGCTACAGGCAATCCCGTTATCTAGGTGCATTAAGTGGACTTGTAGCCTACCGACGAGTAGGGCACATTTCCAGCACACAGTCATGTGGTGCACCATTTATAGACGGACATTCGACTTGGATAACCGGATGGTCTGCAGGGCTTGTGGCTGTTGGGATAATCTCATTGCATCTTGCTAGTAACTAAGCATGTTATAACCCTAGTTAGTTAAAAGTATCAAGCCGTACTCATTGCTTGGCCGTGATTGACTGAATGGAGTTTATTTCAGCATAGTCTTATCCGGATCCTGTGCTAGATTGTGACATAACAGGATTATTTATGCTTGTCTTAACAATAACGATCGGGGGTCCAGTTCTGTTCAGGCGAAGGGTTACAACCCCGGTCCTTGTTTGGTTTAAGGGTTGTAACCTGGCTCCCGGAGAAGTTCTGTGTCCTCTCTTCGTTTATTGTCTTATCGGAACCCCATGTCACGTTCATCATGTTTTACCTCACCTTAATACCATGACTATTTATGATTACCTTTACAATAATGATCAGGGGCCAGTTCTGTTCAGGCGAAGGGTTACAACTCCGATCCTTGTTTGGTTTAAGAGTTGTAACCTGGCTCCCGGAGCAGTTCTGGGTCTTCTCCTCGTTGTTGTCATATTTGCATCCCATGTCATGCTCGTCCTGTTTTATAAGAATATGACATGACATGGTTACCTATGATTGCCTTAACAATAAAGATTAGGGGCAAGGTTCTGTTCAGACGAAGGGTTACAACTCCGGTCCTTGT
Source organism: Iris pallida (assembly GCA_029216955.1). NCBI lineage: Eukaryota > Viridiplantae > Streptophyta > Magnoliopsida > Asparagales > Iridaceae > Iris > Iris pallida. The sequence continues at coordinate 2,370,505 of JANAVB010038419.1, forward strand.
TTGGTTTAAGAGTTGTAACCTGGCTTCCGGAGCAGTTCCTTATCCTCTCTTCGTTTATTGTCTTATTTTTACCCTATGCCAACTAATCTTGTTTTACTTACAATAGTATTTGAGACGGATTTCTATTCAGGTGAAGGACTGCAACCCCGGTCCTTGTTTGGTTTAAGGGTTGTGACCTGGCTACTTGAATGGTTTTCTCGTACTCAGTTTACTGTTGTTATCTCTATTATTATCAGTTATTTATTATTATTTATCTTTAATACTCTATTGTGATATGCTGGTTTTAGTTCCTAAGTGAAGCTTCCGTTGTGGCACTTGCTCTTTCTGGGGTCTGACCCAGCTGGTTTTGTATGGCCAGATATCGGAGCAGCTCCAGAGGATCTACCTGTCTTCCAGCCAGATGGTGGCCACCAGGCGTAACCCTGGCAACGAGTGGGTTTCTTTTGTTCTCCCACTTCATTGTAAATTATTCTTTTGAGACGTTTAGCCGACGAGCACGTGTTAGCTCGGTTGCACCTTATTTACTGTCTGCCTACGGGCTATAACATGATTGACAAATCCTAGGGTTGATCATGTATGACTAAACTCTTGCTAGTCTTGACATTTTGTAACGACTAGCTTCATGATCAGCTGAATATGTAATGTTGGGGACGCCTTGCTATTATATATTTGGTGCTCTGACATCTTGTAACTATTATTGCTTGTTTGAGATTGAGACACTAGGCTTGTTCATGACCATAGGAGACTGATGGATTATAGTTAAACCCTCATATATCTAGACAGCCATGACCGTATAGTGAGATGGATTCCGTTTCATTATGCGTAGCTGGCTATGGATGCCCCCGCTCTCCAGTATTCTGGTTCTGGGATGTTACAACAGCATTGCCCAGCTAGTTATTGAGGAATTTTCTCCAAATGTAAGAGACCCAGATTTTTAAGCTTATAAAGTTCCAGATTTTCCTTAAAAAAAAGTCTCTACTATTACAATGATGATTGGAAAGTGTTCACAAATGAGCTGTCTAAGTATATAATATTATTTAACTATATGAACATATACGAAAATTTTAAATATATTCAATATTTAAATTATATTTAAACCAAGTACATTGTATTGTCTAATTAAACACATATTTTGAAATTCTAAAATTATATTTATAACAAATTATAATTAAAATATACTAGTTTACATGTACGTGCTTTGCGTGTATTTTAATTAGAATATTATAAGGTCAGCTATCGTTTTTCTGTATTTTTCAGGTGACTATTCATGTGTGTGTCCTTTCTTTTTACAATGCCAAGAGATTCGAAGTACGATTTTTGTTCTTTTTTTTAAAAAAAATTCTATTGAGAATAATAAACTTTGGAAAATGGTAAGGACAATAAAATTTATTACCATTGGAATATGAAGAGTTGTATGAAAAAAAAAGAAAATTTCATAACATGCAAACTTTATTGCTTCAACTTTTAACATAAATGACATGGAAATCTTTATAAAATACTCGAGGGTATTTTAGAAATTCAAAAATTTTACCACCAAGTTTTCATATTATATAGTAGAATGGAAATGACATGGAAGTCTTTATAAAATACTCGAGGGTATTTTAGAAATTCAAAAGTTTCACCACCAAGTTTTCATATTAGTAGAATATGTTTCAAATCATATTTCAAATATTTTAATTTATTTTTTATCTAATTATTTAATGATGTTTTTTTGCAAGTGAAGGTGACTAGTTTAAGTAATACTCGTATCCAATCCGTAGTGGGTCAAGCTTATTGGTGCCGAATCCGAGTGACCCTTATGGTCAGTGGATAGAGACATCAAAGCTCTGGCTGGATGGCGGAAGATCAGTGGATCGAACCACGAGAACGTATTATTCCTTCCATTTATGGTGGAAGATGTGGGGCGGTGGGCCCAAAAGATATACAATACAGTGTGCACAAAAAGTCTCCAAGGTTACGTCTGCATTGTCAAAAAAAGAGAGGAAGAAATGCTTATTGGGTCGGGTACGGGTCCAAAAAAGCAGACCCGTATGATTAACGGGTCCTGGCCCAGTTTCCAGCCCTTCCTCTATTTAGGGTTTCTGACATAGTTATTGTAGGTTTAATTTTCCTCCTCAATGTCGGGCAAGGAGCCTCGCATATTCGTTGGGGGCTTATCGCGGGAGACGTCCGAGCGCCACCTCCATGATGCCTTCACCCGTTTTGGCAAGGTTGTTGACGCCCAGGTATATTACAAACAAATTTAAAAACAAAACAAAAATCTCTTCCTTCCACCACCTCACTTTTAGATCTACACACAATTTTTTTTTTTTTTGGGTTATTTAGTTTTGGGGTTTCGTATAATAATAAAAATTTGCATTTAGGTTTCTATATTGTCCAAAAAATAGGGGTGCAACATGGGCGGGTTGGGTCCGGTTTGAGCTCAACCCGAGCCCAAGCCCAAGCCGACCTCGGATTCAACATATGAAGTCCAATACCGAGTCCGGATGAATAGAAAAGTACCCCAGTTCCTCGGATTGGGTCGGGTCTATCGGCTTTATCGGACTCTAATAGATATTTGAAATAATTTTAAAGAACACTAATATTAAACACATAATTAAATAGTAATTATGCCTCAATTATTATAAAATATAAACTAATATGTGATTTAGGATAAGGAGTTGAAGAGTTTGTTGGAGAAATTTAGGATTTAAACTTTATATATATATATATATATATATATATATATATATATATATATATATATATGGAAAAATGATAAATTTTATTCCAAAATCAACTCATACAACTTACAGTACATCCCATGGACCTCTCATCCTACTAGGGTGACATAACATTTATATCAAACTCAATATTGTGAAGTATGCTTATTGGGGGAGTGGAGAGCCCCTCGAAAATACGTCGATTCCGTTCCCTCCACACATGCCAGACAGAGGCAGCTAGTCGCAATCTGGCGGTCTTGAACCATTATATATATATATATATATATATATATATATATATATATATATATATATATATATATATATATCGGATTTCAGGTTCTTTGGGCAACTCGTCACATGAACCCAAGCTCAACCCGATTTTTGATCGGGTTCAAATATTTTAATCCGAGCCCGAGCCTAAGTATCTTCAACCTTAACCCAATCCATTAACGGTTTTACCCGATCGGGCTCGGGGTTAGCCCGTCCGAGTTGCACCCCTACCAAAAAAGGATTGGGTCTCATCATGACCGCTGATTTAGGCTGACCGTCCAGAATGTACGCGTAAATACAAATTTTGGATATCATACGAGACCCTAAAACTAAACATAAAATTTGAATATTGTGGACATCTCGACGATATTTAACGGTCTGTCCAAATCAACCGTAGAACGAGACCCAAACTGACCTAAACACAAATTTTGAATATTATACGAAATCCTAAAACTAAATAACCCTATTTTTTTACTCCCATTACCACAAGAATAATATGTTTTCCCGTATAATTGAACCTATGCAGGATGAGTTATGTCTCTATTTGCAAACCACTAGATCTAGGATTTGACCACATAAATTATTTTTTTTTTCCCGATCCCTCCTAAGAAATTTTACCATAGGATAATCCTCGTCATTTGTATATATCTATTTTTAGTAGAGTTGTATCGTACTATCATATACATTAAAGAAAGAAAAAAGTTAAAAATATTACAACTAGAACTTGTATCCTCTGAATGGAAAAGGGGGGGAGGGTAGAAAAGAATTTTGAGGTTTGGGTATAATAATCCCTTTTTTGATGTATTAACGGTGAGAACTAAGGTCTCATTGAGAGGCCTTTGGAATAGGGAAGGGAGGAGAGGTCCCGCCATCGAGTACTGTTCCTTTCTATACTACTATATAATGAGAAAGAGAAAAGTTCAGCGTCAACGTGAACTTTTCTTTCCAAATATACCCTTGCATATGTTTACTAACTATACTACTATATGATGAGAAAAGTTAGTTTGTGAAACTTTTCTTTCCAAATATACCCTTGCATATATTTACTAGTTTATATCTATATTACTATATAATGAGAAAAGTTCAGCTTTACCGTAAAACTTTTCTTACCAAATATACCCTTGCATATATTTATTAATTAATTAATTAATTCATCTATCTATACTACTATATAATGAGAAAAATTCAGCTTCACCGTGATACTTTTCTTTCCAAATATACCCTTGCATATATTTATTAATTTATTTATTCATTAACGTTAATAGGGGCAGCTAGGTAATTATGGGCGTTGTCTTTTGGTATTTCTAAGTAAACTTGCAGACATGTATAAAATAATATATATAATAATATGATAATACTAATATAATAATAAATTTATAATACTTGTGACAATTGTCTTTTAGTCCTCCTAAGTAGTTTTAATAAAGATTATAATAATTACAACATGCAACATAAATGAAAACTGAAATGCCGCACTACATGCAACGAGTAGTTTTGGTTGCATTGTATTTGCAGCTGCAAAAGGGGTAAAGGGTGAAGGGAAATTTTATATTGGATGATTGGTACATCATTTTGCTTTTACTTGCACTCTTGTTGCGTAAAATTGCAAGTTATGCAACTACAACCATCCAAACAACTAACATTTTAGTTTTGCTGCTAGCTCTGTTGTTTTCTTAGAATGGAAGGTATTAATTGTTTCTAGCCTTTGTTAGAAGGCCGTGGCCTCTCATAAAACATATGGAAGTCTTATGATGTTGTCTTGTTGGCCAAATTTTTATAAAATATGAAGTATGAACATCTAGTGTGACAGTCCAGGTCTCCGAGATGTGTTCAGCCCCCGCATTGCCTAATTAAATTTGCGACCATGAAAAGCTGATACGACTGCCCGTAGTTACTTTAGTTTCCTGCAGTAGGTTTATTCTATGTACGAATTTTATGTCATTTTCTATTTCCAGTGCCAACTCTCATCAAACTTATTTTCTTCATTTTGCCTTTTTAAGGATACTGGTTATGATATTTTGAGATGCCTTAGATTGATGTTTGAGGTGGTTTTGCATGTTAGATGACATCGCACTGCTATTTGTTCTCCTTGCACAGTTTTGTTTTGTTGGGTGTGATTGAGATCTGTTGGGTCTACAATTTAGCCGTGGTGAATGAGATTACAACTGTGTTTGAAATAATGTGAATGGTTGTCTGTTGCTTGGTGGTTCCTTGTGGTTACGTTTGTCGTCATGCTTGTGCTTTGCATCACCTGTTCAGCTACCAGGCTTGATCGTCACTGAAATATGAGTGGTGCATGCTCAGCAGGATGGATCATATTGAATCTAAGTTGTCTATTGGCATTTAAGTAATTCCAATCAATATTTTGAAATCATTCTCGTGGAGTTTGAAAGGGACAGTTTTCATGGCATGTAGTTAGCTATATGGTGTAAGATAACTTGAGTGATCACTATGCCATTGTCAGGTGATAGTTTTGAGCACTCTTTCATGGTATAAGAACATTCAAAATTTCATGTGCCAAGGATTCTTGATCCTTTTAGTGGCTTCTGTCAACTGGTCCGTTTTATCAAAGATGCACTAATGCCGTTGAAGGTTTGACTGTTATGCGCCATTTTGTGAAGCGTCTTCACTTGTTTGTTAGTTAAGCTGAAGAGAATGGAGAGAAGAGCAGTATGGCAAAATATGCTTATCCCTAGGATGCTCGAGTATCTTCTTCTAGGGTCGACATGGCCTATACAAGTCTTTCTGAACTCAAGATTCTGCAATGGAATGTCATACTATCTAGTCAAGTTGTCTGTTTTTTAAGCCAGCTTTTCAATGGAACCTCATTCATGATTAGTTTGTGTAGCTGCTTCTTCAGATAATCAGTTTTATCTGGTGAGCCAACTTAGCGTTAGTTGTAATAAGCCTTCATTCCTCATTTGAAATTTCTCTATCGTGTGATACTTGTGAATGTTTCAACTTGGAGAGCGTCGTGAAGTGAACTCCTGTAACAGAGGATTTGATGGAATTGCTGGCTGAAAATGTTTACTACAGAAAGTACTCATTATTGGATATTTAGTATGTTACTTCAAGAAATAATGTGGCACAAGTTCTGCTGTTAGTTGGAGGTCGAGCCCTATTTGTGGAAACTGTGTCATAAAAATTTCTTTTATTGCACCTAGAAAGTAAATTAGAATGACTGGACCTTTTTTTGTTGTATATTTTGTTTGTGGAGCAGAGCTTCATGCCTAAGGTGATAAATGCCAGATACGCTTGAAGTGTCTCAACTTGTGACCAAGTACAGACTCCTCTGTGGTGCGTTTATCTTTACCTAGATAATCTGTTATTCACTCAGTATATCGTCAAAAAGCTGTGTCAATTTATTGGTGGAAAGTGGAGTAGCAGTTGGTTTGCCTTCTAAGTGCGTGCTTCAAAAGCAGTTTGGACCGGGAAATGGGCTTGTTTCTGTGGCTTGCCTGCACCAATAATTGCAAACTATTGGTAGATCATCTTCTCTAGTTGAATAAAGTGCTGGCTTCTTAGCTCATCGACAGTTTTTGCTGCATTTGCTAGAATGTCAGAATTGTAGGTCGACTAGTTTGGGTAATGTATTAATGGAAGTATTTTCTGAAAGGTTTGTTCTTATTTGATCCTATACCTATTTGATGTGAAATTTTAGTTGATGGATTGAAATTTCTGAGTACCGTTCAAAATTGTTCCATTGACAGTAGAACATTCTTTTTGGCTGTTTCACTGAACATTCGGTGTTTGCTTTCTTAATTTGCATTAGGACTGAGATGATACAAGTTGGAAGAAGTATCCAGTGCTTTTGGCAACACATTCAGCATAACTACATTAACTCAGCTACATTCATATGCAGCTTTCACCTTATTGTGGACATCATGAAAGAAATAACTGAATTTTGGTGATAGCAGCCTGCCGACTTGATTTGATTAAGTAGGTTTATGAGTATTACTAGGAACCAGGTATCTTGGAATTGCTTGAAGTGGAGTCTGAAAAATGGGACATATTTTGTGCTGAATTAAAAAGGAATTGCATGTTGGATGGCAAGGAAGGCAGTTATCATAATTGGTCACTCTGTTGTATGGAAAAGGAGGTTAGAAATCTGTATTGCAGTCAGTTGGACAGTCTTATTAGTTACTTTACATGGATACTTTGCGGGTTGCCATAAACTTCACGAAATTCGGCTTATACTAAGAAGCTGGTGCCGTCATGGTTAGGGATCGTGGTTAGGGATCAGAGCTTCTAGAAATACATTGAATATATCTTGGAAGATGAGTTTGCTCAACTCCTTGGTGCAATCTTTCATGGTTGTAACTATTGTTATAATCTGATAATTGGATCTGTAGTCAGATGCATAGCAGACATGAACGCTGCAGGAACCGTTCTCGAGTAAGATATTTACCTCATAGTGATATGATGTTGTAAAATAGTTTGTTGTTGTGTTTAATGGCATAAAAAGATGCTTCTTAATGCTGTTATGGAATGCACTATCGAAATTTAGTCGAGTATAGTGATTGTGAAATAAGAGATTTAAATGGTAGTTGCCGCTGATGCTACACTATACTTTTTGCCATGGTGTATTACTGTATAGTTGTTTAAGTGAATTTAGTAAATTATGCAGTTGCCTTTAATTGTTTACTTACTGTTGCTGCTTGAAATAAAAAGCACCTTCAATATGGTATCTTATTTATTTTCTTGTTCCATTTATGAAAATAATTTTGCTGTATAAGCTGGTTGGTTGGCTATGGATAATATATGTTTGCTCTGTTGCTATTTTTACATGTTGCCTTGCTTAAGCATTTGAATTTCAACCTTTTCTTTTTTGAACGACCTGAGAGTCTGAGACATTGAGAAGTTTCTTGTATTGATGAAATGTTGATTTTCTATTTCAAAGCAATTCTTGATTGCATCCACTTAGAGTGCAAGGCTTTTGCTATTTAAAGAATCATAGAGAGAAGTATCTACTTTTGATCCACATTGCCATCCTAATTATCTTAGGGTGCGTTTGATTGCAAGGTGGAAAAGATATGGAAAAGAAATTAATTCCATGGAATTATTTTCCTAGGAAAAAAATTCCATGGAATTTTAAAAAGATTTTATGGAAAACTTAATTTGGGTGTTTGATTGTCATTATTTTCCATGGTAAATAGTTATTTTCCATGGAAAATGATATTTTCCTATGGGTTGGACAAGTTTCATTTTCCACCATTTTAGAAGAAAATATGGAAAATGATAGTTTTTTGGAAAATAATTCTATGGAAAATATAAGCTATCAAACACTACAATTGGTGGAAATTTTGTGAGGGAAATATTTTCCATGGAAAAAAAATCCAATCAAACACAGCCTTAGATTCTGTTCTGTGTTAATGCTTACCCCTCTTTTCTTTCTCGGTTTGTATTGATTATGTAAAATGCATTATTTTTATTATGCTTATTTCCATTAGATTACACCGCCATTAACTCATTCATCTTATTTATTTCATTATATCATAGTTTATTTCTTGTACATTCAAAATTGGGTTTTCCATACTAGACACAATTATCTTTCATAATCATACACTAAGAGAGTAGACTCTGTCGCGTGAGGGCTCTGTTGCTTGAGGGATGATAAAGGTTTGGCACTTGCATCCTAGAGGATGCAGGTTTGAGTCAGGTATAAGTTTTTCAATAAATATTTGTGGGTGAGTGGGGGTAAAGCTGAATCTTGTCCCATCCCAAACCTTACCATTAGAGCTAACCTTCTGAAACTAGATTGCACTTCTTGATTTTACACGTGAGTCTTGTTCTAATGTTGTATTCTAACTTGATATAGTATTGGAATGGTCTTCTAAACATTTCTATATAGTGTGCTTACACTGGAATGAGTTATATTGTTTCCTTACCTATGAAGGAGTTTTGTGTTTGCTGTATAAATAGATCCAAGGAAGTTGTTACATTAGACTGTTATTTTATTTTACTTTTTTTTGGGAGTGTGGTTTCAAGTCCTAGCTAAGACATATTTAGCAATGTTTTGTACCAATGTGGATGACAGATTTGAGTGATCAAGTAGTCATATATCATTGTAGAAGAATAATTTGTGAATGTTTGATGTTCTTCTTAGCTATTGTCTTGCTAGCTATTGGACTACTATCCAATAGCATCCACTTTCATTTGTCCTTTATATTGCCTTACCTCGAGCCTTAAGAAATGAATCCAATAATTGTCCAATGTAGTTAGTCAAATTCTTCTACATGGTTCAAATCATAGGTCATCTAGGACCTAGCTCTCTACCTTCCACCAAAACAAAATCCTATGTGAAAACCAATCCCTCAAAATATCCTATGTTCTCTAAACTTATCCTCTCCAAACCCATTGCTAGCTATTTGACCTAACATGTATGATTGTTGTTGCCCGTCCATATGGAAATCTTGGTTAAAATCTTTCAAAACTGGAATCAAGATGCTCATTTCATAATTGGAATAATTTTTCTCAGTAATCCTAAGAAATCTAAATAAAAGACTATTTTGGTTCCTATAATTCTTATGCAGCCGTATGTAAACTTTTATTTGTTTTTCTTTCGCAAACAATTTTCTTGTTTATGATAAACATCTTTTGGACATTTTCTTGAGCTCAAACACTGGGATTGTTTAGCATTGATTTGCTATTGAGGAGCAAAGGGGCCTGTTAAGAGTCTCATCAAGTCTGAAACATACTGAGCACCACTATGCAGTTACAATTTTAATGGTGGTTGGAGAATTGTTTCTCAAGTCTCAAGGAAGACTGCCATGGGATGCACACACATATTTTGGTCTTGATAGTTAGAATCGCGTCGTTTATTTAACTTTCTGATAATTATAAGTTGTCAAAATGCGTTGCTAAAGTTGCTTTGAAAATTGATATTAAGAAAGGAGACTTTCCATATTATTCGTTCCATGACTCCAAATGATTCAAAACTGAGAGGCTCGATAAGTTAATTCTGCTTGATATTTTTGACTCCCAGCTAATAATGTGCATTGCATCTTCCTGAACTTCTGCTATTGATTTGATTTTGTTTTATTTGATTTACTTTCTTCATATCTATGAGTTTACTTATGGTTGTATGACATGCAACCTGATAATGTAAGCTTCTTATTTAAACATAGTTCAACTTTGTAAAGCTTTGATTTTGCCCACTTCTTTTTGCAGCATTGGTTTTGTGAAATCTGATAAAAAACCAACAATAACCTCACGCGTACTTATGGACTACTGTTGCATATACCACAACCTTATATCAGAACTTTTCCAAATTGTTGCTTGTAGATCATGCAAGAGAGAGAAACGGGACGACCTCGTGGGTTTGGATTCGTGACCTTCTCTGACCGGCGAGCCATGGAGGATGCCATTCGGGAGATGCACAACCAGGTGCTGGATGGCCGGACCATCTCTGTGAACAAGGCCGTGCCGAAGGTGGCTTCAGACGATCGTGGATATGGTGGCTACGATGGCGGTCGTGGGGGTGGGGGTGGCTACTCAGATAGTGGAAGAGGAGGTTATCGTGGCAGTAGCGGCGGGGATGGTCCAGGGGGCTCTGATTGCTTCAAGTGTGGACATCCTGGGCACTGGGCTCGAGATTGCCCTTCTGGAGGAGGAGGTGGTGGCGGTAAACTATCTTCACGCTCCAGGTTCGATGGTGATGGAGGGGTTGGCCGTGAGGACCGCTACAGCGACCGTTATGGGGACCGGGACCGTGTGGACAGCAGGGATAGATATGGCAGCAGTGGACGAGACCGATATGGTAGTGCTCGTTCAGGTGGAGGTAGTGATAGGTACGGTGGGGCTCCTGATCGTTATCCGCACAATGGATATGGGAAGGAACGAAGCTACGATAGGGATGGTGGCGGACCGAGAGGTGGTGGTGGTGGCAGTCGCAGTGACAGGTACGGCGGCGGTGGTCCGGCAAGGTACGAGGGTGGGGGGAGCTACAGGGAGAGACCTGGACCTTATGATCGACCCAGCAGGGGAGGGCGTCAGTCCTCTTTGGATGGTCACTACTGATGGTGGTGGTAGATTTTAGAGAGGTTATCAGTGTCTGGTGAAACCTTGGTTAATATTTCTTGTTTGTAATATGGAAGACTTTAGTTGACATCTTTTTATTATGTCCTTAGTGATGTGTTTGAACTGTAAGTTTAAATCTCTTTTGTTATGTAAGCTGAATTCCCTCTTTGAAGTTTGAACTTCTTTGCCAGGTTTCAGGTTTCACTACTGAGTCCATATTTAGGTCAACTGTGTAATACATAGTTTCCAGTATCGGTCGATATTGAATCGTTATATCCGATACGGTTTGTTATGTTCAGATACCGACATTTTGGGTTTTTTTTCCGCTCAATTTGACAAAAAAAACGAAAAAGACTAATTACCAAAGATGTAGAAACATAAGGTTGTAAAAGTATGTCAATTTAGAAAACTTATCTATTGAAAATAAGCCATTCAGCAAAAAAATTTAACAAAAAAGCCTTGATTAGAGCCTGTTTGGTAAACAGGATTTTGAGCAGGATTTTCACTTATTTCTTGTAGTGGACCCAAATCCTCAAAATTCTTTGTTTGGATCAGCAGATTTAAGGGGACAGGATTTTTCAATACAGTTCCTTGCAGTTCCTCTCCCCTGTGCAAATTCTTCAATTCTTTAGTTCCTGTCCCTATGCAAATTCTCCAATTCTTTGTGTTACGAGCCAAAGCCTATGGCTCTACAACCTGACTGTCTTCCCTTTCCTGCAGTCTCAGTTGACAGTTATTTCTGTTAAATAAGCCAGGTAACATGTGCTCAGGTGATTGCCAGCTAGGATTCTCCAGCTCATTGTTGATTCCAATCAGCCAGCTCACCTGTACAGTCACCAGATTGTTTGTTAGCTTGATAATCAAGCAAAGTTGTAGGAGTAAAGTACTCATATATAAATACACTGTAATAGGAAGAGAAAAGGATACGGATGATATGCAATTTTCTCCACATAGCTGTAACTTCTTCTTCCTCAAGTATTCTATAAGAATTCTTCTTCCTGATCTCACTGTTCTTCCCCAATTTTCTTCTGCAAATCTCTGAATTCTTCTTACAAAATGTCTCAATCTTCTCGATATGCAATTTTCTCCACATAGCTGACTGATGGGAAAGAATCCCAACAATTAAGGAGCTCAATGTTCATAGGCAGACACATGAGGTAAATCTCTATGTTATTACCAGCTTACGGTATCAGTCACCAATGTGATAAAACATATACTTATTAGTATAATTTAAGTCAACCTAAGACAGAGCGAATCCTTGTATTTCTTTAGGAACACTTGCAAAAGAAGAAGAGATCTTCAGTGCAGATAACGAAGATCACTACATATCGTTCTGACGGTTGCTTAACCATAATTTGGCTTGAAGCTTTTATGCAACTTGTCGCACCATTTAGAAAGTTCTCTATTTTTCAATATTTCTGATGCCATAGTTTGGGGAAAAAAAACTTTCTGCTAGTATGCTTTGTCCGGAGAAGTGGCATTTGGGTGAAAGTAGATCAAACAATGGCATTAAGCTACAGAGGTGATGGTACAAAGAATTCTCCAGGATTGGTCAAGGCTGCCCAGTATCTCAAATGCAAGTGGAACTCCTCTCGGACAGATGACTTGCATCAAGCACACTTATTTTAAGGCAGTGAACCTCTCAAAGTTGATCTGGAAAATGTTATCTCAACTCAACTACTTCCGCTTGAACTTCAGTTTTACTAGGCTGTTTGGTTGGAAGAAAGTAGGAAGGTCAGCCAGTCGGGAGAGTTTCTTTGGTGTTAGAAAGTGAAAAGTTGTTTCTTTGGGTAAAGAAAGTAAGTAATGTAAGGGGTATGCGAGTTTTTGTGTTCATGTGTTTTTATTTTCTTTATTTGGTAGGAATGCAAGGGAAGTGATATGGTATTTCTTCTTTAAATGTGGTATGCTTACAACCCCAATTTGATTTAGAAGTTGTAAATTTTCATTTGGAAATTTCTTGCACATTATCATAGAATCCAGATTAAATTGGAGTGGTATAGAGTTCAAGCTTCCTATGGATCATGCTCAGTTATGGATAACCTTGTAGCGTTGATTAAGAGACTTAACTTCTTATGGATATGGTATTTCTTCTTTAAGGCGGCTTGCAAAGACACGTAATTGGGCGGTATGTGCCCAATCATATTTTTGTTTCTTTTTCTTTTTCTGTTGTTGTCCAATATACTTAGATCTTGACACCATATTAAAGCTTGACTAAGAGACTTAACTCAGGTTTATATTGCCAAACACAGAAAAGAGGATAGAGCTATATGAATAATTTGTAAATTTACTTTGCAATGGAAACTGTAATTTTGGGCATCTTAACGATTTAAGCTACTAAGGGTATATTTCATTGAAACAGTAGGTTTGAACATTAAATCTTGCATGCAGAACGATGTATAAGTTGAGCCTCATTGTTTGCATGGAGGTAATATATTGTATGAGGATGGATTCACATTACATTATCCAGTTTGAGCTTTTATATTTACATATATGAGGTCAACTGTTTTGAACTAGCATATTCTGTCATTAGATACGAATTTAGTTAAGAGTAACATATATTCTGTAGTGACTTTTCGAGACCAATTTAAATGCTTCCTTAGTACCTGTATGTTCGTCATTTTACCTGTATACAAATCTATATTTCGAATTTTTCCTGATCAGCATATGTTGCTCTATAGGTTGCATTAAAAACATTAATCGTGTTACATCGTGCTTTGAGGGAGGTGGATCCCACTTTCCGTGAAGAACTCATAAATTATGGAAGGCACAGAAGTCATATGCTTAACATGTCCCATTTTAAGGATGACTCCAGTGCAAATGGTATTCATTGCTGCTAATGTTCAATTAGTTAGAGGTACATATGTCTCTTTATTAACTGGTTATTTGGTTGGTTTTCAGCATGGGACTATTCTGCATGGGTGCGTACATATGCGTTGTTTCTAGAGGAAAGGCTTGAATGCTATAACGTACTCAAGTATGATGTAGAGTCAGATCCTTCGGTATGCATCTTATTCTAAGTTCACATTCTTTTCTTTGTCAAGCATGTTTTCTTTTCTTTTCTTTTCTTTTTTTTGCTTATATGGCTCATTTTGTTGGCATTTCTTAATTAATTGCATAAGACTTGATGATGTATGTAAGATGTAATCAATGGCGTGATCAAATTTTAATGGTGGCATCAAATTGTTGAAACTGGACATGAAGAATATTTGTGATCTGGGTAGTTAGAAACCTCGAAAGTACATATCTCAACAGGAAGACTGTAACTATGCACATTCATTTTGCAGGCCAACCTCTCAGATACTCCTTTCTAGAAGAGTACTGTCTAAAGGCTGGATAACACTGCTATAGATGAATGTATGAGACCAATTATATGTAAAAGAATGTTCCTTTGCTTTTGACATGTTGTATAACAATAAGGGCTATGACAAAAACATAAGCAGATGTTGTGAAGAGTGAAGTAGAAGGTCAACTTCTTGGAGCCAACTTTACCAGTAATATGCCTAAATTGCTTGTTTGTTTTCATGTAATCATCTAACAGCCATCATAGAACTTTGTTGAATCTCCATGAAACGAATCCATATAGAATAGGATACACAATGGGCATACATTAATAACAATGTGTTACATCAACACCACCCATTAGTTACACCAAAGAAAATGATAAAGAGTATCATGTCCAAAATAGCAAGCCTGTTGGTGACCAATTTAACTGCTTCCTTACTATCTGTATGTTCATCATTTTACCTGCATACAAATATACTTTTTGAATTTTTTCCGAGCACCGTATGTTGAAGTTACTAAGGGTATAAGGCAATTTTAACTAGATTATAAGGCAATTTTAACTGCTTCCTTACTATCTGTTCGTTTGTGTGATATTATTTAATTATAAGGCAATTTAGCTACTAGATTACCTCTTGCACTATGAAAATATTTCCTTTTAAGTCTAGCATTTTTAAAATTAAAAGGTTACTAAATTGATTATGTATTTTGCTTATTTAAAATCTCCCTACTAAAATAGAAATGATTATCAACACAATGTGGTTTTCTACAGAGAACTCGAGAACTTGAAACTGCAGAGTTGCTTGAACAACTGCCAGCACTGCAACAACTTGTATTTCGTCTACTTCATTGTCAGGTGAGCTACATAGTGCACAAATATACTAAAGTAAATTAGATATTATTGTCTTTTCCTACTATTGCATCTTTTAGTGTCAGTGGACTTGTCAATGCTAATTTCATATGGAATAATTAACTTTGTTGCAGCCGCAAGGTGCTGCTTCTATAAACTTTATAATACAGATGGCTCTTTCAATGGTAAGAAAACTTCTCGATCATTTTTGTTATTTTGCGTCATTTGGAAATTTTCCTTATTTTCCTTCACTTTATTACACATCAATATGGTTAGGTCGCTGGGGAGAGCATAAAAGTTTACAATGCAATTAATGAAAATGGATGGGCCTTTTAGAATCAAAATAGCACTTGGAGTGTCAAGGGGGCTGATAGATCTCCATCCATCTCAACTGTTGGGATATACACATATCTTCTAAATGGTCTACTATTTCTCTGCGGAGACATCATGTTAGCATCTTCATAATAAAAACTTGAGAGTAGTTAGTGTATCTATGATAGAGGAATATTTCTTTCTCTTATATTTGTGTTGAGAAGAGAATGGTTCTCGTTTGTGTTGATATTGAAGCTTAGATTTTGTAATGTTATATGTTGTATTCAACTATTGCAATATGAATTTGAATTGAGAAGAGAATGGTTCTCCTTTGTGTTGATATTGAGGCTTAGATCTTGTAATGTTATATGTTGTATTCAACTATTACAATATGAATTTGAATTTACGTGCATATTGATAAGAGTTCATCTTCGATTACATATTGCTTTAAAGCGTTTTGAATATAGGTTAATGGAAAATATATTGAATTTTTTTTTTCAAAAAAAGGATATTGGTAACGGTTATAACCGTTACAAAGTGAAAAAAAAGAGTGACGTAATAGCACATTTGTCACGGTTATAACCGTGACCACAACAAATATTTGTCACGGTTATAACCGTTACCAAAATAAATATTTGTCACGGTTATAACCGTTACCAAAACAAATATTTGTCACGGTTATAACCGTTACCAAAACAAATATTTGTCACGGTTATTACCGTGACTAAATATTAACCACGCCCCACTAGTAACGGTTATTACCGTGACAAAAAATAATTGTAACGGTAATAACCGTGGGTAATCGCCTATTATGGTGTAGTGGTTATGTTCCCCATGTACCACGAGCTAAGTTTTCATATCAGATATCCATTCAGCCCCTGAGTACATACCAATGCAAGAACAGGAACTTGTCAAGGGTTCAGTTTTGCCAAATTCATTACCTGCTATACATGCCTGTAGGAGAAGCCAAATATATGTGGTCAGCTTCAAATGCCCACTTGACATAGACTTCCTCGCAGAAAGCCAACACATATTTTCTATGATGAGAGATGCAATTGCTTCAAGTTTCTCTTGAGTGAACATCTTGCCAGTTGGATTATGAGGAGTGTTAATAAGAATCGCACGAGTGTTCTTTGAAACTGAAGACTTGAGCTCATCGAATGGCACTGCAAATTTTGGAGGAAGAATTTTTTGGACCTTACTTTGGCACCAGTAAATGTTAGTTCAGTGGTTCCTGTTCAATTTTCGTGTACTATCAGCAGTAGTAGTTTGCTCCAGGACTGCACACTCAGTGAGAGAAGGCTCAGTGAACTATGCATGTGTGAGTAGCTCTATAATGTGTACACCGACAAACATGGCTTTGCACACAAGCAATATTACTTTGACCTTGAGACAAGGTCAAATTGAGAGGGAGGCATTGTTACGAGCCAAAGCCTATGGCTCTACAACCTGACTGTCTTCCCTTTCCTGCAGTCTCAGTTGACAGTTATTTCTGTTAAATAAGCCAGGTAACATGTGCTCAGGTGATTGCCAGCTAGGATTCTCCAGCTCATTGTTGATTCCAATCAGCCAGCTCACCTGTACAGTCACCAGATTGTTTGTTAGCTTGATAATCAAGCAAAGTTGTAGGAGTAAAGTACTCATATATAAATACACTGTAATAGGAAGAGAAAAGGATACGGATGATATGCAATTTTCTCCACATAGCTGTAACTTCTTCTTCCTCAAGTATTCTATAAGAATTCTTCTTCCTGATCTCACTGTTCTTCCCCAATTTTCTTCTGCAAATCTCTGAATTCTTCTTACAAAATGTCTCAATCTTCTCGATATGCAATTTTCTCCACATAGCTGACTGATGGGAAAGAATCCCAACACTTTGTTTCCCACCGACGCCACCAACAGCGGGTGGCCACCGACGGGACGCCGACTGCGGCCACGGCTGCCTCGTGAATTGCGGGAGCCACCCGACCCGCGGAGAGGCCTTCGACGAAACCCCCCGCAGCCAGATGAAGGGAGTCGAAGAAGAAAACCCCTCTTTGGATGAAGAACCGAAGGGAGATGGAGAGGCGTCTGTAGATTTTTTTTTTTTTTTTTTTTTTTTTTTGGGGGATGAATGAATTGCTCTCTCCTTCCCTACATTCACTATATAGTCATTTTAGTTAAATTACACTCAAATCCTTCCCTTTTTATAAAGTTAACTTTGGTTTTATTTAATTAATTATTTATATGTGTATTATATAAAGGAGAATAATAATAATGATAATTATTATTATTGGATTAAATAAAACACAATTACAACAATTATTATTATTATAAATTATAACAATTATTATTATTATAAATTATTTTTCAAAACTAAGTATTTGCATTAGAAAAATAATAATTATAATTGTGTTATTAATTTTGGTTCATAAATTTTATATTTTTCACTATTTATAATTTACTCTTCCACTTTTCAGTTTTCACTTTTTATCCCAACCAAACACATTTGTTTAATTTTTCACTTCTCATTTCTCACTTCCTATCTTAACCAAACAGTTTTGTCCCCTACTAGGGGGACAAGAAAGTGCATGGATTCCTAATCCCTTTTCCTTCTTGAAAGTGTAAATCCAACACTTCCAACACTTAGGCCTCGTTTGGTTCACGGATTTAAGGAAGTAGGAAAGGAAAGTTGTTCCTTTCCTTTGTTTGGTAACCACAAACTTGGGAATCAATTTCCTCACAAGGAGAAAAATTGGAGGAAATATGGTTCCACTCATGACCCATGGGATTGATTTTCCCTCCTCCTTTCCTAACATTTATTACAAAAGTTATGACAAAAGTAACCATGTGTTATTGCTTATTTTACCATTAATGTTATTTTTCATAATGTTATTTTTATTTTATATGTAAGAATATTATTGGAACATTGCTATATTTTTGCTTTCCTTTCTTGCACCAACCAAACAACGGAAAGAAAATGTGACAGGAATCCTACTTTCCTATTCCCATGGAAAATACAAAGGAATGCATTTCCTTTCCGTGAACCAAACGAGGCCCGTTTGCCAACAACCCCTTAGCAAAGATGTAAAAACATAAGGTTGTAAAAGCATGTCAACTTAAAAACTCATATATCGAAAATAAATCATTCAAAAAGGGTGACTATTATTTTATTCAATTTGAGAACTACAAATTTTTTTTTATACAGAAAGTACTTAAAATAATATCTAAATGTTTTAAAATAAATTCTAAATTTATTATTTTTTATACCAAAAAATTCGATACTTCGATTCCGATATCAACAGGAAGAGTCCAATTTTATAATTTGGTTTATGGTGGCTAGGAAAGTTTCTACCTCATGATTCTTGCTTCCTATCATGGCCATTGGTGGTCTTATGTTTTTTTCCTGGTGGCTAGGAAAGTTTCTACCACATGATTCTTGCTTCCTATCATGGTCATTGATGGTCTTGTGTGCCGTTTGGTGGTGATCTTTTACTAAAATGTTTTTTTTTTCTTCTTCTTGTACTAAAATGTAGATGTTCTCAACCTTTCTTGTGCTTCTAGGGTTTACTCTTCAGAGATGGATGCCTTGTCTTTCTGCATCCAAGCAATGTGATTTTCACACAAATAAAATTTGAATGATTCGTGTCATATTAGAGGCTCTCAAAGTCGGTGATAACTTTTGGCTACTAGCCTACTATATACTTGTGATTAAAGCTTTATGTGCTCTACCTAATTGTCTCAAATTCCCTTTTTGATTACTTGCAAAAACAATAATATAGAGTGATATTATCGTATTTTATATGTTTGTATAGATATCATTCAAATGGTTAATTGTGTTATCTCATTGCAAATAACTGTCAACTTTTCATGTATAATTTTTTTTTTTACGATGTCCGACGTAACACACAGGACTTTGTGCATACTACATTGCATGTCATTTGGATCTACTGTCTCCAATCACACACATATGTCCACACATTTTCCGCAATTCGATCACGAGACCGTCCGCTTAACAAAGACGGTTATACCTCTCCTCGTTGACCACGAAAGCAAGCTGAGTTCGGTCCTGAATTACACTTTGTGCACTTCTTTTGTATATAATTTTGATACAAGAAGTTAAGTACTTGGGTGCCATTTCATTACACTTTTTCGTTTCGAAGGTCCGGTCCTAAATTTTTTTCGTACCCATGACAAAAATTAAAGTTGTGTCCTCGTTAAAAAAAAAAGTAAAATAAAACTAAAAAAATCATAAATCGTAAAATAATAATAATAATAATAATAATAATAATAATAATAATAATAATAACAACAACATTAGGCATTGAATTCACGTCCTTTACATAAGTAGTGTAAATGAAAATCAATTTCGTTAAATAAGTTATTCTATCAAATTGTGTGACACTAATATTTAAAATAATACCAAATGTTATATATAATTTTTTTTTCTTTTTTGCCCCCTCATAATTTTGGGCCTTTGATTGACAGATTGCTCCTTTTTTTTTTAGTAATGATTGAATCATACATGTATTTTTTCTTAACAAAGATTCAATTATACATGTATGCCTTTTAGGGCTTGTTTGGGGGTGTGTTTGGTAAATCGTATTTGGAGGTGGGATTTGGATTTTTATGGATTTGGAGATAAATCCATGGAATCATGTTTGGTTGGAGATGGATTTGAATATGGAAAGTATGACTAAATTCAAAACTTGGATTTGGTTGGATTTTGGAGGAAAAAAATAATTATTCTTTAATAATTTCGTTAAAATATTTATTATTTAATAATTTTGTTAAAAATTAGTAAATTAAAAATTAGTTAATCTTTAATAATTTCGTTAAAAATATTTATTCTTTAATAATTTCGTTAAAAATTAGTTAATTAATAAAAAAACTAACTATTTTATTAGTAATATTAATTAATAAAAAATAGTATTATTAATTAAAAAAATTAGTTAATTAGTTAATTTCGTTATAATCATAATTAATAATTTATTTGTATTATTATAATATTAATTAATAATTTGTTAATTATTAATAATCATAATTTACTAGTATTATTATTATAATATTAATTAATAATTTATTAGTATTATTATAATATTAATTAATAATCATATCCTATGTTTAGTATTATTAATTAAAAAATCAGTTAATTTTGTTATAATCATATTAATAATTTATTAGTATTATTATAATATTAATTAATAATTTGTTAATAATTATTTTTTTATAATCTTAATTAATAATATTTGAATCACAATTAGAATCATATTTTATAATAAATTAATTAATAATTTACTAATCATAATAATATTAATTTATAATTACTATTTTTAAAATATTTAATTTATAGTTAATTAATCGTTAATTATTAATTATTAATCAATAATTATAATTTATAATTATTAATCGTTAATAAAAAATTATCAATTGTTAATTATTAATTATTAATCGTTAATTATAATTTATAGTTATTAATTATTAATTATTAATCTTTAATTATTAATCGTTATTTATTTAAAAATTAACTAATCATTAATTATTAATTTTATATTTAATAATAACTAATCATTAATAATAACTAATAGGTCCATGAAAGTTATCCTAATCTATTACTCACACCATCGGTGTACCGAAGAGTAATAGGTCCACAAAAGTTATCCTAATCTATTACCCGCACCACCAGTGCGCAGAAGGGTAATAGGTCCATGAAAGTTATCCTAATCTATTACCTGCACCACCAGTGCGCAGAAGGGTAATAGGTCCATGAAAGTTATCCTAATCTATTACTCGCACCATCGGTGTACGAAAGAGTAGTAGGTCCACAAAATATCATTCGAATCTATTTTCTCGCATTTCCATATGCACAAAAGGGCAATAGGTCCACAAAATTCTCCAACGGAAAAAATAACCATGTCCATATTACCTCTGAGTTGTTTTTCCGTCCATCACAAACAAATCACCCAATACATAGAACTTCCACGTTGATAACACCTCTGAGTTGTTCTGTGTATCCCCATTTAGCCTACTCCTACCATGTCCTCACTACCTCTGAGTAGGAAGGCTTTGTTTTGACCCATATTTACCACGTCCTCATTACCTCTGAGTAAATATGTTGGTTTTCTCTCCATTTTTTATCAGTACTCGTATCGCCAGTACACAAAAATGGTAATAAGTCCATAAAAATTATCCTAATCTATTACTCGCACCATCGGTGTACCAATGAGTAGAAGATCCACAAAATATTATTCGAATCTATTACTCGCACTACCAGTGCACAAAAAGGGTAATAGGTCCACAAAATTCCCCAACGGAAAAAACAATCACGTCCATATTACCTCTGAGTTGTTTTTCCGTCCATCACAAACAAACCACCCAATACATTGAACTTCCACGTTGATAGCACATCTGAATTATTCTGTGTATCCTCATTAGGCCCACTCCTACCACGTCCTCATTACCTCTGAGTAGGAAGGCTCTACTTTAGACCCATATTTACCACATCCTCATTACCTCTGAGTAAATATGTTGGTTTTCTCTCCGCTTATTATCCGTACTCGCACCGCCAGTACACAAAAAGGATAATAGGTCCACAAATGTCCACTGTTGACCACAAATGCTGTATTAGGTCCTCTAGTACATGTACCCTTTTTTTTCACAATTATATGTTTCTGGAACCCAGTTGTTCCATGGCATTCATTACCCGTTACGTAGAACTTCCACGTCCATATTACCTCTGAGTTGTTCTATGTATCCTCAACTGAGTCCACTCCCACCACATCCTCATTACCATCAACCCCATATTTACCATGTTCTCACCACCTCTGAGTAAATATGATGGTTCCCTCTCTCAACTTATTATCCGTACCTAAAACCAAGGTACGCCAAGGATGATAAGTCCACACAAAATCCCCAGCGGAAGTACCCAAACCTATCACGTCCATACTACCTCTGATAGGATTGCCACACCAAAACAACTCTACTTTCCATGCTTCTTATTCAAAGTATTCCAAATTTGTAATTTGAAAATTTTGAAGGGGGTCTTGTAGAAGCATAGAAAATATTAGTTTTAGTCCCACATCGGAAAGGGGAAGAAGAAATGGCTCACTCTATTCTATAAATAGAGCCCCCTTGCCTCCTTCGAAAAGGGCACCAACTTCCCTTCCCTCCTTCCAACTTGGACTCTTCCTACTACGCACCTTCGGGTGCTAAGTTGAAAAAGTCTAGGGCAGTGCGGGCTCGTCGAGCTCAGTCAGCTGTCCCAACCTCTGACCATCAAAGAGTCCCGCTAACTGTTAAGCGGGCCTCTGATGGAAAGTTGTACAGGACCGCCCGTGTCCAGCCCCCGACGACAAACGGACATGGTGGTTCTCCAACTTGGACTCTTCCTACTACGTACCCTCGGGTGCTAGAGCGAAGAAGTCTAGGGCAGTGCGGGCTCGTCGAGCTCAGTCAGCTGTCCCAACCTCTGACCATCAAAGAGTTCCGCTAACTGTTAAGCGGGCCTCTGATGGAAAATTGTACAGGACCGCCCGTGTCCATCCCCCGACGGCAAACGGACAGGGTGGTTCTCCAACTTGGACTCTTCCTACTACGCACCCTCGGGTGCTAGAGCGAAGAAGTCTAGGGCAGTGCAGGCTCGTCGAGCTCAGTCAGTTGTCCCAACCTCTGACCATCAGAGAGTCCCGCTAACTGTTAAGCGGGCCTCTGGTGGAAAGTTGTACAGGACCGCCCGTTTCCAGCTCCCGGCGGCAAACGGACAGGGTGGTTCTCAAGAGTCTCAACATTGATCGAGGGCAAGTGCTTTTACTAGCCCCGCATCAGGGAGCAAACATGATACCTACGCATTCGTGTGCTCGGGATTCCCGGGCCGATAAAGCGAGTACAAAGGTTGATCGAGATGTCCATGACTTGCGAGATGTGATCCTTCACAAGCGCAAGGAAAGAAGGGGATTCTCTATACGGCTCAAAATCCAGGAAACTCCATGCGGCTCAAAAATCCAGAAAGCTTCATGCGGCTCAGAAATCTTCATGCGGCCCACAAATAGCAGAAAACCTTATGCGGTTCGAAATCAGCCTAAGCAGTTGGCCATAATTACTCTGACATAAAGGCGACAGCTCTGACAGAGATGATGGCTCTGACATAAAGACAAGACGTGATATGCTCCTAAAAAGACGAGAAAATCATCATGATATCTGGCACAGTTCACAAGTTCCAAAGACAGTTCTTTATGCGGATCGCCTATGCGACCTTCATGTGGCTCAGTCATGAGACTACTCCCATGCGGCTCAGTCATGAGACCACTCTTATGCGGCTCGGTCATGAGACCTCCCTCATGCGGCTCAGTCATGAGACCACTCTCATGCGGCTCGATCATGAGACAACTTTCATGCGGCCCGGTCATGAGACACTCTTCATGCGGCTCGGCTATGGGACAG
This sequence comes from Iris pallida, assembly GCA_029216955.1. Classification (NCBI taxonomy): domain Eukaryota; kingdom Viridiplantae; phylum Streptophyta; class Magnoliopsida; order Asparagales; family Iridaceae; genus Iris; species Iris pallida. Next base: position 2,394,361 of record JANAVB010038419.1, read on the forward strand.
TCCTTCATGCGGCTCAGCCAGGATGCATCAATCATGCGGCTCGTCACAGAGTAGCAATTTAGACACGTGGTAGAAATTGACCAAGTCTTGACAGTTCGGATTTAGTGCAGCAAACAGATCATGATCAATCTTAACCAATCCCTAACTGCCCACTTCTCGAGGCACAATTACAAGGATGTGGCCCAAAATTAGCCACGTGGCTGTATACCCCCATTACTCATAAATTCCTATAAATAGCAAGGTGTTATTCCTTTGTACACACACAGAGAGACACAGAGACATACAGAGAGAGAGAGAGAGCATTTCTTCGCCGGAGCCGAGGTTGCGTTCGATCGTCCAAGGAGTAAGGCAGAGTTGATAGCACTTTCCCGAGCCTCTACCGTCACCCCCCAGAATCAAAACTAAACAATTGTACTTAGATTGCTTTTCCTAGGTTTTATTCCTAGGCTCTCTTTTGTACAAGCAAGTTTGTAATTGTGAGTTAAAGTTCAGTCCTCCTATAAAACTGTTCTATTGTACGACAATCAATGGCAAACAGTCTCTTCTTCTTCTTCCTCTTCTCCTCCACCATTCCTCCATTCCTAAGCAAGAACTTATAATCTTCTTCTTCTCCAACATCTTCCTCTTCTCCTCCACCATCCTTCTCTTCTGAACAAGACTGATGGCACCCAAACCGTCCTCACAAACAAGGTACAAATTCTTTCTAAAACTTTCTCTATTTATTTCCAAAACCCTAGAAATTTATTTCAAAAATTCAAGCATCCATTTCATTGTTTATTTCAATTGTTTGTATTACATTTGAATTAAACAACATTTGAAGTGGGGAATTAACCATTTGAATTAAACCCAAGTATGCACGAATGAGAAAAATCTGCGTCAACCAGGACTGCCCAATTTTCTGGCAGTCCTACGAACTGATAGGACTGCTAGAAAACTGGGCAGTCCTAAGTCACAGCATGTGAAACAAATGACTGCCCAGTTTTCTAGCAGTTCTGAATGTATGTAGGACTGCTAGAAAACTGGGCCGTCCTTTATTTCATTTGCTGTGACTTAGGACTGCCTAGTTTTTTGGCAGTTCTATCAGTTCGTAGGACTGTCAGAAATTGGACAGTCCTGGTTTGCACTTGTTGAACATTAATTTTTCTAGGACAGCCATATTTTCAATATTCTCTAATTAAGATTCAATATTTGTAGTCACGAACCGAATCCGAAGGAGAAGGACGTTGAGGCCGGACCTAAAAGAAAACGTCCTACCGCATCGGAGCGCAAGGCACGTAAAGTTGGTAGAGTTCTTGAGAAACTGATAACAATCAGAGAACCAGAGGCGCCCTCACAGATAAGAACACGTGGAACCAAACAAGTTGCAAGTTGTTCGAAGCAACCGATGACTCATCTTAATGATTCCTCCGATGATGATGATGTACCCATTGCTCGAAGGAGAGGTGACGTTGGATCCGGGCCTTCTCATGTAGCCGAGGAAGATGTGAGCCCAATCGGTTGCTCTCTATTGAAGTCAATCGAGAACCACATTTTTTATGAAATATGGAAGGATCTGGTAAGTTGATTACCTTAAATATAAATTAACTATTAAAAATAATAGTTATATTTAATATTTAAACTTTCTTTATCTTGTTTTATTTGCAGAAAAGCTAGCACCTTTTGAGGGTAATAAGCCATGCGAAGATGTGCAATACGTGGGAACTTGATGAGTTGAAAGAGAGTGTGAAGGCCAAAATCACCTCCACCGGATTGGAAAATTTGGCAAAATACTCGTATAAGATATTGGACCACACAATAATTTCTGCGTTTGTGGAGCAATGGCATCCAGAAACCAATAGTTTCCATCTCACAAACGGAGAGTTGACGATCACCCTTGATCTCATGTGCACAAGAGAGGCCGAGAGAATGTCGATGTGTACAACCACATACTTCGGTATTGAAATCGACTGAATTCGCCCGACAATCTCATCAAATAGTAATGACAATGCGTAGTGGGATACTACATGGATTAAATCAGACAAGAGATGTTCTTTCTTATGTTGGTGCTTTACAATATTGAGGCTCATCTCAAATGAAACTTTTATCTCGTCCACCGTCGAATTAGTCATTAGATTGATTGCTTGCCAAACTGACACAAAACTACCGACCGATGAACGTAGATATTCTTTTAGTCTTGAGTGTGATCCTTCGGCACGGTTGGTAGTGGTCGTGCCGTAATGTTTCACCATATTCGTCCATGCCAAGACGAAATTTTCTTTATGTTGATCAAGCCATGTGTCTTTGATATAAGATATACATGCCGGATTGCTCTTTTTCCACTTATCTTTGAACATGTACCATGCTGCGTCAAAGGTTTCCTTAGTACTTGCTCGTCATACATGGGTCTAATCGCTGTAGAATTCTTCGAAGCGGTCCATGTCGACTTTGCGGTCTACTTTCTTGAACTCCATCTTGCATTGTGCTTGAATATTTCGATTTATATGCCAAGTGCATAATAGTCTACGAGCATGAGGAAATACGATATCATTAGCATTTGTTAAAGCATATTCTCGGTCGGTGACAAAAACAGACGGCTCTCTGTGTCAAGTGTAAAATGACTTCAATTTGCTCAAAGACCATGTATAGTCCTCTACTGTTTCATTCTTCAAGAAAGAAAAGGTAACTAAAAATGTTTTACCCATAGAAGTGAACCCAATAATGTGAAAAAGAGGCATCTTGAATTTATTAGTCTTGTACGTGCAATCAACAACCAACACATCGACAAAAGACCGTGCCAAATGTGTGCAATCCGGATGGGCTCAAAACATATAAATGACTTTATTGCTCTGAGGATGTCTTCTATGATATTCCACATAGTAATTTTCGACAAGTAACTTCAACACTTGCTACATCGCCATTCTTCCTTTTAGAGTATTTGTTCTCGACCTCGATAGTGCATTGTAGATTGTTCTCATAGTAGACTTGTTCTTATCATTCTTCTGAAGCACCACGGAATAAATTTGTTTAGGACCAACTCCGGAAGTTGACAATTTTGTAACTAACTTTTTCTCATTGTCGTTCAATCTTCCGGCGTACGGATGACCAGTAAGTGTCTCCGCCAGAGTATGATTGTGCATCCCATTCCTCACCACAACTATCCACTTTCCATCATTTTTGCACACTAGCACTACCTTGAATGGACAACCAAATTTGTTTGTCCCTGCCGCCTTCTCTGGGGATTTTCTTGGAGGAGTTCAACTTTTTTACGATGAACCATAAACGTCACACCTCTTTCACATCCATGATCTACAGTTTTACGAATCAGTCGGGATCGTAATGACCTTGAAATGACAAGGATTGTGTTCGATTGCCTTCCAACTAGGGGTGTAAAATGGACAAAGTAGTCCGTTGTCCGTACGTGTCCGGCTCGATAAATGGTTCGACCGCGGAACGTCCGATTCATTAACGAACAAAACTTGGACATTTTTTTTGGTCCGATTAAAGATCGGACCCGGACACGGTCATATCCATGTCCGGTCCGAATTCGTCCGCGAACAGTCCGATAGTGGAGACTTCTTTTGGTTTTGTATCAATTATGTCATAATATTTTGGTTTTGCATCAAATTTTTGTTGTCCCGTCTCGATTTTTGTTACCCTTTTACTATTGTTTGTTGTATTCTATAACCTTCAATTGTATTTTCTTTCAACTAGATTTTTTGAACCAACTATTAAGGTATCTTGATAAAATAATAACTTTTGGTAATATATTTAATTTGTTCGCGGACCGTCCGATTGATTTAACAAACAGTAGTTGTCCGTGTTCGTCCGGCCCGAACTTGAACAATGAACTGTCCGTGTCCGTCCGTCCGAACTCATTTTCATTAACGGACCGAACACGGACAGTGGACGGTCCGTGTCCGTCCGGTCCGTTTACACCCCTACTTCCAACTTCTCTGCACCATTCTAATGCTTTGTCGTAAGATTCAAAAGCAATATCCGTCGAGAATAAATTTCTCAAATCAATGCAAATAGGAGATGGTGTGCCCTACAATAAATTTCTAAATTTTTTTAAAACAAAATCAATGACAAAACCAAAGACAATATCCAATTCAAAACTCACACTGCTGTTAAACTAGACTGCCACAACTTCTGGCAGTCCTAAGTACTTGATGGACTGCCAAAAAATGTGGTAGTCCAGTTAAACATGAGATTAACTAAAGGACTGCCACAATTTCTGGCAGTCCTAGGTATTTGCTGGACTGTCAAAAATTGTTGCAGTCCAGTTAAGCACGAGATCATCTTCTGGACTGCTATACTTTTTGGCAGCCCTAAGTACTTGCTGGACTGCCAGAAAATGTGGCAATCCAGTTGAACAGAAGATCAACTTCATACTGCCACACTTTTTGGCAGTCCTTCAAGTACATAGGACTGCCTGAATGTGTTGCATTCCTAGTGTCGACTACGCAATATTGTAGGTAGGTTGGGGACCTACCGAGAGTTCTTCGGAGGGAATGTTGTGTTCTTCGGAAGGACCGGACTGATCGATTGATAAATTTGATGTCCCAAATTCTTCCATATTTCCTACATTGTGACAAAACATTCAATAATTTGGAAAGAACCGATTATTTAACAAACTTTGCCATCTAGTAGTCGAAAATATACCGAGTACTACGAATATTCGTTGAGGATTATTCTAGGGTTAGGAGACAAGAAGAATTTGTTAGGTGTTGAGTTGGGGACCACAAATGGGGACAAGAGGAATCATTCTAGGATTTGGAGAAAGGTGGAGAGAGAGCTTTGGAGAGGAAGAAGACAAAGAAAAAAGAAAAAAAAAAAAAGTGACTTTTATACCTAGAAATGGGATAGTCTTGATCAGTTTTTTCAATGACAAACTTGTAAATAAATCAAACTTTGAAATGAGATAGTCCTGATCAAAAATTGATGTGCCCTTATAAATAACCTAATTATACTAATAGAAAGATGTGTAATTTATATATTTTACTCGTAGTTAATTTCATACTTTGATTTATATATAAGGTTGAAAAATAGCATGAAAATTCTACCATAAAACATAGAACTTTTGGTATAAGATAAAATTAAGCTTATGCAAAATGTACTAATATGGAGGAAAATATCAAATTCACGTGCATATTATTGTGTGATAGATGCACCAAAAGTTATTTGCCTCTATAGTATCTATTAGGATTGTGTTAATATTTGTACCAAGGGCACACGATAACACATTCGTAAATGTATATTTTACATTAATACTCCAAACAACATACTAAATAAAATAATATTTTATTTTATTTTAAATATATATTATTAAAATAAAATATATATATTTTATAATATGTTGATGGAAATATTCATATAAAATATACATTTAACGATGCGTTATCTTGTGCCTCAAGAACACATGCTAACATACCTACATTTATTATTAACCCCCATCTCTTGCATTTCTCTCTATCCCATGCTTGTATTACCAAATATATTTAAAAATATAAATCCATAATTGCATTATGGTCAATGGAATAACCAGAGGTTGGGAGGCTTCTTCTCTGATCCTTTGACACAGATTAGATTAGAATTTAATATGGATTATATATGAACTTGAGCAAAAGCTGCAAAATTACATATAAATTTTATGTACTAGTATTAGTTGTGGCAACCTCCGTACTTATAGCTGTTGTCTATTTAATTCTAAGTTTATTTGAATAATATTATGCTTTTACGTCGACATTAAGAAAAGGGTTTTAAAATAAAAGGACAAGATTTCAAATATTTCAGTCTCATTCACATGCATATAAGAATTATTTATCATTAGCTTATTTGCTTAAACTTTTAGTAAAATATATGATGAAATCTGCCAAACAAAGGCTGATTTGCACTTAAATATCCGAAGTAGCACATTTTTTTTCCCTTCCAGATAAATAATTCTTACAATTTTAACATACACTTAAGTCGTAGCAAAACACAAGTTCTATTTTTTGTCCGTAAAACATATCAGCGAGCAAGTTGGTTGACTGGGCGGCTGACCATCCATCAGGACTGGTCCTAAAGTTTTGGAGGTCATGCGCGGAAAAAAAAAATCTCCATAAGTATTCAAAATAAAATTACAAATCAATTCCATCCTAACATAAATTTTATAAGTAAATTTAAAATATTGATACAATGTAGTGTTCAATATGATGCAGAAATACTTCAAATAGAATTACAAATAAAATTAAAAGAGATGGATGATAAGTTGAAAAATAAATTGCAAGTGTATTATGGACCAATATATATTGACCTTAGAAAAAAAAAAAAAATCAAATAATCACATTTTTTTCGAGGTGTCATTTTCTCCGACCAGCAAGCAACGCCCGCGGGGGGGGGGGGGGGGGAGGGATTCGAATCTCGTCCATCTCCATGGAACCCACCGATGTACCCAACGGGTTACACCGGACAAATAATCACATGTTGCTCTCCCTAGAAACGACCATAAGTATACTTGAAATTTTTATTCCAATTTTGCAACAAAAAGAATTCAAATAAAGTTTTGCCAATTTCAAATTATATATGAAAAAAATCAATATATATATATGGGCCAATATATATTGAACTTTAAAATTTTGGGAGGGCCTTATGTCTGGAGGGCCCTGTGCGTCCGCACATGCTGCTTTCCCTCATGACCGACCCTGCTAGCCATGGTGTTTGTGATGACATAATGTACAGTACATGCTCTCTTTTGTAATTTTCTAGGGACTTATGCTAGAGATTTCATATGGAATAAATTCTCCCTCAAACACCATTAGGAGTAGACTAGGTTAAACTCTAAAAGAAAATGATAATTTTACAACCAAATGAGTTACAACCACCAATGTGGCAGTTGACATTGACTCCCCTCTCCTCCTTACCTCACATAGGGAGAGGAGATCCAATTGGCAACTGTCAAGTAGGCGATTGTAAATTAGTTGTAACTCATTCGCTTATAATTCTAGCATTGCTTTAAACTCTAATTGGTTCTACACGGAGATGCAGATTATTTCTTCCATTAATAAATGACGGGAGTAAAAAAAAAAAACTCTAATTGGTTCATGTTCCAGTAAAAACCAAATTATCTTGACCTAATAAATAATTATTTGATTCTGAATCTAACAAAAAAGATGAACCAATATATAATTAGTCCAATTAAACTAAATTCATGGCCTTTGGATGATCTGACCCCATTGTAATTTGTGTCATTGTGTGTTACCTATTACTCTCAACACCAAGATGACAAAAAAAAAATAAAAAAAATCAGAGGTAATATATTGATCCGTTGACCGAATCCAAAACACCTTTTCTTTATTATCTTGTATATTAAGATTGACAACTACTTATATGTTGTGTCCTCCATGGTGGGAGGATCAAAACTACATCCACTAAAAATGTTTCCATGTATAGTTACCATTGAATGGGACAGCTGTCCATTATTTTCTGTTCCTATTCTATTCCTCTAAGTTTTTTTTTTCCTTTTCATTTTTTAAATAATCGGTGAGATCCACATGCAATAGAGAGGAGACAGAATATGAGACATAATATAATAGACAGCTGATCTCATCCTCCATTCAATATAATCTTTCTGTCAACCCAATGTCCAGACTAAACTAGGAATAGATGCATTGTCAAACCCTAAAAAAATATAGTGTTATGTTACCTCGAGCAATCATTGACAACTTAACAACGAACAGTGGAAACTTTTTTTTTTTTTTGTTCGTCTCATCTTTTCTAAGAACTTCTTTGAGCTAACGATATAAGACACATGAGATATTATCTCCTTATCATGTGTTTAGGAGTGCGCATCTCAGATTGTGCTAATGTGACGGTCCTCCATTACCGTCAGTACCTGTAACTTTTTCTCGCTTAACTCTCTTAGCTCTCAATCCAAGCAAACCTAAAGTGGGTTTCCAGAGCTTGCCTGTACAAACATATACCCATTTGATTGAATGAAGGTTAGTATTGAGATTTGAGTTTGCTCGTGTGCAAGACTTCAACCTAAATCCTCAATTTATTGTCACTTCTTCATGACTCTCCACTGCTTGATCAATGGACAGGCTCTTTGCTATCAATTTGCTTTGTCCATGCATCATCATCATTGTCTACTATCATATTGCAACCTCTTGCAACATTTGCATCTCTATTGACAATTCTCACACTAACTCTGGGTTCAAAAATGTCGTTATCATGCTATAAAACTTGTAAAAACGAGTTCTCCAACCTGTCCAAAACTAAGTCTACAAAATTTTGAACTTGAACAACTCTTTCCGGCCGCCCCCGATCTAACAAGATCTATAATATGTTAAGGTCCCATGTAGTTGCTGGATCAGCTCACAATAAAGATCAACGACAACTAAATTAGCTTCGAATATGACAACCCTCCAACAAAATTGACGTTATTTATGTTTAATATTTAACACAAATTTGTTTACTTTTTATAATTCTAGACAAAAGAAGAAGAAGAAGGAATCAAGCACCAAACCACAGCCAAATGAATATAACAATAAACTACATTAACCTACAATTTGTCATAAAACGAATAGTTATTAGTTTCCATCAATCTATTTGTACAAAGGACAAACCGACAAGTTTGGAGCTTTTCGTGTCCATGTGTCGTACTCCACACCAACTGTTATGAAGTTCAAACCATTTTATATTAACACTATGTCCAAACGATTCATGAAATAAAATTTCAACCAGAACAATATAACTCAACAATAAATAAAATCTACAACACCATCAAACAACACACATGGAAATAAAAAATAAAAAAACTAATTCTACATTATGTCTCCTAAAATAAATTATAATAAAATGTCAAAATAATTAACACTATTGGGAGTTATTATGTGCACATGACGAGGAAATGCAAACATATAGTACATAAAAATAAAAATAATTGTAATTTGATTTTTTTTATAGCCGGCTCATATTATTTCCGTTAGCATACTTACAGTGACACAATATAATATTTTTATTTCGAGATACTAGTACCATAATATTATTTTATTTAAAAATATACTAGAACTTGTATGATGGAACGTTGATAACTAATAGATATAGATATGATATTTGTCAACTTAGGAAGCTCTTTTGGTTTTATTATACTTGTTGAGATTTTATAATAAATATTATATTTGGAGGGTGAAAAATGATTTTTAACATAATTCCATACAAAGAGTGTAGGACAGAGACAATATAGTGTATAATATATGTAATTATCAATATTGTTTTTTCATATATAACGACAATTTTCATATGAAAATATATTAATTCCAATGCAACAAAACTAGTTCTTTCCCGGACACAGAGTCATGTCCCCATCCCCCTCTCCTCTTCTCCTTCCCTCCCTACGGATGATCACCGCCGTCCGTTCCTCCGGCGTCCCCTCCCCACTCCACCCTCCAAATTAGGGTTAGGGTTTCTTCTTCCTTTTCTCGTTCCAATTCCTTCAAAAGTAGGGTTAGGGTTGGATTTTCCTCCTCTCCATCAGAGCCAAATCCCCAAATGTTCAACAAGATCATCAAGCGCGGGAACCGCAAGGTCCCCAAGTCCGAGGCCGACGCCCTCCGCCCCTCCTCCGACCCCACCGTCAACCACTCCTCCCGCTCCGCCGGCCCGGCCGCCCCCGCCGCCCCCGCCGGCCCACCGGGCCCCACAGCAGCGCCGGCATCGGCATCCATCGAGCTCTCCCTCCCCCTCTTCCGCGACGTCCCGGTCCCGGAGCGCCAGTCCCTCTTCCTCCGCAAGCTCCAGATCTGCTCCATCGTCTTCGACTTCTCCGACTCCTCCTCCCTCCGCCACGCCCGCGAGAAGGAGGCCAAGCGCCAGACCCTCGTCGAGCTCGTCGACTTCGTCCAGTCCGGCTCCTCCCGCCTCTCCGAGCCCGCCCAGGAGGAGCTCCTCCGCATGGTCTCCTCCAACATCTTCCGCCCCCTCCCCCCGCGAGCCCACGAGAACGCTGACGCGACCGTCGCCGCCACCGACGAGGACGACGAGCCCTACCTCGACCCCTCCTGGCCCCACCTCCAGCTCGTTTACGAGCTCCTCCTCCGCTACGTCGTCTCCCCCGACACCGACACCAAGGTCGCCAAGCGCTACCTCGACCATTCCTTCGTCCTCCGCCTCCTCGACCTCTTCGACTCCGAGGACCCCCGCGAGCGCGAGTACCTCAAGACCGTCCTCCACCGCGTCTACGGAAAGTTCATGGTCCACCGCCCCTTCATCCGGAAGTCCATCAACAATATCTTCTACAGGTTCATATTCGAGACGGAGCGCCATTCCGGGATCGGCGAGCTGCTCGAGATCCTCGGCAGCATCATCAACGGCTTCGCGCTGCCCATGAAGGAGGAGCACAAGCTGTTCCTCGTCAGGGCCCTGATCCCGCTGCACAAGCCCAAGTCGGTGGCGGCGTACCACCACCAGCTGTCCTACTGCATCACGCAGTTCGTGGAGAAGGACTACAAGCTGGCTGACACGGTGATCCGGGGGCTGCTCAAGTACTGGCCAATCATAAATTGCGGAAAGGAGGTGCTTTTCTTGGGGGAGCTGGAGGAGGTGCTCGAGGCGACGCAGGCCGCGGAGTTCCAGAAGTGCATGGTTCCGCTGTTTAAGCAGATCGGGCGGTGCCTCAACAGCTCGCATTTCCAGGTTTGTCTTTTGATTTGTCGCATGCTGCTCTTGGTTATACTTCATAAAAGGTCTTTTTGTTGAGTTACTTCTTGGTTATATTGCATTGGTGAAATTTGATGCCTTTACAGTAGGTGTTTGATATAATTCCTATGACAAGACAATAGAACAACCCATGAAGACTATATGTTTGGAAGCACAAACACTCCAAAAGTCAGGCGTATGCCTGTGTAACGTCATGTTGGACACGACACATACACTTCAACACTTGGGAACACTTAATTGCTGTTTTGTCCGTGTCATCGTGTGTGTGTGTGTGTGTCTGTGTCATCCTTTCCTCCGATTGTGTTCATGCAACACAGACTATATGTCACTTTTGGGAAAAAAAAGAGAGGTTATGTAGATATAGATACGGAAAGGAGGTGATTTTAGATAGTTATTGGTTGCATGCTTTGAGAACCCATCAGTACATGCATCGACACCTTCATAACACATTTTGTTCCCACTTTATGTTCTAACTAACTAACAAAATCATATGCAATCACATAATAAATGATACTTGCCTTTTTTGGTAAAATGAGAAAAGAGAATAAAAGCAGGCATTGGATAAAATTTCTATGAAAAGTAAGATAAGTACAGACGGATCATGACACAAATATAACAGAAGGGAACTTTAGATAGTTATTGGTTGCATGCTTTTTAGAATTGATGTCTCTATGCAGACATTATGTAAGAACTTCTATAAAAAAACCTGTACACACTATAAGATTGCGAGGCAAGGTTTCAGGTATTGCCACGAATTGTGCAGCAAACATTTAGTTCCCACTTTATCTTCTAACAGAAAGGTAGTCGTACGAATTGGTATATTTTTCTTCTGGTAAAATGAAGATAGAGATATGCCTCTTTAGATAGTTACTTGTTGCATGCTTTAGTAAATTTGATTATGGTAGGCGCATGAGAAAATACCTGCGACTTTTTAGTGAGATAGTCGAGCAACCTGTTTTAACAGGTGCGAGCAGCGAGACATACTTTTTCCCACTTTATCTACTAATTGAAGAATATGCATATAATATTATGCATGCCTCTTTTGGCAATTTTATATATATATATATATATAAACTTTAGATAGTTCTTACTTGCATGCTTTGCCAGAATTTGGTTGGTCTCTTTATGTCAGGGATTAGATAAGAGTTCAATTAATGGAACTGGAAGTTGGGGTATGTGTTGGATCTCCAACCATACGTGCAAGACACATTTTTTTCTCACTTTGTTTACTGAAGGAAAGAATATGCATGCAATAAGAATTTTTGATGAAAATGGGAATGTTGCAATCCATTTTCACCATTTTACTCTCCTAATTTAGATATAGTTAATAGTTTCATGTGTTACGTAGATGGATGTTCAGAAAAGACGCATGTTGCCATACTCTTGTATCTGAACCAAGAAGTTGTCATGTAGATCATCCATGTGCACGTTGGACTATGACATGTGATGATCATATCTGTATCAACAAATTATACATTTAAACTTGTAGACTCAAATTATGTAACCATCTCTGCATCCATATACTCGATTGTTAGCTGCAAGCCTGCAACAGACTTTTTTTTTTATTCACTCTCCATTGCCATGTAAGAATCTAAAATTTATTTGACTACTTTATTTAATTATTTGCTTTGGAGTTTCCTCCTCGGTTTATTAAGCAGATGCATGTACTGGAAGCTTTTGATTGCCCCTACTTGCTTATTTGCAGCTTTCTTTTTGAAACTGACTGAAGATTTAGGGCCTGTTTGACAAATGGAAACTTTAAGAAACTGAGAAACTTGTTTCTATTGATTTCTAGAAATCTAAAGAAATTGTGTTTCCAACTTAGAAATGTTGTTTGTTTGGTAGAAACTAATCAAACTATAAGATGAAAGTTGGGTGTCTACCATATTGTGCACAAGATGAGGGTGTCTACCATATTCTGAACGGGGATAAGTTTAGCAAGATGTATTGTTTGATTTCGTCTGATTGCTTTGAATTATTGGTAAGCTAACTGTCTAGTATATTGTGCACAAGATGAGGGTGTCTACAATTCCTTGGTGAAAATTGTTAATCATTTATTGTGTTCTTTACTGTTCTTTTTATCATGAACTAGGGAAATGTACGAATGAAGTAGTATTATGGCACCTATATATGAAACCAGTGGAGTTATATAGAGTTATACTAACTATTGAGGGCTCAAACTTAATAACTTATGAGTCATGCCATGAAACTTGGATCAATATCCAAACAAAGATTAATAAACAATACTAAAATATTCGAGAATAAATTTGTTTTTATGCCCAGGAAGACTGTTATGAAAGCCATTTACTATGAAGATTAATGACAAATTTATAGAGAGCAAGAGGATATGATTTCTATTGATTTAGAAAAAGCTTATGATAGAGTACATAGAGAGATAATATGGCGAGTTTTGCAGAAGATGTAGGTTTCTAGTAGCTATATTGAGATCGTAAAGGATATCTGTGATGAAGTTACAACTGATGTCAGAAATTGGAGGATATTCCTTGTCTTTCTCCATCACCATTTGCTTACATCAAGGATTACCAGTAAGTCCTTAACCTTTTTGCCTATTAAGGATGAAATTAAAAGACATCTAGGATAAGATTCCTTGGTGCATAATGTTTGCTGTTGATATTGGGTTACTTGTTGAGAATTTAGAAAAGTTAGCTTCTAAAGTATAATTATGGAAATACATAGGAATATGAATGTTTAAAATTAGTAGGATAGAAAAAAAAGTACATAACTCAACTTCAACCAAAAGTCAAAAATACGTGAGGGAGGAGGTCACTTGACTACTTGAGTAAATAAGAAATATTTGGAAGTTATAGTTCACAATATTTAGGATCAATATAGTGATGGAGATTAGATTGAGAATGAGATTGAATCACAATCAAATAGTTAATGGAGGAGTGTTGTTGATATCAGTCTGATGGTTGTTGATATCGTTGGTAAATCTTTGCTCTCCCTATCTCTTACTTTCTCCTTTTTGTTGACTATTTTTCTTCTCTTCTAGTTGGGCGATTTGCTCCTCGATCCGTCACCTGCAATATTTTCAAATTATATCCTTTCTTATTTTTGTAATTAAAATTTCAACAACTTAGTATTGATTTATGGTTAGAAAGATCCATACTACTAGTAGTCTCTGTCTTATGTATGCAATGTGCACAACAAGATTTGCATAGAATTAAAGCCCCAAACAATAAAAAGTCCCAATCATAAACGACGTGCATGTCTTAATTTACCTACTACACACCTTAATTATAGTCTCGACCGACTCTGGAGGCCCCTGCCTAGGCGTTTTGATCCTCACTGACTGTTGCTTCGCGCCACCTTAACAAGTTTGCTCGGCTCTTTGCTTTGGTAAAGAAGGTTCATTAGTTTTTGTCCAAGATTGTGCCATCCTAGTGCCATGTTGGAAATTAAGGGGATTTTTACTCCGTTAGATCAGACTTAAGTCCTCAAATGTAACCTTAATAAAAATGTCGACGAAGAATTTGAAACTTTTTAAACGATACCCGTATAACCATCAAAGATCGTTGAAGTGACTAATTCCTGGAAATAGTAGGCGTTGAGGACAGCGAAATCAGTGGAGTTATCATTTCTACCTAGCACTAATACGATTGTTGTTAAGAAAAACCTCTTGTGGGAAGACTGCCCCTGTATTTGTTTTAGAACCTAGTGCATATGTCAGCGGTTCTGAGAAGGTAAGCGAACACGTCTCAACAAAACATTAAAAGACTGTCATGCTTCCTTGAAGCCTCAACTTTAGTGAAGATGGTAATTGGTCTTCTATCATCCCCTTTTTTTGGTCGTTGATTGTTTAGGCAACCATGTTCCGACGTAGATCCTGACCTTTATTTTTGGTGATTCCTTTTTTAACTATGTTATAAAACCGAGGATATTTGTTATTAGGTTGTTGGATAATGTTATGAGAAAGGTCCGCATTATCGGCTGGTATCAATACGTATCGGCTGATAGTGATACATATTGTTTTGCTTTGTTTTGGTTTTGCCCCCATTGAATCCAATCAATACGGTTCGATATCAACATTGGAGCTCTCTTTCCTTGTCAATTAAGCAAAAGACAAATAAAAAGGAAGTAGAGAAATATGGAAAAGATTATTGCAGACATGATGATTTAGTTACATTGAAGACCAACATGCTGTATTGTAACATTATTGACACACGGTTACCATAACCATTTTTTGAAGTTGAATTTATCTGAATTCTCCACATCCATTTATCTTTATATTATTCTATTCAAACCATCTATTGTGAGAATACTTTGTTTAAAAGCAAGTACGTTATAATCTTCTATTGCGGGTGAAGGATTAAACAATATCGATTGTAGGTGAACTATTCAACAACTGTGAATACAATTCCATTCAAAATTAATGGTAAACACCAACAAATACATACAATTTACCTAAATATATTACATGTTTTTCTAGTTGTTATTATTATTATTTGGCTTTTTGAAACCATGAACTCCAAAATTCTGGTCATAAACTATCAACACGTGGATATCGTTACTTATAGAAGGGTCCGAAACCGATTTCAGTACTTATACTACAAACCTTGGTGATTAGGTTCCTTGTTATAGAGAGGATTAGGGTTTATTACGGGATTTTGTTGTGTTAGTGAAATTATTGTCATTTTCTAGAAAATCCGTATTCTAATGGTGTGATGCTAATGGAAGTGATTCGGTTGAAATCTAAAACTAGGGGTAGACCTAGATGAGTTTTGATTGAGACGGTAAACAAGGGTATGGTTTTTTTAATATTACAAAGTACGTCCTCCTTATAGAGCTGAATGAAAGAAAGGAATTTGCATAATTCACATCTCGAAAATATGGGATATAGGTAGGGGTGGCAATCAGTCGGATTCTTAAAGCTTAACTCAAACCCTACTCGTTTATGTTTGATATGTTTAGCCTAGACTTGAACCCTACTAGTGAAATAATGGGTTGAACTGGCCTGACCTATTTGACCTGTTAATTTAACGGGTTGGTTGGACTGGTTCTTCGTTCTACTTTAAAAAAATCTTGCATCTTTATCCACTAGCTACAGAACATGGTGGCTAACATTGAGAAGTAGCATGATGGAGCGGTGAGGAGCAACTGCAACAGACTGCAAGCAACAACGTTTAGAGTGATCATGTGACGAAGCAACAACAAGACTTTGCAGCAAGAGGAAGAACCCGACGAGCATCGACAACACGACCTTGTGGGTCTTGATGCGTTTTAACGAGAGGAAGGGTTGTTGTACACAAGCAAGCTAGGAGAGGAATACATAGGGATAATTGGATAGGAGTAGGTTTGCTTGTAGTGGAAAAGTGGTAAATGGAATGAATCTGTGTGGGAGGAGACTGGTTTCATCATACGAGTTCCATTTGAGTTGGGAAGAACTTTTGCATTTTTTCCTCTTTCAGGCAAGTCCGGAGTGCTTTCAGAGTTCTGTTTGCCAGCTAAAATTTGAGTGCACTTAACTGAGAGTGGACTAGATGTGACATAGTTGAGGAGAATAAACGAGGGGTCCTTGGTCCTTTACCTTCCCTTCTCCATTTTTCTTCTTTACAATATCGGTAACTTTACGAGGGGCTGTTTGGATAGCGGTAACTTACGGAAGTGTGAAAGTGGCACTTACAGTATGTTGACTTGTAGTGCACTTGCAGCATGTTGACTTGCAGTATACTTGCAACATGTATGACTTTCCAAAATATGTTTGGATACAATACTTTTTGTCTCCCGTAAGTGAGGAAAAGGAGTTCGATTGTTTAGATGGTTGTTGAAAGTGAATTTTTTTTTGACTTCGGTTGTTTTGATAGTTGTTGAAAGTGGATGTTGAAAGTGATAAAAATGACTGAATATTAAATTACCTTAATTTTTTATTAGACAAATTAAACAAATTAAACTAAATAAATTAAACATTTTTAATAGACAAATTAAACTAAATTAATTAAACAAATTAAACCTATATCTAATACGTATCTTCTCTTTTCTCTCTCCGTACTCTTCTTCTCTTTACACGAATACAAATTAAACACCGCCTCCTCTCCCCACAACCGCCTCTTCTCCTCCACCGCCTCCTCCTAGTCTCCCCCGCTCCGGCGGATCCACATGCTCCAGCTCCGGCTCCGGCTCTGGCTCCGGAGCATCTTCGACAAGTTCGACTCCAATGGAGATGGCCGAGGGCCACCTCCTCACCGACGAGGAGCTCCGAATCTCAGCTGATGGCCACCCCTATCAGCCTCGAGGAGTTAAACCCAGAGCTCCGGCCGAGTGCGAGTGCTGCGGGGCCAACCCAGGGCTCTGGCGGGGAAGGACGAGAGAGGAGACTCACAGAGAAGAGAGTCTCTCTCTCGCTCTCTTCACTTGCGGTGGAGTTGCACTAGTTTTTTGATGCAGATGATGGAAAAAAGCAACATGGGACAACTACTTTTGCAGAGATTAGACACTTACCTCCCCCCCCCCCCCCCCCCCCCCCCCAAAAAAAAAAAAGTTGTAGCATGAACCAAACGATTTGCAACAGAAACTCCCACTCCCTGGGCACTTTCTGCAAACCAAACAGGCCCTTATCCATCTTCTTCTCGTCGACCTCCTCTCACAGACTCGCCTCATGAGCCGTATCCCCTTTTAATTCCCTATCCCATTTGCCTTCAACCTACCTGCCTCCAACCCCATCTATCCTCCAATAGACTGCCACAATTGCAACCCCTCTCAACTAACTGTGAGCCTGTCTAGTAAGACTACAGAGAACCCTAAGAAGTGTCATGGGAGGCAGATTTGAGAATACGTGTGTAAAAGGTCTCCTGGGAAGGGACTCTTATGCCAGCGTCATGAATCTCGAGCTTGTTTGATTTTGCAGGATCCAAGGCCAATAAGAGATCTATTTCTAGCTATTGCACCTATGTTGATGGCAACTTTGTTGCCTGGAGAAATAAAAAACAAACAATTGTAGAAAGATCTAATGAAGAATTATAATACGATTTTGTGAGACAATGCGGCTGAAGACCTTATGGACAATTTTCTTAATATTGTGAACTAAGCTTATGTGTATGCATGATGATAGTCATATGAACATGTTCATTGCTAGCAATTTGGACTTTTATGAAAGACCAAAGACATTAAAGAATGTCATTTATGTTCCTATGTTGTTAAAGGCGATGTCCGACGGTTTTTTATATAGGGTGCCCCACCCCTGTGTTTTGGCATCCCAAAATGCCTTTTGGGCGTCTGAAATATCCGTCACATTTTTGGTCTCCCAATCCTCGATGTGGAATCTTAACTTCCTTTCACCCTGTAATTGTCCTTAAAACTTTCTGCTCTCCAGCCTGTTCCCTCAATATGAATTACAAATTGACGGCACGTAGAATAGGACAGGCTGAGAGAAATATTCCAAACATCTCCTACTTTTTGGCTATTGACTGCCTTTCCTTGTTAGTCATGCATAAAAGCTGGAAGTGGAATAAGCTCATATCTGATCATTCACTTCAAGATTTTTTTTTTCTATTTTCTTTGTTTATATCTTGGTACTTTCCCTCACTCCAAACTAATGTTGAGTATTCTTTTCATATTATTTTTATCTTGTGTTTAGCATCTGTGTTCATTGCTCATCTCAATTCTGTGTCTTTGTATTATCGGCAGTGGCAGTGCTCTCCCCTTCCTCTGAGTTAAAAATGTGTGTGTGTGTGTGTGAACCTCTGAGTTAAAAATAAATGTGTGTGTGTGTGTGTGTGTGTGTTCTATGAACAGATTTTTAACTCAGAGGTTGTAAACATTTTAACCATACAACATGTATATCAATTGAAATTTCTATCATATTGGAAGTCTTAGTTTAAGAAAATAGAAAATTTTCCAGGTGAACTAATCACGCCTTAACAAAATGTTGACAATAAGAACAGCTTTCTTTATAGTTACTCAATCCTGTGCTTTACGGCATACCTTTTTTGATATGTGTTAACAATGATCAACTCTGTTACTTTTAATATCATCTATACCTATTACAATCTTAATGATGATATCGAACCTTTACACATGTTGTATACCTTTTTTTCATCATTATAGACAATTTAAAAGATATGAAAATTAAGCTCTGTTTTTGGAGATTGTAATATGCTTCAAATTGGTATGCTACATGAATATTGTTCATTGATTTCGACAGTGTGTTTGTTAGCAGAGCATTACAACCAAGTTATAGATGGAATCTCACTTGGCCCTTTTACTAGATAGTAGCAGGGGTAAATGAATTGGGCCTTTTCACTACCTAGGTGGTGCATAATGTGTTACTGTTACTACTGGTCTAGGCTGGATAAATGAGTTTTAGTTAGATAACAACTAGCATAAGAATATCTATACAACCTCTATGAAATGGATGCTTAGGGAACGACCATCTTGTTTGGCTTTGTTTTGAAGATTCTAAAAATGGTGGAAGTTTTAATAGTTGTAAGAAACTCATGCTTTAGGCGTATAAGCTGAAGATCGTATCGAGATGATTGAAATCCAAACCGAGAATGAGTTGGATGATGAAATAGCTAGTACATGTTAATTTGGAAGTAAAAGTTCTAGAATTAATTGTCATTTTGTAATGGTTAAAAAAGCAAGATTGTATGAGGTTGGCATTGTTTTTGATTTCTTCTCCCTTTAAGTTGGTTTAGAAATTGGAACTTTTAAAAAGTAAAATCCTGTTTAGTTTCATGAATTTGTAAATCAAACTGTTTGGAAGAAAAATCCTGTATAGCATACATGAATACCTGTTTGCGTGTGGATCACCAACTGTTAACTATATTGAAGTTCCTAGCCTGCTTGTCAGTGTGAGGATAGTTTGAGTCCTAGATCTTAAAGTCCACCGTTGCATGAATTATGGCAAAACTAGAGCTTCAGATATCTGGTTATGAAATGACATGTGGTATCTTTATTGTTCTTTTGATGAGTGTGTATATCATGATCATCTTAAGAAAAAAAAAGATGCATAATTATATGTTCCTCTCAAAAGCAGAAAACATATTATAAGGTTTACTCTATCCTCAAGTAAGAACTGATTTCTTGCTTCAACTTCTCACAATTCCTTGTCCAATCACTGTTTAGTTTATGCTTTTGCATTTAGTGGTGCTCGATAGTTACACTTTGAGTATGACTGATTAAAGTATTTGATGTCAGCATGCTTGCACGATGCAATTTACTAATGCCTGCACTATTATAATTTGCATTGTACAAAATATATTTTTTTTTTTTGGATTTAAAAGATGACAATTTTGGGCCTGGTCTGGTATTGCTGCTTTTCTAAAATCAAAAGCAGAACCAGCTTTAAGAGCAGACTCCTTCTTCTTGCTTTCAAAGCTGCATCTTAAATGAACTAGCTTATCAAAAGAAGTAAGAAGCAGCTGTTACCTAACCGCTCTTGCTGCTGCTTTTACTTGAAAACCAGAAAAGCTATAGCAAACCCAGCCTAACCTGTTTCGTATTACATGAAGTTCCTTGGAATAATTTTTTGTGGATTGTAATCTCGCAATGTTATAAGATATTTGTTACGATCATTATTAATGTGCTTATATTGAATGACAATGTTATCCTTGTATGTGTAGAAGCCAATCTAAGGTAATTGCATTTATTAGTTATCTAAGCAGGTAAAAGAACAATGAGCATCCCCTATACTTATGAAGGAATGCTTAAAGGCTTATCATTTTAATAAAATGTTTGCTAATTGTATCGATGTCCATCCACTTTGCTTCTGTGGAAGTATGGAACATAATTTAATTAGGCTGAATTATCGTGCCAGAGAGATTAACGGAACTCTTCTAGCAAATCTTTCTAGTCTTTTTGTTTGGTTTGGCCTGGAAAATTTGGAGGTTGCTCCTTGGTTGCAGAGCTTAAACTGCATGATCATAAAAGGTAGGTCCATCAGACTTTGAGGTTCTTTAGAAAGATCCTCTCTTGCTTGTAGCTGCATTTGCTGGAGCTAACAGGCAGCTTGACAGCTAGCCATGGAATTTGGTCAGTTCTTTCATGTAAGTTTGTTGAAGTTGAAAGATGCTCCACAGCTAGCTCCATTCTGATAGGAAACTGCTTGGTCAATATCACTTATAATTGTTTAGTTTATTGAGGTTTACACCTTGTAGTGTGCTTAATTCAAGCAAAGCTCGTGACCAACGGAGCTGATAATACTACTTTCGTTCCTATATGCTCAATTTTGTTGATGAGTGCTCTGTTTTAACAATTTCTTTATAAATTGCCATCATCCAAGCTTTCTCCTATCACATATATACCTTATTTCAAGGGAAATATTTGTATATAATTTATGAGTTTTTTCTCCTTCCCACATAGGCTACACCAAAAAATTGGGATAAAGGGTCTTGTTGTTGTTTCCCTTCCCACACATGCCTTCAGGTATTTGCTTGGTGGACAGATATGTGGTCAGAAATGCTTATATATTTGGTAGTTGAATCAAGAGGATATGGCTTCAGTGTTTAGACTTTATATTGATCCTACAATGATCTGTTAGTTGATTATGTTGCTAGTGTAAAATTGTGTGTATATGTAGGAATGTTTTTGTCCACATAGATCTGCTTCTATTTTGTTGTGTTTCCGTTGTCACCCGAGTATGACGGTTATAGACGAGCAACCTAGTCAAATTCATTTGGTTTCTGATTGATCTTCTGGCTAGCTAGCCAATTTCTATTTGTTTTAAAAGGACTTTTCCTGTTTCCCTTTTACAGATGAATCGGGTGAAAGTAACTTCTGTTACTTTGTGGCTCTCTGGTTGGTTGTGTTGTTCCTTAGTTTAGGGGGAAAAAGTTTCCCTTCCCCAGACATTCCTTAGTTTTTTAGGTCCACTCTTGAAGTTTGCTGTGTCCATATATATTTTTTTTTGCATGTATTTTAGTTTTTTAGGTCCACTCTTGAAGTTTGCTGTGTCAATACTTTTTTTTTTGCATGTATTTTATTGTCAATGCTCTGGACAAGTTATTTGATAATATATAGACGTTACTGAGATTTAACTGCTGGTAGAATCATGCAACATGCCCTAGATATTATTTTTTCACGATTTTCTGAAATAAATGTATTGTTTTGTAATTCAGGTTGCTGAAAGGG
The DNA here is from genome assembly GCA_029216955.1 of Iris pallida. Taxonomy (NCBI): domain Eukaryota; kingdom Viridiplantae; phylum Streptophyta; class Magnoliopsida; order Asparagales; family Iridaceae; genus Iris; species Iris pallida. The sequence continues at coordinate 2,416,126 of JANAVB010038419.1, forward strand.
CCCTATTTTTGTGGAATAGTGACCACATTGTGGGCTTGATCGCCCAAAACCGGAATGTCATCTTCCCCATCATATTTGAAGCACTAGAGAAAAACATACAGAACCACTGGAACCAGGCAGTTCATGGACTAACGGCGAATGTGAAAAAGATGTTCCTTGAAATGGACAGTGAGCTCTTTGAGGAGTGCCAGCAGCAGTATATAGAAAAAGAAGCGAAAACCAAGTCGTTGGAAGAGCAAAGAGAGATGGCTTGGAGAAGACTAGAAGATGTGGTTGCAGCCAAGTCCGAGCCTGAAGACATGGTTTTAGTAAATTAGGGGGAAAAGTTTGTGATTTTTCCTGTGTTTTTTGGTCTTCTTTTGCCCTTGCTACTTATATTTTATTGGTAATTAAAGAAGGTTGGGAATATCTGTGCGTTAATTGTATAATTTGTTGATAAGCTGCTGATCTTGAATGTTTTTTCAGGATATATTTCCTTTGACCCCGTCACTTTTTGGCATTTCAAAGAGACGCAGTGTTGTCGACGAGGCTAGCAGTTAACATTGTTTTAGATCATCGTCAACAAATCTGAATTTGATTGTTGCAACGTTGATGATTTAATGACTTGCATGAAGGATGTTTAGGGCTGTGGGTGGGTGGATGGATGAACCTGGCACAAGAATGTTTTGGTTTTATTCTGTTCCCAACATGGGTTCTTTTTGTAGCTTGAGAATCCAGGGTTTTTTTTTCTTTTTCTTTTTCTAATTAGAAATTAGGTCAGGTTTGACAGGCCTTTTCTAAATTTTTAAAAAAAATAAACTTGACTCTGGTTTCATATGCTGTACTTTTAAATTTTAAAATAAAATTGACTCTGGTTTCATGTGCTGTCCTGGGCTCTAATTTCATGTGGGGTTGTCCAAGTCCGGAGTCTTGTCAGGTTTAGTGTCGAGTAATTTGATAGTCATAATTTTTAGATTTTTAGCTAGTACTATTAAACTCTCGTTGGTTATATATATCCAAGGTAAGTTTGAGAAGTACTAAAACATATGACGTCATGCTAGGTTAATTGTGGAGTTTCGATATTTTGTTTAATCTATTTATTTCGATTGGTGATTGTTTGACACTGTAACTGAAAATCCTGATCTTCACCTCTGTGAATGGAGGCCCTCACAAGTATATTTGAGAAGCATGAAAATTATTGGGTTGTCAGGTCTCACCACGTGTCAATGGTGAATGGCGAGCCCGACCACTAATTTCTTGACACTTGGCATAATCTATTATGGCTAATTTGCAACTTGATACCCTCAACTATCCATATTTGGCAACTTGATACCTTAAACTATTTTTATTACTAACTTGATACCATCAATTTTTTTCTTCCTAAACTACCCCTCACCCCCTCTCCCCCCCCCCCACCCCAACCTCACTCTGGCAACTCCTTCCTCTCTTTTCGGCGCCTCCCCGCAACTGCCTCCCGCCTCCCTCCGTGTCACGCCCCAGAACCAGAATACTGGAGAGCGGGGGACAGACACAGCCAGCTACGTACATTGAAGTGCAATACACTTCACAAAACGGTCACTGCTGTCTAGATGCATGAGGGTTTATCTACAAGCTATCAGTCTCTTACGGTCAAGAACAAGCCTAGTGTCTCAATCTCAGGCAAGCAAATAAAAGTTACAAGATATTTGATCATCAGACATACAAAAGTAAGGTGTCCCAAACATTACATATTCAGATGATCATGAAACCAGTCATACAAAATACGAAGACTAGCAAAAGTTAAGTCATACATGATCAACCCTAGGATTTGTCAATCATGTTACAGCCCTTAGGCAGACAGAAATTAAAGTTGCAACACGAGCTAACACGTGCTCGGCAGCTAAACGTCTCAAAAGAATAATTTACAATAGAGTGAGAAAGCAAAATAAGAAATCCACTCGTTGCCACGGTTACTCCTGGAGTGCACCATCTGGCTGGAAGGCGGTTAGATCCTCGGGTATCACTCTTGTGGTCGGTGAAAATCTCTACCTGATCTCCATACAGGTAATGCCTCCAAAGCTTAAGTGCAAAAACCACTACTGCTAACTCTAAGTCATGGGTTGGATAATTTTTGTAGTATCCCGACCCGCAAGATGCCTTATGATGGATGGTTGGTTCGATGAAGCCTTGTTGGACTTGGAAATATGCAAATGATCGCTTGGAAGGCTATGCGATCGTGACATGAATCGTCTTATAAATGTGAGCAATGTTGAACCCTTCAAAGATCCTTTAGCTTCACGCTTAAAATAAGGATAGTATGCTGTGTTTACTCGTTGAGTTGTTGAATAACACCTTGCATGAAAGTTGGAAAGATAATTAATCACATGATCAGTAAACCGTTGTGGCTCAATGATGAATTGTGTGCTTGCGTGCTGTTGCAATAAAATATATGACAGGTGATGAAAAGTCCCAAATACTTCGACGGTGAGTATATCGAGCCTTAGCTCGATGAGTATAGGGTAACACAGATTTTAAGACCCAAGAACTGGGCAGTGAGCATGCTTAAATTATGTCTGAATGAATGTATGCTAAACAAATGCTAAGTCCCAAATAATTGGGCGACGAGTACATTGAGTTGGTTGGAAAGATGTATGGTATCAAAGATGTGGGAAAGGGATTGGGTGACAACATTCTATTATCCCGTCGTCGATGTAGAATGTTGATTACGCCAATGACCCTGGAATGAATAAGATGGCAATACAAATGAGAATGGTGGCTGAAATACTTAGTTTTCCTTATCATGCATTATATGTTTCTTCATAGATAAGTTGCATATAGTTGCATGGTCATAGACAACTTGTCGACAAGGTGGTTCCTCGAACGGTATTCCAAGGCCATGGAATTCGGTTCGTCGTGGGGGGAACCTCATGCTGAAGTAGTAGCACGGTATACGGGACCTTTAGTAGGGTAGCTACCCGCACTGTAAGGGATACCGTTATACCTGAAAGATGGTCCAAGATGGCGTGTCGCCAGTAACCTTCATATAGATAGGTCCAGTGCTAATGATGTCTTATACATGCACAGTAAGTTATTACTCAATTACAGGAAAGGATGTCGGTTGTTGGTAAGAATCACCTGAACGGTGACAATTATATTGAATTATGATATTGTTTCTAACAATGTCTTGTGCAAGCTGAGTAAGTATTATAAATGTACAAGGATGGCTACACGACCATGGGTAAGAAATCACCAAAGGGTGATAACAGATGCTTTACATTATGCTGGTTATATATATAAGATGCATGCTTTACTTTTGTCGGATATGAACTGCTAATTGACCCTAAGGAAACGAGAAAGACCACTTTTAATAATGTTCTATAACATGATTACTTAGTGTTGTCTTCTTAGGTGAGTTGGGCCTGCACTGTTCGCCAGTACATTGATGATGTACTGACCCACGTTGTGGGCAATATTACAGGTGCTCGTGCTTCGGGAATTGTTTGATCAGTGCTTAGCATTTCGATGAATCAATTTGGTGTGCAAAAGCTCTTCTTACAAGACGATGTCTTCTGCTATACGGGATATAATGTATGGAACGGTGAAACTCGGATGTACCAGTGAGATTGTAGCCAAATTGGCAAGTTCATTGTAAGCAAAGTTGGCATATTCGGTTGTAAAGCCTAAATGGCAAATGTATATCGAGTTGGCTATTCAAGAATCTTATAATCAGTTGTAAACTCTGTATTCCGCTGCAAGTCTTGTAATCCGTTGCAATTATCAATAAAGAGATACAATTTTTCATATCTTGTGTGACTTTAATTTATCTGCTTGGTTTTGCTGCACTGTCGTTGTTTTCTGAGAAATACCAGAAACTGTAATGGTTTTGCCTTGTACAAGTACAATCTAGACTTGTACGGCATCACGCCCAGTGGCTAGTTTTCGATCCTCCGGAATTGAGGTGTGACATAATGGTATTAGAGCACGACTTTACGTCCTTGGATTCTTATTCAATTTGTTTCAAATCAATGTTGCTACTAAGTTGATTCAAAGTTGCTTCCGCGATGAAATCAAAGTTGCCTCTACGATGACTCAAAGTGCTTCCACGATTATTCAGTCTTGTTTCAAAATTATTCTAAGTTGTTTCCTTGACTAAAAGTCTGTTGGCCGCTCACTGGGTGTTCCATATAATAAGTCTAAATATGTAGGCTATGATATGTGTGCTTTGTTGAATTTTTAAAAAGATACCGAAACGAATAATAATGATACGATGCAATAATAAGTTGGTATGTGTGCTAGATGTCTTATGTGTGGGATTCATTGAAGTCGATTGTTATGCAGCAATCGACTGTGGGTGATGGCATGGTATGTTGGAACAGAATGTGTATGGATTTCAGTGAATAGGAATCGACAGAATCTTGAGTTGGTATTTGTGGTCAGCATAACCACTACAAGATGGATAGTCCATATTGGACGTTGGTTTGATGCGAAGGAAATATTGTGTCAGGAATTGCTTGAGCTCTGAGTGGTATATTGCATATACCCTCGTCGTGATGAGATGTCCCTTGACCATGTTTGTGGCATAGTGATTGTTTTACCTGTAAGGTATTGGGTAGTATCGAGTCGTAGTTGGGGTTACGATTGATACATGACGGCTAGACGTGTCCTTTGATTATTAAGTTCGGATGACCCGATACGAGATTGGAATGGTTAGCATTACGCTGGGTAAATGAGAAATTGAGAATATGAAATGAATGCCTTGGTTGGGAATGGTATGAATTATAGATTCAGGCGATGACTGAATCAGTTGGATAAGAAGAATTGTAGGCAAAGTGACGATGGTGAGGTGTCGCTATCAAAAGATTTAGAAGAATAAGATGGACTGAATATAGAACGATATTGGAATTGAGTAGACGAAATTTTATGTTGGATATCGACAAATTGATGGTGATGTTAGACGGTTATCAAATGTTACGATTGATTTAGAAGATGCAGAAAGTTGCATCAACGACCGAAAGTAGAGAATGGGCTTGAGGAATAGATGATCTTAGCACGATGTGCAGTTGGGCTTGAGAGAATTAGACGTGTCTCGAATCAACAAGTCATGACCCGTGATTATTTTGAGGCATAGAAATGAGTACTTGTCCCTTGATGCATAAAAGAGTAGATGTTCCTTATGAGACTCTGATGGCTGGAATACAAATGAGTATCGAGATGCCCTGATATGTAATAGACCCTGTTGGTGGATGATGCTGTCGCATGAATAACTAGTTTGGGTAAAATATAGAATTGATGGATTATGACTTAGCTAAATGAGTTATGTCATATCCATTAAGGTGACCGATATACGGATGCTAGATGTTTGGTGCCATAGTGATTGGATCGATGCATGAATAGTAGATCTTCTTATGGAATCACGAGGAGATGATGCAAAACGAATATTGATGGTTCACATGAATTGCTAAGAGATGTCCGTGTTTGGTGCTAGCGAAAGATTCATAAAGGATTCCTTCAGAAGAAATACGATTATATGGTTGCTTATCAATTGGTTAAAGAGTACAGACCGTATCGATGATCTAGAAATATGGGAATTGAATATGTCGCAAAGAGACCGTAGAAAGATGGTAAATAGTAGACTATTGAGATAATAATGTTGGATTATGACTCAGAATAGTTGACCCGATTGAATAGACAATTTGAGTACGATATAAGAATGCAAGTCGGATTGAGTAGGTGATGTTGCGTCTATGCAAATGGGAACTGAATATTTGGATGATCGGTTGATAAAGTTTTATATGATTGCCTCGGGATAGACCCATAAGAATTGTCGGATAGAATTGTTGGATAGATTTTGTCGGTTTTGGGTAAGTCTAGAATGAGACTGTTGGGTATAGCCGAGGATGAGTACGGGTAGAAAGACTTGACCCTAGAATGTCGGTTGGTTGCCTAGAGTGTCGGTTGGTTGGCTATGATATTTCAGTTGCCCGTGTTGGGGAATAAGTTCATAAGATTGGGGTGGTGTCCCATGTCCCTTAAGTTGGTCGGATCATAGATTGTCCCTGAGATAAGATAAAGTTGTCCCTATGATAAGAATTGGTTACCTCTAAGATCAGAGATAGATATGTCCCTATAGCTATCCATCTCAGATGAGTTAGCTGAATGTCTGGTTTAGCTTAGATTAGTTGACCGTAGAGACTTGACTGAATGCTAAGTTGACTGTTAGAGACCCTTAGGATGTCCCTATTGGTATTGCGTGGGTATAGTCGGAATGAGTGAGATATGTCGAAAAGTAAACTTCGAAATGGAATGAAGATTGAAAAAAAAAATCGATGTTACAATGTTGGACGGAATGACGGATCATGTTGGTTTTGAAACTTTGTTGCCTTATTTGGGAATGTTAAAATTTTGCTAAAGCTGGTTGGATTTGGTTGGTTATATCATATTGAGATGCTTAAAATGACGATAGTTGCCTTGAGACAGTCGGAATAAATTTATTGATGGATAATCAGATTGAAATTGGAGGGAAAAGTGTAACGACGGAATTGGATAGTACATGAAACCGAGATCGGCGAGAGCGAATGTGAATAGGAACGACCCTCGGGATTAATGTTGCTGGAAATGAGAGTTGCTTATGCGAGAGAATAATATGTTAGCTTGATCAATACGAGAAAATGTTTGAGTACAACGAGAAATGTTACTAGAGTAGAATGACGGTACAATTCAAAGGATGGATCATAACCGAAAAAATTTATGAGTCGTAAACAAAGTGTATGGATGCAAACGATAACGAGTACATGACTTGATCGATGAGAATCGTGGTATTAAAATCAAAGGTGGCTATTGGCTTTATCAACTTTGGTGGCATGAATGACAATATACTTGAAAAGGAACTCTAGATTCGTTGAATACTTGATACAAATAAGTCAGAATACTTTAGAAAAGTTTGGTCGGCTGTGGAAAATTATTCGAGTTGGAAATTGCAACATCCACGATGTTAATAGTTGGTTTGGAGATAGGATAATAAAATCGAGACTATACGAGATGCTTCAGAGAATTGCTAACGTTCGCAGATGAGTTATACCGTAGCTCGTTCGTTTTCTCTATCACTGAACTTGGCTGAAATGCATGTATTTCTGGGACGCATAAAATATGTGTACGATTCTAACTAAGTGGTATGCTGAATTCAAACAAAGCCATGGGGAGGATTATCACGTGCTAAGGAATTGCACGAGTGTTGGAGAAAAGATCAAAGATGGTAAACTATTTTGAATCAAATTGGAATACTGGGATGAGATGGTACATTACTTGAAAAGAATCGAGATATTGCGGAGAAATGTTAACTAGTGCAAGTTGATCGTTGAGAAGTTTCATAAAAGTTGGTTGAAGTTTTTGGGGATGAGTTTGTTATAAGTTTCGAGGACGAAACCTTTTCTGAGTGGTATATATTGTAGTACCCCGACCCGCAAGATGCCTTATGATGGATGGTTGGTTCGATGAAGCCTTGTTGGACTTGGGAATATGCGAAGGATCGCTTGGAAGGCTATGCAACCGTGACATGTATCGTCTTATAAATGTGAGTAGTGTTGAACCCTTCAAAGATCCTTTAGCTTCACGCTTAAAATAAGAATAGTATGTTGTGTTTACTCGTTGAGTTGTTGAATAACACCTTGCATAAAAGTTGGAAAGATAATGAAAGATAATTAATCACATGACCCATAAACTGTTGTGGCTCAATGATGAATTGTGTGCTTGCGTGCTGTTGCAATGAAATATATGACAGGTGATGAAAAGTCCAAAATACTTGGGCGGCGAGTATATTGAGCCTTAGCTCGATGAGTATAGGGTAACACAGATTTTAAGACCCAAGAACTGGGCAGTGAGTATGATTGAATTATGTCCGAATGAATGTATGCTAAACAGATGCTAAGTCCCAAATAATTGGGCGGTGAGTACATTGAGTTGTTTGGAAAGATGTATGGTATCAAAGATGTAGGAAAGGAATTGGGTGACAACATTCTATTATTCCATCGTCGATGTAGAATTTTGATTGCGCCAACGACCCTGGAATGAATAAGATGCCAATACGAATGAGAATGGTGGCTGAATTACTTAGTTTTTCTTATCATGCATTATATGTTTCTTCATAGATAAGTTGCATATTGTTGCATGGTCATGGACAACTTGTCAACAAGGTGGTTCCTCGAACAGTATTCCAAGGCCTTGGAATCCGATTCGTCCTGGGGGGAACCTCGTGCTGAAGTAGTAGCACAGTGCTGAAGTAGTAGCACGATATTCAGGACCTTCTGTGGGGCTAGCTACCCGTACTGTAAGGGACACCGTTATACCTGGAAGACGGTCCAAGATGGCGTGTCGCCAATGACCATCATATAGATAGGTCTAGTGCTAATAATATATTATGCAGGCAGAGTAAGTTATTACTCAATTACAGGGAAGGATGTCGGCTGTTGGTAAGAATCACTTGAACGGTGACAATTATATTGAATTATGATATTGTTCCTAACAATGTCTTGTGTAGGGTGAGTAAGTATTATAAATGTACAAGGATGGCTACACGATCGTGGGTAAGAAATCACCAAAGGGTGATAACAGATGCTTTACATTATGCTGGTTATATATATAAGATGCATGCTTTACTTCTGTCGGATATGAACTGCTAATTGACCCTAAGGCAACGAGAAAGACCACTTTTAATAATGTTCTATAACGTGATTTCTTAGTGTTGTCTTCTTAGGTGAGTTGGGCCAGCACCGCTCGTCAGTACATTGATGATGTACTGACCCACGTTTTGGACAATATTATTGGTGCTCGTGCATGGGGAATCGTTTGATTGGTACTTAGCATCGATGAATCGGTTTGGTGTGCAGAAGCTCTTCTTAAAAGACGATGTCTTCAGATATACGGGACATAATGTATGGAACGGTGTAACTCAGATGTACTAGTGAGATTGTAGCCAAATTGACAAGTTTATTGTAAGCAAAGTTGGCATATTCAGTTGTAAAGCCTAAATGGCAAGTGTATATCGAGTTAGCTATTCAAGAATCTTGTAATCAGTTGTAAACTCTGTATTCTGCTGCAAGTCTTGTAATCCGTTGCAATTATCAATAAAGAGATATATTTTTTCATATCTTATGTGACTTCAATTTATCTGCTTAGATTTGCTGCGTTGTCGTTGTTTTCTGAGAAATACTAGGAACTGTAATGGTTTTGCCTTGTACAAGTGCAATCTAGACTTGTACGATATCACGCCCAGTAACTAGTTTTCGATACTCCGGGATCGGGGTGTGATAATTCCTCTCATGATCACGAAGCTGACGTGACGCATAAGTCACTACCTTGCCATGTTGCATCAAGATGCATTCCAATCCTCTGCCTGAAGCGTCACAATAAACTAAAAATCCTCCAGTCCCATCTGGAAGCGTGAGAATGGGTGCCGTCATCAATTCTTGCTTCAACTTCTTGAATGAACTCTGACACTCCGCTGTCCAAGCAAACTGTATATCCTTGCGGGTCAACTGCGTCAAGGGCGCTGAAATCCGAGCAAAATCTGATACAAATCGTCGGTAACAGCCTACCAATCCTAGAAAATTGCAAACTTCTGTGACGGTGCTGGGTACTGGTCATGTCTTTATAGCTACAATATTCTGGGGGTCCACTTCCACTCCACCTCTGGTGATGATATGACCCAAGTATGAAATACGATCAAGCCAAAATTCGTACTTACTGAACTTCGTATACAACTGGTAATCTCTGAGAATCTGAAGGACTACTCGGAGATGCTGCTCATGCTCCACTTCACTCTTACTATAGACTAAGATGTCTTCTATAAACACTATCACGAACTGATCCAAATATGATATGAATATGCGATTCATGAGATCCATAAATACTGTTGGCGCATTGGTCGCTCCGAATGGCATAACGAGAAACTCCTAATGTCTATATCTAGATCTGAATGCTATCTTTGGGATGTCTTGCTCTTTGACTCTGATCTGATGGTACCGCGACCGCAAGTCAATCTTCGAGAATATCGCCGCTCCACTGAGTTGATCGAATAAGTCATTTATCCTTGCTAGGGGATATCTGTTCTTGATTGTTACAGAATTCATGGTACGATAATCAACACATAATCTTGATGTACCACTCTTCTTCTTCACAAGAAGCATCGGGGCTCTCCAAGTGATCCAATAGCACGAATGAATCCCTTGGTTCTGAGTTCTTCAATCATCTTGTACAGGATCTCCAATTCTGATGGTGCCATTCTGTAGACTCTCTTTGATACTGGTGCCGTCCCTGGAATAAAATCAATAGTGAACTCTATTTCTCTCTCTGTCGGTATGCCTGAAAGCTCTTCGAGAAATACGTCAGGAAATTTTTCTACTACTCTGGGAAACTGAACTGCTTCTGTTATTGTCATCTGCAAGATCGGCGGAGAAGGTTCTACTTCGCCTCTAGAAAATGAAAACTCTTCTTCGCCGGGAATACCAAAAATAATCCTGCCAACATGACAGTCTATTCTTGCATATTGATCCTTCAACCAATTCATTCCTAGGACCACATCATAGTCGGCCATCAAAAATTCTATCAATCTAGCAGGAAACTCTCTACCGCTAACTATGATACGACATGAGAAAAAGACTTTATCTACTCCCACAAGACCGTTACCAGTAAGTATATTGAGCCTTACTGATAATGACTCGAGCTCCAATCCTATTCTTGTCGCTAATCGTGCATACATAAATAAATACGATACACCCGAATCAAATAATACTGATGCTGAAAAAGAGTTGACAAAAAAGGTACCTGCCACCACCTCACCTGATGCCAATTCTTCTGCTACTGTCAAAGCCATAGCTTGTCCATGTCCTCTTGGTGCTGGTCCCCTCTGCTGGTTACCTCTCTGTTTGTTCTTAATCTGAGCTTGGGTCTGAACATACTGTTGAACCTGAGACGATAACGGCCTCGAAGGCTAGTACTGCTGCTGTGTTGGTACTGGTGCTCTAACCGATGGACTGGTTAGGGTTGATGAAGATGAACTGGCTCTATGCAGACAGGACCCTATCATGTGGTCCGGTGTCCCACAAGCCAAGCACAATCCCTGTGCTCTGCGACACTCTGACACCACGAACCCAGGCTTTCTACAATGAGGGTAGCCTATTACGAAAGATTGCTTCTTCTTCTGTTGCTGAGGGTACGTCGGAGCCGAGTGTTGAACCGACGAAACCGATGTCGCCCTCCTAGGTGCTCCAATGGTCAATACCCTAGCTGCCGGGCCTGGTGTTGATGACTGAAATAACTGTCCATGGGACCTCTTCCGTCCTCCGATTCGATCTACTATCCTCTGGGAGGTATACTCATGCCTCTTAGCTGCCCGCAAAACAGCATCAAAGGTCTGGTGCTCAAACTGCTCTACTGCTAGAATAATCTCTAGGTGGAGTCCCTGTTGGAATCGTTGTGTCCGGTCCAATTCGGTCGCCACCAAGGTGGGAGCAAACTGACTAAGTCTAGAAAACTCGGCCACATATCCATCGACCGTCCTTCCCATCTGCTTGAGATTGCTGAATCTTGTCTGTAAATCATATCGAGCTACTGCATCAAAATACTTCATTTGGAATCTATCACTGAATACCGTCCATAAGACAGGCGTTACCATCGTCCACCAGTTGCGGGCTAAGTCCAACAACTGCAGGCGCACAACGGCCACCTTCTCTTCCTCTGGAATCCTAGCTGCCTCCAGGATAACCTCTATATCCTAAAGCCATGCGTCAGCAGCAATAGCATCTTCACTGCCGTCAAATAAAGGAAGGTTTAGGCGCTTGAAGCTGTTAGGCGCATTGTTCCCCTGGTAACCAACTCTGCCCATGGCGGCTTGTACTGTCTGGTGCAGGGCATCGTCCCGACGATCTTGTGATGCAAGCAAATCCAGGAGGAGTCCCATCAGGGCTCTATTGTTAGGATCTTGTAACCACCCACTTTTCTGAAATGAGGGTAATTTTGAACTTTTGTAAAAGTTTATTATTTAATAATAGAATTTATGATTTATGGAGATTTTTAATTAATTTAATACTATTTAAAATTGGTAAATTATAATTTTGATGTGTTAGCTAGTGAACCCTAGAACTGTTGAGCCTAGAGACTAACCATGGCCATGGAGACCTAACCATGTGATTAGAATGACTAATTACAACTTTTTAGGCTAAGGATAATTTGGTCATTTCGTGACTTGAATTATTTAGAATTTTAATTAATTGGTAAATTTTAGATTATTTTAATAATATTTAAATTGATGTATTGTAATTTTGGTCATTTTTTATATTTTATATTTTGGGATTTTTTATATTTTAATATTGATTTTACGGGATTTGTTTAGTCGGGTTTGAGTTTCGTTTCGTTCCGACTTGTGTTAGTGACCCGGGTAGCTTAGACTCTATATGGAACCCCAAGAATAGTTAGTCATGGCCCACAAACCCCACTAATTAAGTTAGTAAATTTAGACTAATCCCACTTGTTAGATTGGTTAAGTTAGAGGCTTAAATTTAACCCTTTTGATCCCAAACTTGAACCTAACTTAAAATTAACAAAAAGGACTAGTTGAGGCCTTATTGGGCTTTCTTCCAAGGCCAAATAGGGTTTAATGGCAGCCACTATAGGTAGGTTAGCCTCCCTTCCTTTCATTTTATTCCATCAAGCTTCTATTTTCCTTCACAAGTGTTCTTTCCCAAATTGAGAGCTTGCATCTTTGATTTGTTCTCCAAATCCTTACATCCATCCACCAAAACTTCCATCCAACCTTCTCATACTACCAAGGGAGGGTGCTAGCAAAGATTTGGAGCAAAGTGCAAGGAGGAGTATCCTTTTTGGAAGATCTTCGTGTCGGAGCCGTGTCCTTGGGAGTATCATTGGAATTCTACTCCCAATAGGTAAAACCAACCCTCTAAATTGATTTCCTATGCATATTAGTTAATTTTGAATCCATAGGATCCACCTCCATGCATGTACCCACTTTAGATTCAAGTTTGAGGCCATTTGGAGCTCTCTAGAGCAAGTTAGAATTGTGTCGTGTGTCATACTTATTAGATCTCAAATTAGGACATCTCATGTGTTTGGTTTAATGTCTAATAGGTTTAATTGTGTTTTAATTTCAGTTTTAGACATGTTAGAGGATGGATTGATGTTAGTTAGGATGGTTAGAATGAGTTTCATTTGGATACCCATGGTTAGATCTAAGTGGTTTAGTCTACATGTCATATTTTTAGCCTCAACTTGTCATTTTAGTGTCTCTTTATATAATGGACTGTTTTGTATATATATAATAGGTATGTTAGACATATTTCATATATTTAGATGTGTGTGGATATGTTGTTAGTGGTGTGCTTGTATTAGAGGAGAGGGGATGTGGTTTGATGTGTGTCTTGAGTGGTGTGGAGAGTGAAATGTGTTTCTTTTGTCCAAACAACCCAAATTCGTCATAATATTCATCCACGTTTTAAGTAGTCATAACAACTTAGAAATGTCATAACTTTTAGCTTAGAACTCTGATTATTCTCTTGTTTTTTTTAAAAGAACCGTATCGAAGTTAGCTTTCCAAATATATATATTAATATATCAAATGCATTCTAGAACTTTCTGTAGAACTGTTTGAGTGTCAGCTGTACAAAAGACGAACGTATTTCGGTATTTTCGCGATTTCGGGAGCTTCCGGACACGAAAATGCGATCCTTTTGGAATTTCGGAAAGCTAATACGAAAGACTACAACATACTTTAATCCTAGAATTTAGTGAAGGCCCAATTGGTACAGTATTGATTTTAAGTAGAAGAGTGGCTATACGATGTAGGCATTTTGTGTAACCTATGAGCCTATGTAGTATGGATATTAAGTGAATGTCGGTATCATAGATTGTCGAGTATATATATATATATATATATATATATATATATATAATTGTTAGGTAATATATAATTGTTAGGTAAAAAAAAATATATATATATATATAATTGTTAGGTAATATATAATTGTTAGGTAATATATGTTAGTATATTTGTTAGATGTTGGTTAGTAGAGGATTAGATATGTTAGAGTTGTTATATGTTAGTGTAAGTTATATATGTTAGTATGTTTGTTAGATGTTGGTTAGTAGAGGGTTAGATATATTAGAGTTTGTTATATGTTAGTGTAAGTTATATTTATTAGTATAAGTGTTAGTTAGAAAATAGAGGTTAGTATTTTATTAGATATTTGATATGTTGTTAGATAGTTTGATGTTAGATATATAGTATGTTAGATATTGATATGTTAGTATGTTATGTTAGTTCTAGATATTGGTATGTTAGCAAGTTAGTCTCTATAGGTTATATGTTAGATATTAGTTAAGATGTTATGTTAGTACATTAGATAGTTAGTTAATTAGATAATTAAGGGGTATCTTGGTATCTCATGATACCAAGTTAGTTTCTTAAGGTAAATATGAATTACCTTTACCTTCAAGGTAAATGATTAGTTTACCTTATGACCAAGGTAAGGTATAGGTTTATCTAAGTTAAGATATTGGATTCCAACCAAGGTATTGGTATTGGGATGCCAATATGACCAAGGTTGATATGCTATCCTAGTGTTAGTGGGTTAGTGTCTAACTGTTTGAGTTTGAGTAGGTGATGTTAGATTGTGGAAGGGTTATATAGATAGGTATATATATTTTTGGGTTATTATATAGGCCTTGTCCTATATACTAGCTTGCTTAGTATAATATGGTATATAAATATAGAAGTTGGTTAGATTTGTTGTTGGCTAAACCTAGTCCAAGTTTGACTAAGTTGACTAGATGTTTGACCAAGGGTTAACTTTTGACCTAGAGAGGCCTAGTGCATGTAGAATTTATTGTTTAATTCAATTATTCATTATAGAACACATTGTAACTTGTATCTCATTAAATAGGACTCTGTGACTCCAGTTCGGACATCGATATACATCAGTTGCTCAGGATATCAGGCGAGTACATTCTCTGATCATTTCATGCTTTCTAGGACTTATATTCTTTCTCTAGATTACTTTACTTGATGTTGTCACGTTGGTAACACAGATTGGTACTATATGGATCTTTTTATGAGATATTATCCCCCTCGGAAGCATCGGGTATATCATGTCATGTGCGTTTCACTTTCATCATGTACTCATGTGCTTTCACTATTCATGTATACTCTTGTGATTCATGTACTCTCATGTTCACAGAGCCCTCATGTATAACTTTATGTACACTCATTTATGAGCCCCCATGTGATGATTATGTATAATAATATAACCTGTCTAGATCCTTGTGTATTGATTGGGGTACGGGCACTACAACAAAAATACCTTTTAATGACGGCTAAAAAGCGTCATTAATTGCAAACCATGACGCTTTTTTTTTCAGTCCAAGCGTTATGAAATCGGGTGTTATAAATATTTTTAAAAGCGTTATAGATAATTCATCCAAAACCGTCATTAATAGGTTGAATTTCTGCTACGTTTTATTTTCAAAACGTTATGGATAGTTATGAAAAACCGTTGTATATGGTCGTTGTATCACATTTATAACGCTCTATACTGCATGACATTCCAAACGCTGCTCAATTCAATTCAAAAACAACCACTTTGAACCATATTCACAACAAAGCATTAAAATGTAATATAAAATACCATTCTCCATTTCATTGTCTCAAAATAGAGTATTTTAGCTACCATTCTACATTTCTCTATTTTATTATATACATCTTCTCAAAATATATAGAGTATCCAATATAGAGTACACTTTAGCTACATCAAAACTATCGACGTCAAAAATCTCACAGATACTGTAGCGAAGAAGCACACTTATAATGCTTCAACTTGGTCACATGAAGACTGTCCATAGCACATGTACGTATAGTAAAACCCTAAAAAAGAAAGCAAAACCCTCACTTTTAGAGTCTGTCAATTTTAGAGTCTGTGATTTATATCGAAAAACCGAGAGTATCAAAGTACTCTAATAAAAACCGAAACCGACAAATAAAGTAAAACATCTAGGCATGACATAGTGGACGTAGTCCCAAAATCAACGATGCAGGCATGCTAATGGAGATGTCATTCCTGAAATAGAAATACTTCCAACTAATATATACCCGTATGTGATTTATATCGAAAAGCTCCCAACAAAAACACCCACAGTACCAAGTTAAACCTATCATGCATAATAGATACCCAACCAACAATTTTAATCCAAATAGCAAAACATCTCCTATAGCAAAGAAATCTTTCCCAACCCAACATATATAATAGGGAAAACCTAAACCAACATCCCACAACAAGTATAGGAAGGAGAACCCAAGCAACAATTTATATAAGAAACCCAAACCAACAATGCATGTATCACAAATAATTCCAACAACAGCTAGGTAACCCGAAACCGAAAATGATCCAACAGCAAGTAAAGAACCGAACATGATCTAGAGATCATTTCTGCTTCACAAACAAAGACAATCGTAGGATCGTCAAGCCAAAATCGAACCCAAAACGTATCAGTCGATCGAAACCCTTTTTATGTAGGGATCGAGATCCAACAACATCATCGACAAATAAAATAAACCCAAAAACTGAAATCAATCAAGAGTTTAGAATTTATACCCCAGAATTTGGTGTCGGAATCCGAAGGGAGCCTTCGGACTCGGCTCGCAGGCACGCACAGCGTCTCGCCGGGTCGCGGTTGTAACTGTGGAGAGGCTACATCATCGACACGAAGGTATCCTCACATTCGTGTCCAGTATTGACTCGTATAAACACGAGCGTATCTGCACCCAGAATGAACAACCCAACAGTACCAACATACAAACTACGACCAACGACAAGAAATGAAATGAGATATATAAGATGTCTCAGATAAGGATCAATCATCATCTGCTGTACTAGCGTGCCATAACACGTATAGGACACGTCCCGACAAGGAGCCAGTGTATCCGATACGATCTGCAATGCTTTGGTTCATTTGGTCGAACGACCATCACCAAGAGTATCAGAGTACTCTAATAAAAACTAAAACCGACAAATAAAGTAAAACATCCAGGCATGGCATAGTGGACGTAGTCCCCAAATCAACGACGCATGCATGCTAATGGAGATGTAAATCCCGAAATAGAAATACTCCCAACTAATATATACCCGCATGTGATTTATATCGAAAAGCTCCCAACAAAAACACCCACAGTACCAAGTTAAACCCATCATGCATAATAGATACCCAACCAACAATTTTAATCCAAATAGCAAAACATCTCCTACAGCAAAGAAATCTTTCCCAACCCAACATGTATAATAAGGAAAACCTAAACCAACATCCCACAGCAAGTATAGAAAGGAGAACCCAAGCAACAATTTATACAAGAAACCTAAACCAACAATACATGTATCACAAAAAATTCCAACAGCAGCTAGGTAACCCGAAACCGAAAATGATCCAACAGCAAGTAAAGAACCGAACATGATCTAAAGATCATTCGTGCTTCACAAACAAAGACAATCGTAGGATCGTCAAGCCAAAATCGAACCCAACACGTATCAGTCGATCGAAACCCTTTTTATGTAGGGATCGAGATCCAACAACATCATCGATAAACAAAATAAACACAAAAACTGAAATCAATCAAGAGTTTAGAATTTATACCCCATAATTTAGTGTCAGAATCAGAAGGGAGGCTTTGAACTCGGCTCGCAGGCACGCACAGCACCTCGTCGGGTCGCGACTACAACTGTGGAGAGGCTACATCATCGACACGAAGGTATCCTCACATCCGTGTCCAGTATCGACTCGTACAAACACGAGCGTATCTGCACCCAGAATGAACAACCCAACAGTACCAACATACAAACTACGACCAACGACAAGAAACGAAATGAGATATATAAGATGTCTCAGATAAGGATCAATCATCATTTGCTGTACTAGCGTGCCATAACACGTATAGGACACGTCCCGACACGGAGCCAGTGTATCTGATACGATCTGCAATGCTTTGGTTCATTTGGTCGAACGACCATCACCAAGAGTATCAGAGTACTCTAATAAAAACCGAAACCGACAAATAAAGTAAAACATCCAGGCATGGCATAGTGGACGTAGTCCCAAAATCAATGACGCATGCATGCTAATAGAGATGTCAATCCCGAAATAGAAATACTCCCAACTAATATATACCCGCATGTGACTTATATCGAAAAGCTCCCAACAAAAACATCCACAGTACCAAGTTAAACCCATCATGCATAATAGATACCCAACCAACAATTTTAATCCAAATAGCAAAACATCTCCTACAGCAAAGAAATCTTTCCCAACCCAACATGTATAATAAGGAAAACCTAAACCAACATCCCACATCAAGTATAGGAAGGAGAACCTAAGCAACAATTTATACAAGAAACCCAAACCAACAATACATGCATCACAAAAAATTCCAACAACAGCTAGGTAACCCGAAACCGAAAATAATCCAACAGCAAGTAAAGAACCGAACATGATCTAAAGATCATTCGCGCTTCACAAACAAAGACAATCGTAGGATCGTCAAGCCAAAATCGAACCCAACATGTATCAGTCGATCGAAACCCTTTTTATGTAGGGATCGAGATCCAACAACATCATCGACAAACAAAATAAACCCAGAAACTGAAATCAATCAAGAGTTTAGAATTTATATCCCAGAATTTAGTGTCAGAATTCGAAAGGAGGCTTCGGACTCGGCTCGCAGGCACGCACAACACCTCGCCGGGTCGCGACTGTGACTGTAGAGAGGCTTCGGACTCGGCTCCCCAAATACAATTACACTCCCTTGAACAAGAACAAACAGAAAAAAAATCAAAGAATACAAGCATTTGGTACATACAATTATTTCATCGAACATGAAGCGCACATAGAACAATTCCCAACAAAATCATTTTTTAGGGAAAAAATACAAATCAAAATCACTCACTTAATCAAGAGAAGTCAACGATGATGCAGCCCTTTTCGGATCATCGCCGACGTGGATGGAGACGTAGGGAAACCCTAATTTTGGAGAGATGGATGCATGTATGGTTGTCAAAATTTAGGAGATTTTACTAAAATCATGTCGAGGCAGAATTTAGGGCATAAAATAAGCAATGATCGAGATTTTAGGACAAACCGGTGGTGAAGGCTACGCCGGTGACAACCTTCCCTCTGCGGTGGAGTCTGTAACCGAGGGAGGCGAGGAACGGGCTGAGGGAAGTTGGGGAGCGGGGAGCGGGCTGAGGGGAGTTGGGGAGCGGAGAATGGGCTGAGGGGAGTTGGGGAGCGGGAGGAGAAGGAAAAGGAGAAAGAGAGAGGGTTTAGAATTTTTCTTAAGTGTAGGAGAATTACGGGGGAGTTGAGGTTTCGACTTAAATTTTCGTGCTTTTTTTATAACGCTCGTATCACTGGAGCACTATCAATAACGTTTTTAATATAAACCGTCATAGATTCTAGTCTTGCTGAACTTTGATGACGCTTCCACATCAGCCGTCATGAAAACCACCTATCAAGCGTCATTAATAGATCTTTTTGTTGTAGTGGGGGGAGTAGAAATAGTCATGTAAACAATTCCAAGTAGTGTAATAATGTACAACTCAGTAGTGTAATCATGTATTGATCATGCCGTTCACATGCCTATCTTGTACTCTAAACCACTAGTCACTTGTAGTTCTTTACTTATAGTAGATATTTCTACTACAATTATCTCTCTCTTTTCCATATACATTTATTTCAGTGATTCATGTATCTTACTCTATTACATGCTTTATATTCCTATCATGATATGAACTGTTGAGATTTTGTGCTCGTTCCTGTCTTGATTGGACCTGTTGAAACTATTACAGGTAACATAAAGATTCACAGCTAGCCTAGAGGACCAGTAGAACTTGGAGTAGATTGCTAGTTTATGGTTTAGTTTTCTCTGTTGGAACTTGTATTGTAATAAGTGGAGATTTGAGTTGTATTTGAGATTGTTTGAGATATTATTATTTTAGAAGTTTATTTAAGTTGTTGCTTTGAGTTTAGTATAGACTTCTGTGTTATCCTATCGTGCTTAGACTGTGATTGAGTTATATCATATCTTATACTTATCCTCCGTTCGGAGTTGAGATTTATGACAGGTACATTATATATATTGCGTGAGTTATTTAGTTAGCGACCTTGAACAGTGTTCTACCGCCGATTCTGCGGCGTAGGCTAGACGTACCCACTTCTCGTGCCCCTATACTGGGTGCGGGTCGTGACACATTTTTAGTGGTAGTATGACGATTAGTTGTACTGTTGCACGCATGCAGTAAGAGATAAGAAATATGCTTTAGTTGAGAGAGTACTCAATCACAGTTAGGACTACTTGAGAAGATTCCTGGGATGACCCTTAAAAATCTTATTATAAACTATCTCGAAATTCGATTCTGACAGTATCTGTCTATTTTCCTTATTCGTTGTTGAATTTGATTCTTGGTATTCATTATTGACTTAATTTTCTACCAAGATGAACTTTATGGGCTAGGTTGCCTCAGTCATAGAATTTAGAGTCTTCTAAAGTCATATTAGCTGGTTGGCGATGGGGTAGAGTTTGATTTTGGATGTATTTATCGGGTGTGGGGATTTAAGGTTTTTACAGCCAAGCTAGCGGCAATGCAAAAATTTTAAGTACCATGATTCTAAGTATGTACCTTAGTTACGAACTCTATGAATTATCGTTGTTGTACTTGCTGGCGTAATAAGGATTCTGGTAACATGGTTCTGAATAGACGGGTATGATTATCAGATTGCAGAATAGATACCATATAGATGGTGCCCTAGTATGGAGTAGGATATCAGCATGGATGTTGCTTAAGTTATGGATTAGATAGAGGGAGCTAGGCCACCTGTAGCGTAGAACCATGTCCCGTACCATCAGAGGGATATACCCCAGAGGGGCAGGGCTTTTGCACTGACGGTCGTGGAGACCGACGCTGCGGGTGACGAGTTAGCACGTCTGTCTTTCTTGTCCTTCTTTTCCATCTTATTGTGTGATTCCATTAGTACCTGTCAGGATGTTCTGTACTGTGATTAGGGGTGAGCAAATACCGACCGATACCGAAAAATCGACCGAATACCGATTAAAAATATACTGAAAAACCGAACCGAAATTATGTACCGATATCGAATTGCCGAACCGACTAAATTACGGTATAATGGTAATGGTAACGGTTTGAGTGTAATACTATACCGAAAATAACGAACCGAACCGATTCACACACAAACACACACATATATATACACACACACGCGCGCGCGCGCACATTTTTTAATGTTGTTCATGATTAATTTTACACTACTCATTTTCAATTTTTTTCTTTGTTTTGATTGGTTTCCTAGAACTTGGAATGGATTTCAGTGGACTTGAATTTATGTTAAGAATGCTAAGAATTGAGTTTTTGATCTTTTGAGCTTATGTTTTTGTGTTCTCATAGAATTTTGAAGTAAATTTTGGTTACTTAAACTTATACTAAAGATTAAACTTAGTAACCATGTTTGATATTTTAAGCTCATTTTTAGGTGTTTGCGACTTATTACATATTGTTCTAATAATTTTGATTAATTGTTTGGTTGGTATAGGCTTAGCTTTAAAATTAATGCTTCCAAAAAAGTAAAAAAATATATTATAGGTTAAGCGGTTCTACAATTTTAAGTGTGTTAATTGATCAAATATTAATTGATAAAATATCGATACCGAACAAAAACCGATCGAATACCGATTTAACCGAAACCGAAAAAACCGATTCTAAATGGTACGATATTGGTATTGATTTTTCAAATACCAATTTAAAAAAATACCAAAAGAATCGACCAAATACCGACCGATTATACCGACGCTCACCCCTAACTGTGATAGATAGTATAGTGACCCTGTTCGAGACTATGAAATCATGACCATTAGGACCATGTTTGTGAGCTTTTAGATAGAATTTTCTATACCTTGATTATTAGGGGTTTGACCTAGAAGGAGTTTCATGATTGGACAGACCATATGATTATCATATTGTATCTTGGGAGGATTTTTGAACATATCATCTCTACCTTCTGTTTCAGTCTTTCAAAATAAATAAATTGTTTTCCATCATCAATTAACTTAGGAGTAGAGATAACTTCAGATAACTACTCTAATTCTTTGTAGAACTTCATTAGTTATAACTCTTTCATAGTATAATGGTTTGATAGCTTGTATTAGGACTTATTCTTAGGTATGTGTAACGCCCGTAGTTCGTATTACATATTTTGGTATACGTGTACGTATTTTGACTCATATTGCATGTCTGCTTGCATGGTTTATTTTGGCATTTCATTGCTTGGTTCGGCTTGGTTCGGTTTTGTTTCATGTGGACCAACCCCCACCCACTCTCTTCCTTTATAAGCCACCTAACCACTCTCTCTCTTCCATTAATCCTCATAACTCTTCTTCTTCCTCACCATTACTCTCTCTACCTACCAGGAGAGGCTTAGGCAAGTGCAACTTGCTTCATAGAGGAACTCAAATTTTGTTGTTCCATTTTCTTCCTCACGAGATTCTAAGACACTTTAGTACTTAGCATTTTTAATTTCCATGGCTCATTCCATGTAGATCTAAACTTGTTGTATTTTCGGATTTCTTGGATTTTGATCTATTAAACCTTGTTATTCTCGAGTTTTGATGGTTCCATGTTCTAGAGAATTTTTTTCTGCCCCATTTTGACCTATGGAAGTCCGGATTCTGACCTTAGATGAAGGATTATTGGAGCTTGGAAGCCATGGCTTCCATGGTTCTTCTTTTCGGAACAGTTGGAGAAGAAGAACAGTGCTTGACTGCATGCCTTTCATGTGGCAGTCCCCTGCGGCCGCATAGACACTCCAGTCTTCATGCAGCCTTAGCCGTATGGCTTTTTATGCGACAAGTCCCCTGCGGCTCCCCTTAGCCGTATGGTTCTGGCAGCCTTAGCCGCATGGCTTGGGTTGGCCCTTGCCGCATATGCATGTTCTCCCTTGCCGCATGGCTTCGGTTGGCCTTAGCCGCATGGCTTGGGTTCCCCATGTCGCATGAACCCTGAGTCGCATGAGCCCATATTTCTCGAGCCTTATGAACTTGAATCACCATGCCGCATAGCCCTGTTTCCTTAGTCGCATGAGTCCCCTTGCCGCATGAACCCAGTTCTCCGGCCGCATGTGCCTTTCCCCTTAGCCGCTTGGCACTGTTTCCCCTTAGCCGCCTGGCTTTGGTTCCCCGAGTCGCATGAGCATGTTCTTCTACTGCCGTATATGCCTGTTTCCTCCATTTACCGTATGAAACCCTCATCTATTGCCGCATGACTCTCATCTATTGCCGTATGAGCCTGTGTTCCCGGAGCCGCATGAGCCTGTTCCCCGAGCCGCATGAGACCCCCCTCCCTTGCCGCATAGCTCTTTCCATAGCCCTTGTCCCCACTTTTTATTATGTTGGGTTATTTCATTTATGCTTTTGTCTCATGACCCTCTGTGTAACTTGGGTCCCTTGATAGAATGTTTGTACCATATAAAATTCTGAACATGTTCCATGAACACGGTAGTGGCCCGTTGTGGCGCACTCACGACAATAATGATTGACAAGTAACATGGTATGATAGTGACCCGTCGTGGCGCACTCTTGATAAGGAAACCTGACATGATATACCTCGATATACTGTTGCGACAGCTAGCACGACATGACAAGAATTAATGGCCAGGACACCGTGGGCGATTGTATTTGTACAAATAAACCAGTATTATCTTGCATCATGTTTAGGACGGGGATCCCTGAATACCACGGTCAGGGGTACCTACTGAAATTGATTAAGGCTAATAACTAGAATAATCCAGTAGTCATGAAGAGATTTCCCAGCTACAGGCAATCCCGTTATCTGGGCGTACAAGTGGACTTGTAGTCTGCTGACGAGTAGGGCACATTTCCAGCACACTGTCATGTGTTACACCCTTCATGAACGGATATTCGACCTGGATAACCTGGATGGTCTGCAGGGCTTGCGGCTGTTGGAATATCTCATTGCATCTTGCTAGTAACTAGGCCCGTGATAACCCTAGTTAGTTAAAGTATCAAGCCGTACTCACTGCTTGGCCGTGATTGATTGGATGGAGTCTAACTCAGTCTAGTCTTGTCCTGATCCTGTACAAGATTGTAACATGACCCGATTGCTTGTGCTTTACTTTATTGATAAATGGTGGAAAACCAAGTTTCGTTCAGACGAAGGGTTACAACCCCGGTCCTTGTTTGGTTTAGGGTTGTAACTCAGTTATCTGAATAGTCCTATGGTTATCTCATCGTATATTGTCATAATTTTATATATTACCAGTCTTTTATTATATAATTACATTTTGTGCTAATTGCTGGTTTTAGTTCTTAAGTGGAGCCTCCTTTGTGGCATTTGCTCTTTCTGGGATCTGACCCAGCTGGTTTTGCGTGGCCAGATACTGGAGTATCTCTAAAGGATCTCCCTACCTTCCAGCCAGATGGTGACCACCAGGCATAACCAAGGCAACGAGTGGGTTTCCCTTTTGTTCTCCTACTTTATTGTAAAAATATTCTTTTGAGGCGTTTAGCCGGTGAGCACGTGTTAGCTCATACTGTACTTTACTTACTGTCTGTCTACGGGCTGTAACATGATTGACGAATCCTAGGGTTGATCATGTATGACCAAAACTCTTGTTAGTCTTCACATTTTGTACGACTAGCTTCATGATCATCCAAATATGTAATGTATGGGACGTCTTACTATTGTATATTTGATGCTCTAACATCTTGTAACTGTTTTTTACTTGCTTGAGATTGAGATAATAGGCTTGTTCATGACCATAAGAAACTGATGGCTTGTAGTTAAACCCTCATGTATCTAGACAGCCGTGACCGTATAGCGAGATAGATTCTATTTCAATATACGTAGCTGGCTATGTATGCCCCCGCTCTCCAGTATTCTGGTTCTGGGGCGTTACAGGTTGACATTAGACTAGTAACCCTTTATATTTAAATCTATGTTGATTTTGACTATCAGTTTCATATAGGATGTTAGTCTGCTCAGGAGGTAGTGACCCCTCCGGCTCACCAGAAGGATAGTATGATATATTGATGGTTAGAACAGTGATATTTCATAGGTGTACTTTAGAAACAACAAAGATATTCGAGGTCGGTTTGTTTTGTGGACTTGAATAATTTTACGTTATTGATTCTCGAAATATTTTACTTAAGATTGTGATGCTAAATTTAGAAATTTAGAAATGGAGAAGAGAATGTAACTATGAAGCGATGATGATACCAAAATTGAATAAGATATTGGTAAGAGGACAGAGTGAACACAAGTATTTTGGGTTATGGGGAAATTTAAAGATTTTGTGGAGGTTTTAAAATTTAAGAAGAATAATATTTGAAGGTGTACGTGAAGGAAATACGAAGGTCGATTTTATAATAAAGAATAAGTTCCTGCATGACATAGTAGTATTAGCTTCGAATAAATTCGAGGACAGTGATTTGAACAAGTTCGAGGATTTCATAAACTTTTATCTAGAGATTTTGGATCCAAATTAGGACAAAATGTAGGAATTTAAATTTTTGGGATGATTCAGTGGATAAGGGAGAGTAAGATCAGAAAAAAGGAATAAGAGTTTTAACAACAGCATGATTCATGACAAATGCCTTGGGAATTTAGGCCCTACTTCTAGGAGGAAGTTTTAGTCACCAGACCTAATTTGAGGTGAGTTTTCGACCTAGGCTTTAGCATATCTTTTGTGATATTTTGTTACACCCCTTGCTTGTATGTTTTGATACATTGTGATTGCCTTGTGCTGTAGTATGGCTAGTATAGCTAGATGAAACCTCAGACTGATATTGCCTGCCATGACCCTGTATGTTATTCTTTCAAATTGCCTGATTTAGATGAGCTTCTAGGACCATGATTGTTGGGGACGAGACTCTAGAAAGAGTACGACCATCTTAATTTCGAGGGCAAAATTTTTCTAAGGAGGGTAGATTTGTAACCATCCACTTTTCTAAAATGAGGGTAATTTTTAACTTTTGTAAAAGTTTATTATTTAATAATAGAATTTATGATTTATGGGGATTTTTAATTAATTTAATACTATTTAAAATTGGTAAATTATAATTTTGATGTGTTAGCTAGCGAACCCTAGAACTGTTGAGCCTAGAGACTAACCATGACCATGGAGACCTAACCATGTGATTAGAATGACTAATTACAACTTTTTAGGCTAAGGTTATTTTGGTCATTTTGTGACTTAAATTATTTAGAATTTTGATTAATTGGTAAATTTTAGGTTATTTTAATAATATTTAAATTGATGTATTGTAATTTTGGTCATTTTTTATATTTTAATATTTTGGGAATTTTTATATTTTAATATTGATTTTACGGGATTTGTTTAGTCGGGTTTGAGTTTCATTTCGTTCCGACTTGTGTTAGTGACCACGGTTACTCCTGGTTGCACCATCTATCTGGAAGGCGGTTAGATCCTTGGGTATCACTCCGACATCTGGCCATACAAAACCAGCTGGGTCAGACCCCAGAAAGAGCATGTACTACAAGGAAAGCTCCACTTATGAACAAAAATCAGCATATAATAAAAAGAAGAACTGATACGAGCAACATATTGACAATAACATAAATGATAATTGTTAAAGTGAACATACTTGCTTGCATCAGAAAGAACAAGAGTTGGAATATAATTCTCAGGTTAATCATGAGACAATCATTCAGGCACGACCAATCAAGTCCTACGACTTGCTATCATTAGCTAACTAGGGTTATCACAGGCCTAGTTACTAATAAGATGAAGTTGAGATGTTCCCGCAGTCACAAGCCCTGCAGACTATTCAGGTCAACCAGGCGGGAGTTACAAGAGTTATTAAGAATACTGGTGTACTTTGGTACTTATGATTCAAGAAGTGCAACACATGACAGTATGCTGGAAATGTGCCCTACTCGACAGCAGGCTACAAGTCCACAGGTGTAGACCTGTCAATGGATAGTCGAAAATTCGAATCCGATCCGATTCCGTATCCGAACTTTCGGATATTTTTTGAAATTTCGGATATCGGATTCGGATATCCGAATATTTTTTGGATATTATCCATTTTCGGATACGAATTCGGATATTAAGGTATTCGAATCCGTTAATATCCGATCCGACTTTAAATTACAAATTTCGGATATCGAATTCGGGTATCGGATTCGGATATCCGAAATTTTATATATATTATAGTATAATGTATATGTAATATATATTAATTAATAGAGAAGATTAAAATATTTTATTCTCAATTGACTTTTACATAAATTAATTATAATATAATTTATATATAATAGTAATATATATTAATTACAATTTACAACAGAAGAAGAAATGACTCAAATATGTAGAGAAATTGAATTTGGTTTTCGGATATTCGGATAATAACTAAATTTTTAATATTTCGGATTTCGGATATTCGGATAATAACTAAGTTTTTAATATTTCGGATTTCGGATATTCGAATAATAGCATTCGAATTTTTTAGCTAATCGGATCGGATACTATCCGATATCCGTTAAACTAAACGGATACGAATTCGGAGTGTCAAAAGATATATCCGTTCGGATATCGGATCGGATTCGGATATTACAAAAAAATTTCGGATACGGATATTGTTCTGTCCGTACCGATAAGCATCCGTTGACAGCCCTACACAGGTGTGGCCGGGATAACGGGATCGCATGTAACTGGAAAATCTCTATATATAAACTACTTGATCAATCTAGTCGTTTAACCTAGTCAGAGTCATTATGAATTCCTGACCGTGGTAACCAGGAATCCATGTCCTAGACATGATGCAAGACGGGACATGTAGCTTGTACAATCACAATCAGGAAAATCAACCACGGTGTCATGACAAGAGTTATACTTAGCAAGACAGGAATAGTTGTCGCAATAACAATCAAAATTTCACATGTCATGTCAGGTTTACTTGTCATGTCAAGAGTTCTTGTCAATAGTGCGCCTCGATGGGCCATTATCAAGATTATCAAGACGAAATCATATTATCATGTTCAAGTTCAAGTTCAAGTTTATCAAGATTTTCAAGTTGTCAAGTTGGGTCGTCGCAATTTAGGCTAAGTGCATAAAACATACAAAGAAGATCAAGAACATCCATGGATGATTGAAACTATCAATCACATATAAACTCCAGGTAAAGTGAGACAAGAAGATTCTCGAAGCCAAGACAAAAATCTACAACTTTTATGTTTTGAGTTTTATAAGATTCTAGCCACAAAATAACTTAAACAGGCAAAAACAACACAAATTCGCGCATGGGCAATTCTGGGCAATTCCGGCACGTCAAAATTTCGGTACGTCAAAATTCAGCGCGTTGAAAATTCGGCGTGTCAAGAATCCGGCACGTCAAAAATCCAGCACGTCAAGGATCCGGCGCATCAAAAATCTAGCACGTAAAGAATCTGGCGCGTCAGAATTCCTGCACAATCCGGTACGTCAGAATTCCTGCACAATCCGACGCGTCAAAACTCACGTTGCGTCTTCAGTACATGCGCATAGGAACCTACATGCACGACACGCTCGGAGTCAAAGGATGCGTTACCAGGACTTCATGGCGCATAGCCTCCCGGGTGCATGGAGATCGTCGTCCCCAAACAGCAAGTTCAGCTATGAAAGTTCCATAAACTTGCCATGGCCATAACTTACTCATCCGAACTCAAAATCAAGCGAAATAAAAGCTAAAACTGCATGAAATTAAATTATCTACAACATATAACCACTAGTTTTCAAAAATACCAAGTTTTTAGAGATCAAAAAAGGTTAAAACTTTAGATCTACAAAAATTTATCCATCAAAACCGAAAACTTCAAGTTCTAAAGATGCTTAGAATCATGTAGAGAAGAAGATAGAATAAATAAAAATGTTGATCTATCATGTTCTCCATGGAGCAAGTTGTACTTGCCTAGGGTTTGGTGGAAGGAGTAAATGAAGAAGATGAAAAAGTAAATGGTTATAATGGAGGAGAGAGATGAGAAGTTGGTTTATATACAAAACCCTTATCAACTAAAACTAACCCAAACCAAGCCATGCCAAGTTAAACCAAACTAAATTAAACCAAGTCAAGATTAAACCAAGACAAGGCTAAGAAAGACAAGTCAAAACACGGGTCACCTGACAATGTCAGAAATTTATGCATGTATACTGAAAATACACATAACGAAAAATAAGAGTGACACTCCGCCCGCCCCTTCCTTCCGTCGGCTGGCCCGCCGTTGCTCCGCCCCTGTCGTTGCTCTACCGCTGCTGTGGCTGCCGCCGCCGTCAGAGGGAGGAAAGATGAGCGATGGGAGGAGGGGGCAGGATGGGAGGAGGGGAGGCAGGGGGGAGGAGGGTGCCGGCCGGGGAGAGAGGGACTGCGGGGAGGGCCGCTGCCACCATTGAAGTTGTTGTTGCTGCCTATGCTGCTGTCGATGATGCCTAGTGAATTTTTATATATTAAATATATATTTTTATGCCAAATATTATGACAAGTGTCAAGAAATTAGTGACCGGGCTGACCATTTATCATTGCCATGTAGTGAGGCCGGACCATATAATAATTTCTCGGGAAGTAGAAGGTTGTACCAAGTTTTTCTTTTTTATAAAGAGCAATTATAGACCTCGCAATTATAGACCAACTGAGAGGAGAGGAGTTTGTACTGAAGTCGTGTCACGTGACGACTTCCCATTCGCGGGAGGAGGACCCACATTAGCTTGTAACGCCCCAGTCCCAAGATACATAGAACTAAATACGTAGTACATCTTGCACCAAATGGAGAGATTCTTGCATTTTTCATTTCTTGATTTTTCTTTGATATGATTTGTCTATATTGTTCTTCTCATCATCCTCTACAAGTTTAGTTCTTGGAGTTTTTGATTTTAATGGCTAGTTTTGTGTAGATCTAAGTTTGTGCCATTTTCGGTTTTCTTGGATTTTGATTTATTGAACTTCGTTGTTTTCAAAATCTAGTTGTTCTATGTTTTATAGAATTTTGTTCTACCCCATTTTGACCTATGGAAGTCCAAATTTGGACTTAGAGTGAAGGTTTTATGGAGCTTGGAAGCTGTGGGTTCCATGGCCATCCTTCTCAGATTTTCGGAGAAGATGGGATTCTGTTTATCCAGCCGCATAGATGGGTACCCACTTACCCAGCCGCATGATATTCATTCACCCAGCCGCATAGATGGGTACTCACTTACCCAGCCGCATGAGATTCATTCACCCAGTCGCATAGATGGGTACCCACTTACTCAGCCGCATGAGATTCATTCATCCAGCCGCATAAGACCCTCATTTACTCAGCCGCATGAGATTCATTCACCCAGCCGCATAGATTGGTACCCACTTACCCAGCCGCATGAGATTCATTCACCTAGCCGCATAGATGGGTACCCACTTACCCAGCCGTATAAGATTCATTCACCTAGCCGCATAGATGTGATTCTGTTTACCCAGCCGCATAGATGAGTACCCATTTACTGCCGCATAAGACCCTCATCCACTTTGCCGTATGAGATTTATTCACTTAGCCGCATAGATGGGTACCCACTTACCCAGCCGCATAGATGAGTACCCATCTACTGCCGCTCATAGTGCCTATTTTGGTTATTTTTGTATGTTTTATGTCCTATTTGTCTGATTCGTGACCAGAATTTCTCCCAACTTCCAACATAAAAGTTGTAGATCTTTGTCTTGGCTTCAAGGACCTTCATGTCTCACTTTAACCAGAATTTATATGTGACTTTTATGTCACGAGGGATCCACGTGACTTTCTGACTTGACCGTGTTCCTGACCTGATTACTTGTATACGTGCTGGTACCTATTCTAAGTGTGTATTGAGATGCAATATTAGTATGCACTGTGGTACTATTTAATGAGTGCACTAAGGTGTGACTCTACGTGCTAAGTGATCATTCGTGTTATACGTTAATACATGTCTACCTTCCAGCAAGTCATGGTAATTGGTCAGTAATAGTATCGTGGTAAAATGATTGTTGTTTGATGTATTACACTAAGCATGGATCTAGATTGAGCCGATTTGGATTCATACTTAGGGTACACGTACTATGGTACGACATATAGGAGGATGACCATGAGACCACGACATGTAATTCCAATATCGAGATAGGGTTAATCTAAGCAACTTAAATCAGTAGAAGAATTGGAAGGGAACAGAATCTCGAGATCGTACGTCACCAGCCGCCCTGGGTCCCGTCCTGGTGCGTCGGGTTGGCCGCCTCGGATACTGTATAGTCATCTGCACTAGTGGAGTGCAGTATCTGATTTGTGAATGCCGAGCCAGCTCTTCTTATAGGAGAGCTGGAACCGTTACTACTTATTCTAGCGCGGTGGCCTTTCGAGGGACCGGTGCATTTCGTGCTTGCTTGTATATAATGGTTTGGCTAGCCCTGCTGGAATGTGATACGATCTGAGGATTCCTATATATATATATTGCATTACTGGGATAACCCAGGCAAATCATAGAAAGCCATAGGATTGATTGGTCGCTTGTAAGTCGACTTGTTTGTGATATGTTTTCTTCTGTTAGCTACTGAGGAACATGGACTATCGTGGTGCGTGGTCCAATCCATGTCCTTGTTTGGTTGTTGGGTTGGGCTATTGTGCTGCGATAGGCTATGGACCGAAGTTGCGATCAGCAGCCCTTCACCTGCCCATGGTTATAGGATATATCTTATCTCGGCATGATATTGGCACCGTTTGTCCTTGTTTGGTTATAAGGGTGTTGTATTGTCTCGATGATATGGTATAAGCCTATAACTCGTGAATCAGGTCATATTTTACTTATTGGGTTTTATCTCACTCTTTTGTGCTCCCTTGTGGTACTTGCTATTCGGGGCCTGACCCCGCTGGTTTTGTTTGACCAGATCTCGTAGCAGCGCCAGAGGATCCAGCCTTCTACCCGAACAATGGTGCACACCAGGAGTATAGACGCCAGGGACCATGAGTGGATTTCTTCTTCTCCGCTCTGATATCTTCTATTTTGTACTTGGCATTTAGCCACCGGCACCTGTTTAGCCGGCTGTTCTGGACATTAGTTTTCTTTACATAATTGTAATTAAATCAGACTACAGCTGACCACGGTTATGTACTATTGACTCTCGGTACTAGCTGATCATTTTGTATAGCTAGGTTCATGAATCATTTTGATGAAGCGTCGGGGACGCCTTACTGCTTTGTCTTATATGATCATTATTTACTACTTCTTGTTTTGATT
Source organism: Iris pallida (assembly GCA_029216955.1). Lineage (NCBI taxonomy): Eukaryota > Viridiplantae > Streptophyta > Magnoliopsida > Asparagales > Iridaceae > Iris > Iris pallida. Next base: position 2,448,439 of record JANAVB010038419.1, read on the forward strand.
GATTGAGATATAGATGCTCTGTGAGACCATAGGAGACTTGATTGTAGCATGCACCCCCTTGTCTCTTGACAGCCACGATTGCCGTATGACGTTTATATACCTCATATGGAGTAGCTGGCCTAGTCCGTCTCAGTATTCCGGTACTGGAGCGTGACAAGGTTTTATTGGTGGCCCATACAGGTCTATTTTTTAGACTTGTGGGGTATTGCGATTATATGAGTCTCAATCAAAACATGTTCCCTTTGATCTTCTGATTCGTCTTCTCTTTCTCCCATCTTGATTGCTAACTTGATTGTCAACCTCGATTCCTTTTTGTCCTGTCTTTTGATACCTTCTATCCTTTTCTTTAGGGTCACATCATTCTCGGCTATTGGAAGAGCCGGCATGGAAGAGAATCCAGTAGAGCAGGGACCAGTCAGAGATCTGCAAGGGGTAGCCCCTCTACCTGGACAGATTCACATCGAGAATGTTACCGAGCATGAGCCAGTTAAGCTGCAGAGGCCAGAGGTTCCCGTACCTTCAGTGATGCCGGTAGTACCAGTAGCACTAGATGTACCGGCACTATTGCAGATTATCAGAGGGTTATTGGAGACCCATCAACACCAGAAGGCAGTCCAACAGCAACAACAGACCCAGCAGCAAGAACAGAATGTATTACTGAATCAGGGGTTACAGCTAGCTCTTGAGAGGAGCGTCAGGAACGACTCGGGAGCATCGAAGAGGTTTTGTCGACTTAACCCGAGATACTTTGACGGCACGGAGGATGCCATTACCGCGGATGCTTGGCTTCATGACATTGAGGCCATATCGACAGCAGCAAAGGTTCTAACAGGGGAGAAGGTTGACAAAGTCAGATTGTTACTTCATGATCTCGCCCGCGACTGGTGGGCATCCGAAGAGGTTGGAATGAGGCGTCCTGTTCCTTGGGATAGCTTAGTACCAGGTTCAAGGCCAAGTACTTTGGCGTGGTAGCTCGGTATGAGCTTCAGCAGAGATTTATCAGCCTCAAGCAGGCTGGTAGGATGGTGGATAGTTATGCCGCGGAGTTCTGAAGGTTAAGTAGGTTTGCTCAGACGATGGTGGCTACGGAGCCAGAGAAGGCTATGAGGTTCCAACAGGGACTTCACTTAGAGATTATGCAGCTGGTCGAGGGGCATGACTACAAGATATTCGATGCAGTATTGATGGCGGCTCGGAGGCACGAGCTTACTATTCAAAGGTTATCAGCAAAGACTGGAGGCCAGAAGAGGTCTCATACGCAGAGTACAAAAGGAGGAGGAGCAGTACCTCGGACGTCAGCACCAGCGCCAGGCGTCCGTATTCGTGATGCAGTTCCGGTCCCGACAGTTGTGACGGTACCAGTTCGACAGCAGCAACCGAGGCACCAGAAACGTCAGGAGGCACCAGTGGATTACACTTATTATGGAAGGGAGGGCACACTCGGGAAGTGTGTCGGTTAGCGAATGGCAGTGCTTGAGATGTGGGGGTTCAGACCATCATATAGCTACGTGCCCATAGATACAGAGTCCAGGAGGGCCAACTCAACAGTTTTCGGTGTTGCCAGCTCCAGAGGTAGCACCGTATCAAGGGCCAGCACTAGCAGTGAGGCCACTAGCCCAGCGTCCATTACTGACGCAAGCTCAAATGTACCGACAAGCGCAACATCAGGTAGGACCGCATCAGGTTGGACAGCAGAGGCCACAACAGCAGGGCCAGGGAAGACAGCAGCAGAGAGTCCAGCAGGGGCAGAGACAGGTAGAATTTGGAGTATTAGAGCAGAGGTTGGCCGAAGGCGGTCAGATTATGGGTAAGTTTTGAGTATTATTCATAATTCCTTGAGTTCTATATTCGAAGAGTGAAGACGACTTTCTCATCTCACTCCTCTGCTCTCGTATCATGTGATACGTGATATCTATCATGTGTCTTAATTATGAGAGTACGTCCTGGACAGAGTCTCGTTCTTGATTTAGTCATTGGTACCGACTTATCTCAAGCGTTGACCCTTGTCCACTTTGGAAGTCAGTGTAGGACCTCGAGGACAAATTCCTACCCAACTGACTTGGGAGGCATATTTTATTCGTATGTCTCCGATCACTTTCCTTCTAGGGTATGATTATTGTTTGTGCTTTTACTTAATTGTTCTTTCTTTCGTAATCTGTTCATATGTCATGTGTTGTTTGATAATTGTGCTTGCTATATATCATGAGTGTATTTCGTGATCTGAGAGCGCGCTCGACTAGCCTTATCGAAATTTTGAGGACATAATTTTTCTAAGGAGGGTAGAGATGTCACTTTCCGTTCCCAGAATACGTATTTTTAATATGTGTACTGCTTGAATGCATTTATTTAATATTTATCATGCATTTATTCTGTATCTAATTTCTTTAATTTTATGCTAATTATTTTTCTGTATTTTATTTCTGCCTTTACTTAGCTCTTGGTTTATTTTGCTCATGTTGAACCAACTTGGTTTAACTTGGTCCAACATGATAAGCTTGGATGGTCTAGATTGTGTAGAGAGGAATGGATGGTGGGAGATTAACATGACTTGATACTTAAACCCCTCTTCTCTTCTCTCTCCTCACAACTCTCATTTTCTTTCTTCCTCCACCAAAACCCTAGCCATTGGAGAGAGGCAAGTACATCTTGCACCAAATGGAGAGATTCTTGTATTTTTCATTTCTTGATTTTTCTTTGATATGATTTGTCTATATTGTTCTTCTCATCATCCTCTACAAGTTTAGTTCTTGAAGTTTTTGATTTTAATGGCTAGTTTTGTGTAGATCTAAGTTTGTGCCATTTTCGGTTTTTTTTGGGTTTTGATCTATCGAACTTCGTTGTTTTCAAAATCTAGTTGTTCTATGTTGTAGAGAATTTCGTTCTACCCAGTTTGACCTATGGAAGTCCAAATTTGGACTTAGAGTGAAGGTTTTATGGAGCTTGGAAGCTGTGGGTTCCATGGCCATCATTCTCAGATTTTCGGAGAAGATGGGATTCTGTTTATCCAGCCGCATAGATGGGTACCCACTTACCCAGCGGCATGATATTCATTCACCCAGCCGCATAGATGGGTACTCACTTACCCAGCCGCATGAGATTCATTCACCCAGCCGCATAGATGGGTACCCACTTACTCAGCCGCATGAGATTCATTCACCCAGCCGCATAAAACCCTCATTTACTCAGCCGCATGAGATTCATTCACCCAGCCACATAGATGGGTACCTACTTATCCAGCCGCATGAGATTCATTCACGTAGCCGCATAGATGGGTACCCACTTATCCAGCCGCATGAGATTCATTCACCTAGCCGCATAGATGAGATTCTATTTACCCAGCCGCATAGATGAGTACCCATTTACTGCCGCATAAGACCCTCATCCACTTTGCCGCATGAGATTCATTCATTTAGCCGCATAGATGGGTACCCACTTACCCAGCCGCATAGATGAGTACCCATCTACTGCCGCTCATAGTGCCTATTTTGGTTGTTTTTGTATGTTTTATGTCCTATTTGTCTGATTCGTGGCCAGAATTTCTCCCAACTTCCAACATAAAAGTTGTAGATCTTTGTCTTGGCTTCAAGGACCTTTATGTCTCACTTTAACCAGAATTTATATGTGACTTTTATGTCACGAGGGGTCCACGTGGCTTCCTGACTTGATCGTGTTCCTGACCTAATTACCTGTATACGTGCTGGTACCTATTCTAAGTGTGTATTGAGATATAATATTAGTATGCACTGCGGTGCTATTTAATGAGTGCACTGAGGTGTGACTCTACGTGCTAAGTGATCATTCGTGTTATACGTCAATACATGTGTACCTTCCAGCAAGTCATGGTAATTGATCAGTAATAGTATCATGGTAAAATGATTATTGTTTGATGCATTACACTCAGCATGGATCTAGATTGAGCCGATGTAGATTCATACTTAGGGTACACGTACTATGGTACAACATATATGAGGATGACCATGAGACCACGTTATGTAATTCCAATATCGAGATAGGGTTAATCTAAGCAACTTAAATCGGTAGAAGAATTGGGAGGAAACAGAATCTCGAGATCGTACGTCACCAGCCGCCCTGGGTCCCGTCCTGGCGCATCGGGTTGGCCGTCTCGGATACTGTATAGTCATCCGCACTAGTGGAGTGCAGTATCTAATTTGTGAATGCCGAGCCAGCTCTTCTTATAGGAGAGCTGGAACCGTTACTGCTTATTCTAGCGCTGTGGCCTTTCGAGGGACCGATGCATTTCGTGCTTGCTTGTATATAATGATTTGGCTAGCCCTGCTGGAATGTGATACGATCTGAGGATTCCTATATATATATTGCATTACTGGGATAACCCAGGCAAATCATAGAAAGCCGTAGGATTGATTGGCCGCTTGTAAGCCGACTTGTTTCACTACAAAAAAAGTATCTTTTTGGGACGACATTATAAGGAACACCAGTCTAAAAAGTCCTAAAAGTATAGTTCTAGGGACGACTATATTTTTAGTAACAAAAAATTATATTTTTTTGGGACAGATTGTGAAAATGGATCATTATTTGGGACTAATAAAAATTTATGTTCCAAATAATACACATTACCGTCCCAAATAGATCGGCGGGAATGTCACACATTTGGCGGCTAATTGCCAAATTTTATGGGGAGAACTTTACCTCCATATGTTTCCATCTCAACCGTTCGATCGGATGGATTAATCCAGACCATCCATCCCAAAATATTCAGAACTTAGTCAATGAAAACACACTTCTCAATATCAAAGTAACCTAAAATTCTTTCTCTCTCTCTCTCTCTTTCCGATCATAAAACTGGGTGATGCTGCTCTCTCTCTTTCTCCGACTTAGGTGCTCCAGTACTGCTGCTCTTTCTCTCTCCGACCATTATTCCGACCTAGGTGCTCCAGTGCTACTACTCTCTCTCTCTCTTCGACCATTGCTCTCTCTTTGTCCGACCTTTCAACCCTAGGTACTCCATTGCTGCTGCTTGGTATATTTTCCCCAATCTTTAGAATTTTTTTCCAAAATTTTTTAGTCTTTGCCCTAATTTTTGGATGCATGTTATTTTGTTCTAGATTATTTGCTTAAAATTTGAGTGTTTTACACTATTTACATGCATTCATGTAGGAATTACTATAACTATTCGTGAAAAATTGGGTTTTTTGTGAAAAATTGGAACACATTTGCATGGATAGGAACATGAGTTTGAACCTGGCTATGTTCTTTGCAGATTTTAATTTGTCAAATTATTATGATTATGCGTTCATGTAGGAATTACTGTGATTATTTGTGAAAAATTGGATTTTTTTTTTGTGAAAAATTGGGACATATATATTTGCATGGATAGGAATATGTTTTTCTACGGACACGAATAAGACACAGAGTGTATTTCTGGAATGATTCTCGGACATAGACTCTGGTCCGAAATGGTTGGAAGCCTATTGGTGGTTTCGGCCCGTACTTTAAACCTTGGGTAAACATGTGCCACTTTGGTGACATATACCTGTTGGATGGTTGATGAGTAAAGAGACATCTGAGTCTTGTGTTTATCTTATGAAAGGGATTGAAAGCAATGTTCTTAGTATCGTTATCGGACCCTTTCTATGAGAACCGGGATTGACGGCATCGGTAGTTTCTGATCGAATTTTTTGGTATTGTAAAACAAATAACTATTAGTAAATTATTAAAATTTTAGATTTTTTTGGTATGTTTAGACATAAGCTTAAGTATTTTCTGTGTTGTATTTCTTAGTGGTTTCGAAATTGAATGAAATAGTAGTCACCTTTGCCGATTGGTTTACCTGCAATGTATAAGTTTTCTTCTTTACATGTTTTTAGTTTTTACAATCTTATTATGCTTTTACACCTTTATTGATTAGTTATTTCCGTTCAATTTTCTTTGCCGAGTTGACAAAAAAGAGACCCCCAATGTCGGTATCTGGTCGGTATCGGATCGGGACATGCCAAACATTTTTTGTGGCTTTGTGCTTGTGTGTGTATTTGTGTATAAATGTTTCTTCAGGTAAATACTCGTAGGCTCACATATATATATATATATATGCTTTGTCCATATTTCTTTGCATGTGTCAGGGAGGATTTTGTTGAAAGAGACAACATAACATTGATGATGAACACATGAGTAAACTAAACAATATTTTATTACTATTACAAATATTTTTTTCTTATCCTCTTATCTCACAATTCTTTACATTTTTTCAGGTGGAACTAATATTTTGTTTACTTGGTTTTGCTTTGTTCATTGTAAGCTGGAATCAGGTTTGTTTGGGAATTAACGGAGGCTACAATGTTCTTTATTCAAACCATTTATGTTCTTCATTTCAGTGTTTAGCATTATGATATCGAACTTCCAGATGGTTTTGTCCATTTTAATTATATGTCCCACTTATTGATGGATATTAGTGATGATGGAATATGGTTTGTCAATTTGTTTAATTTTTGAAACAAAAGGATTTGAATTTTTCGAAATTGGGGATATGGGAAGTGTAGATAATAGGGTTGGAAAATTGAGAGAGATTGGTTTCCGAGATATTTTAAGGTTTTCCATTAACAGGAAGATTATTGGACAGAACTGGAAATTGAACTTTTGGGTCTGCAATAAAATGATTTTGTTGCAGAACTGGTTGGAATCTGACAGCACTTAGGTAGGAAAGCACTGGGCTATTTTGGAAGTTGTTTGGGAGTTCAAGGGACTTCTCTATTGGTAAAATTACAAAATGAGATCCGATTTATAGGTTGGGAATATAAATTATTGGGTGTTTTCTTTATGTTTGTGCAACATAGACAATTGTTTCTATGCAACTTCTAGTTATTCATCTCTGCAGTAATGTTTTTATGTCTTTAGCAGCCTTCTTCATGATGAGCATCTTGAGTTTTTTCCCTTTTGGATGCATTGCCAATTCCTTATAGTACTTTCTCTTGTATACTTTGACAGCTTGATCAACTATGTTTCTCACTGAATAATTTCCTTCCCGATGTTGATGATTTTTAATCCTGTCTAGAATTTTGAGAGGTTTACCTTCTCTTGTATATTAGTTGTAAATGCTGTTAGTGACTCCCTAATATGCACTGTCGAAGGAAATATCTAAAATTTATGGTTCTTTTAGGATGCACTCTTCAAGAATTTGTGTCTTGCCCAGCTCTGTGTTGTTTTTATGAGTTTGATCTTTCGATAAATGCTTTTACTCTAAGTTGTCAACTTGCGGTACGTATCGTGTATCGATTTACTTGTGTATTCTACGTCGTATTGTGTATCGTATAGTGTATCATATGATACAGTAACTCTAGAATTTAGGTCTATACTTCTAATCCATTTAGGAACATGTTTTCATATAATTTTCTTATAATTTTGTTATTTGTTTCAGCTTTACAGGTCTATCTAAGTCCATAATCCATATTCTTAAGCATACTTCACATGACTCAACTAAAAAATACTACCTATCAGCCTATATGTATCGATCAACAGATAAGTAATGAAATGGTGGTATATTGAATCGTATCGTGTACCTTAAGATGCTAACAACATAGTTTTTACTTGTTTCATAGATACCCTAAATACTCAACAGTACAGCTATTTCTATTTCCTCAGCATGTTTGAATTTTTTTTTAGGTGTGGTATCTTTTACATTTATTATTTGAAGTGTCTAATCTGGTACTGATTTTTTTGTCCATGTCTTGCAGGAAATGAAGAGCTACATGAAAATCAGCTTGTTGTAATGTTTGATGAAGATATTGTTTTGTTTTCTTTTCTTGATCTGCATGTTTTAACTGTTAATTTTCAAACTTGATGCTAAAGTCCATTACTTTATTCCTATAGTTTCCAACAACTTCACATCAGGAGGCTTGCCAGTTTACTATGAGAGATCATACAGCACAATTATGTCTCCGGATTGTCCTTTGGCTAGAAGAACTAGCCTCAGAAGATCTAAATTTGGAAAAGAAGGCGAGTACATGACATTCTTGTTTATTTTACATAGTTTGGGTATAAAATATTAAATGCGTGTCATATACTAACATCTCTGAGAATGGACTGATATTCTCCCTCAGTTTCAGGAGTAGCTTGGTCGTCCACGACTACTACCGCCTTGCCGTTGCCGCCAACGCCTTTGAGCCTCGTGTTCTCGGGCTTTCCAACGAACAGATGCGGTGCTATTTCTTCTCTCTCTCAAGTGTGTTAGAAATTAAGTACCATGTGTGGTTTAACAGAAACTATGATTTGTTCATATGAAAATGTTTGATTTTTTTTCTTAGCAGTTGTGGTTTTTGGCTACAGAACATGTTATGTTCAACTTTTATTTGAAATTTGATCAATTAGTACGAAAAGGTTCAATTTTGATTGTTAACATTTGTTTTTTGGGTATAGAATTTGGGAAGGGTTGAGTAGGTTGTGACATGTTTGATATAGCCGATCGATATTGGTTTCGTTAGAATTTGTTTGGCTAAGTAATCTGTACACTCCTATTTAGTATGAAACCAAAGAACAAAGCAGAATGACATTATCATAGAGTATAGAAGGGGCAATTCTACGTTTCTCTATTATGACCAAGGAAAGAAATGGTTATATATCTAAAATAAATAAATTTTATTTTACTGCTTGCATGATAATTTTAGAATCTGTAATGGACCAAGGATAAAAAATATTACACGTTATTTGGAAAAAAATGCTCTATTTAACTCGTATTGGTCTGATCTTTCCCTCTCGTAACATTTTAGTTGTGACAAAGACAGAATAATTTCACGTTTGTTTGAGCAAAGGGCAAACACTTTCTTATATACAAGCCTGTTATCACTTGCCTTCAGTTCCTTTGAACTTCTTATTAGTTGCATGGAAGCCAGAACATTTAACCTTTTATTTGTTATTTGCTAAGTAATTCTCTCTCTCTCTCTCTCTCTCTCTTCATAGGCATTTATTATTGCCAGTAAGGCTACAAGGAGGCGGCCATGGATGAGATACCATGAAGTCCATGTATAATAATCATCAACTCAAACCCTTTTTAGTCAAGGAGAGGCTCAAATGCTAAGTATAAGATGAATTAAAATACTGATTATGTTTATGGTATGATTGCATTGGTAATGGTTAAATGCTAGGAAGTAGGAAGCATAGACAATCCAAAATGGTTGCCCTTGTCATGCCTGTGTCGAACATGTATTAGACAAGGCAGACAAATAGTCCAAAACATAGTAGGATGCACCAAGAACTATGATGTATCTCTATCACTTTGACATTTCATGTAATATTGTTGCATATGCAACAAAGGTTAATTGTGTGCATTTTATTGATTATTTGTACTATGGACAAACAAACCAAAGTGGTTGCCATGTCTATGTTGTCTTCGTGTTGGAGTCTTGGACAAGTATTGGATTCAACACACCTCTAAGGGCCCCAACTTTTTGAGTGGAGTAGGCTCACACACTCCAAAATACACAACATGTGCCAAGAATGACTCCAGTTATTAAAGGGCTTGTATATCTTCCTTTCAGTATTAATTGTTTCATTAGAGTATATTTATTTTTCTTTAATCACTACTTTGTGAATAATTTGCTGGCACAGGCCCTGTTATAGTTTGTTGCTTCTTCCTTTTTCTAGGAACATATCAAAAATAGAGATGGATTTGTTGGTAACGGTAGGGTTTGAACATGGGGCAGGGAACATGCGGCTAGCATGGCACAGCTCGAAAATAGAGATATTTGTCATGTTAAAGTGTCTTTGAATCCAAAGCCAATTTTTGTGTGTAGTTGTAGTGGTTTGCCTTCCTTTTCAACTTATTCTCTTGGGGGTTTGTGTTATCTTTTACAGGGTTTTTTGTTCTCTTTCATGATTTATGCTTCTCTTTTTCGAATTCGTTTTAGGCTTTGTTTTGGTTTCTTCTGTCCTCACTTATTGTGAGGTAGTATATTTGTTCTTTGTGACTTTCTGTTTCACTTTGAGCAGCTTCTTTTTCTTTCTTGGGTGCTCCAATATATCTTTATATTATTTTCCTGTATATACATAGCTCATATTCTTTCTCTTCCTATGCTTATTTGAGTAAAGGTATTATTTTATATGATGACTTTTATTCTTCGGAAGGAGAAAAACATCAACAACATGGATTCTGTGGTCTAGTTGTGGCAATAACCTTTAATTTTATGGTTTCTGTAGGAATAATTATGACAAATAAAGTGGTTATTTATTGATGTATCACATACAAAACTTTCTCTTAGAGCTTCCTTTTATGTCTACTTTACTTTTTTCATGTGTAATTATGTTCTTATACTATGATAATACTTTTGTATGATAGGTGATGGGAAGGGCCAGGTTCAACTTCCCAGCTGCTCTTTCACTAATGCATTATGTGACTGCTTAGCTTCTGATGGCCATCTTTAGTATACTTCTACTGCTTCCCCCTCACCGCCTTCTAAATCTACTCCATACTCTTCTTTGTTTGCCTTGGGTGTTGTTATGGCGTTCTCCACATGACTTGCTAACATCAGCTTATAGCATGATAGGTGAGTATGGCCAAAAAAACCAGTGCTTGTATTATGGCTATCTTTGTTTCTTTTATCTATATTGTGTTGTTGTCATTGCAGTCTTGGGTTTTATCATGTGGCAAAGAAAGCTGATACTCCAACCATCACTTTAGATGAGTTTATATATTCTCTTCAAAAAGTTGATTTCTTTCCATAAGCTTAGTTTGCTTTATTCTCCTTTTCCTTGTGATAATTCACCCAACGCGTCAACAATTCTACACGTACACTTCAAAATTCAGACTTACATCACTTGACAGCTTGGATACTTCTCTTATACTTTAAGGAATCATCGTTAATGAATATATGATCATAGTTCCATATTTATGATGAAAATTCAATATGTATGTTAAGTTGGATTTTGGCAAAACAAATACCTAAATATTTTAAGCATTCTTTGATGCAATTGGTTAATCTACAGCAAACTGGCAACTGGACTGCTCTTGTGTAAGTTACTTATTATAATATATAAATATGGTTGCAACTTTATTAGGTCTAACTCTGTACCTCCAATCAGGATAATGTGGAGTACCCCAATTGCTATTTTCTTCTGCATAGAATGCTGCTAGTGGATCCACCTTGTGTCATATCTTTCAGTTGGAGTTTTTACAATACGACTACCTTATTTATATCAACTCAACTTGGATTTCTCCTTCAGTGATCTAGAGCTCTGGCAATCAGGTAAGGTTCAAATAATCTTTATATTGAATTGTTGATGCCATAATGTTTTACTTTGAGTTTGACAAGTTTTTTATGGTTAAAGAAAATTTTCAACATATAGTCTTCCTTAATTCTCCCCCCCCCCCCCCAAAAAAAAGGGGTTAAATTCTTTCTTGTTATTATTATTCCTCAATTTCTAAGTTGTTTGGTTCTTTGTGAAACTCGGGATATTTTAGGTAATAGAATAGTGCTAGCCGTCAATGCTAGGACCTTAAAAATCATTCCTTTACCACTAGCACTATTATATTTCCACTAGTCATTGATCAATGTGCAAGTCTAATTAAGAAGCATATTATGAGATGCATTAAAACATGTTGCACTTGCTAAATTGCATGACCAGAAAGGTAGGCCTACTGCCTACCAACTAGCATTGTCGGTTTTATAGTTGGCCTTATCTTGTTCATAATTACCTTGGTTAGGAAATTGGAAGTCTGGTTGATAGCTAGTTGTAAAAGCTTCACAAAATCTCTATGGAGGTCTGTTAGTTTCGGAGTATTGGAAAATTAGGATCTTATGTTGCACAACCTCCCAATTGTACAATGTATGAGATAAGGAGAGATGGAAGAGCTTAGTAAATACTGAGCAAAAAGTCCTTGAATAGTGATACTGGCACCTACTACCCAGTTGGTTGTCAGGTTGGTAGTAGTAGATATCCTTTCCATGTGGAAGAGTTGTTTGGTTTTCTTAAATATATGTGAAAACTGAAAGAAAATTATGTCTATTTTGGGTTTCTTAAATAAATACATTATATATTTATAGTTATACTAAACCTGTTTATGGTTTGGTGGTACACTGTTTGGATTTCAAATATGCATCTTATCATATATACTTTCAATTTTAATCGGGTCTGAATGGTAAATCCTGAACCCAGATTCCATTAGGGTCGGAATTTAGGTGCATATTTAAAACCTGAACCGAAAACATCCTACAAAGTGAAGATGTGTTGTGACAAATAGATACTGAGAACACTACTATTGAATACTAAACCAGGCACTGTCTTCAATTCATTTGCTTCTCCTTTCATCCTCTTCTGTTTTAAACATTCACAAACTAATGTAGACTAGTCTGTACAGTTTGGAAAAACTTGTCTTTCTTTTCTGGTTGTTCGTGTACAGTTAGCAGGTTGCTAATATATTGGCATATCTTTATTTGCAGGTCCTTCAAAAGCATTCTGGATATGCTAAAATGATGGGCGACGATCTTGTGATGGAAAAAAGTTTGGGTTAATTTTTTGGGTTCATGTTGGATATACTAATGTTCAAAAATATGGTATAGTGCTTAATGTTTTGGGTTCAGAATTTTGTATGTAATGGTGGAGACAATGGGTTCATTTTGTAACTAATGGTGTGGGTAATGTATTGTGTTTTGGATTTATTTTGGAAATGGTGGTTAAGGATGCTTAATGTTAAGCTTTTTGTTGTTTATCAATTGAACATAGATAGTTATATATGGATTTTGTCGGCTTCTACTTAATGGTAAAGAATGCTTGATGTTGTTAAGTTTTTATTTATATTGGAGCTCTGATACCTGGAGATAGATCTGAGGACAAGCTTGACAACGGCCATGATCATATGAAATATGTTATGTGTATTTAAATTGTATGTTTTATAACTGGAAAATACAAACAATAATTTTATAAGTATTACTTTTGGGACGGTTATGCAATTGTCCTAGATATAAACAACATCCTTTTGTAACGCTGGCAAATTTCTTTATGACGGATGTTATTCGTCACAAACTCTTTTATTTTGGGACAGTTTTGTAAACCGTCGTAAACATATAATAATTCAAACTCTTTTGGTACGGTTAGCTTTTTCGACCCTAAAACCAAATTAGGACGGTATTTTTCGTCCTAAAACTTTTTGCCACGCCACCGTAATAGCACTGTCACTTACCGTCCTAAAATTCGTCCCAAATTACAATTTAGGACTAATTTGGGTCTTTTTAAGACGAATTTTTGACGTCCCAGAAAGACACTTTTTTTGTAGTGTTTGTGATATGTTTTCTTCTGTTAGCTACTGAGGAACATGGACTATCGTGGTGCGTGGTCCAACCCATGTCCTTGTTTGGTTGTTGGGTTGGGCTATTGTGCTGCGATAGGCTATGGACCGAAGTTGCGATCAGAAGCCCTTCACCTGCCCATGGTTATAGGATATATCTTATCTCGGCATGATATTGGCACCGTTTGTCCTTGTTTGGTTGTAAGGGTGTCGTATTGTCTCGATGATATGGTATAAGCCTATAACTCGTGAATTAGGTCATATTTTACTCATTGGGTTTTATCTCACTTTTTTGTGCTCCCTTGTGGTACTTGCTATTCGGGGCCTGACCCTGCTGGTTTTGTTTGGCCAGATCTCGTAACAGCGCCAGAGGATCCAGCCTTCTACCCGAACAATGGTGCGCACCAGGAGTATGGGCGCCAGGGACCATGAGTGGGTTTCTTCTTCTCCGCTCTGATATCTTCTATTTTGTACTTGGTATTTAGCCACCGACACCTGTTTAGCCGGCTGTTCTGGACATTAGTTTTCTTTACATAATTGTAATTAAATCAGACTGCAGCTGACCACGATTATGTACTATTGACTCTCGGTACTAGCTGATCATTTTGTATAGCTAGGCTCATGAATCATTTTGATGAAGCGTCGGGGACGTCTTACTGCTTTGTCTTATATGATCATTATTTACTGCTTCTTGTTTTGATTGATTGAGACATAGATGTTCTGTGAGACCATAGGAGACTTGATTGTAGCATGCACCCCCTTGTTTCTTGACAGCCACGATCGCCGTATGACGTTTATATACCTCATATGGAGTAGCTGGCCTAGTCCGTCTCAGTATTCCGGTACTGGGGCGTGACAATCCTACTAGTCCTTAAATTCGAGGACGAATTTATATCTAAGGTGGGTAGATTTGTAACTCCTCTTCCCGGATTTTAATTTTAATTATTTATTTTCTTTGTTTGTGTTTAAAAAGTAATTTTTCAGAAAAACTTTCTGAATGATAATTTATGATTAATTCCATTATCCAAAAACTAGTTTTAAATTAAATATTTTCGAAAGTACTAATTTATTTCAAATTTTTTTTAATAGATTGTATTGTTAGAAGTATAAAAGATGTTGGATATCATTTTAGATTTAAAACATATCGTGTTCTAAAAATAGTTTAATAATTAATAATAAATATTTTGAACCACATAAGGATTTGTCCATTTATTTTTAAAATAGAGTTTAGATTTATAAAACTATACTTTAAATTTCCTTGATGACAACAAATGCTATTTTGAATTATTATACTAACTCAATTAATTGGTTGGATTTGAATTTATATGATAATATTGATTATATTTTTAATTTATTGTTGTAGTTAATCATTGGATAGGGTTTAGGTTGTTTTACCTTTAAATTTTATTTGATTGCCTATTTTTCTCTATTCGGCTCCTAGAGGATTTTGATCTTAATCTAACAAGAATTTTCGTTACTCTATCTTGATAGACTCCTAAATCTAAAAGAGTATCTCCAGTCTAAACCCTTTCTAATTCAAAGATTATTCTAATCTAGCTAACCACCGACCCACCTATAAATTTATGTAGACTCTCATTACGAGGAACTCCCCAAAAATCTCTCCTCATCACCTGATCACCACACATAGCCATCAGCGTGTCCATTAGCGTGTCCACATATCCGCGTGTCCATTCCTCTTATTCCACAATATTACAATTTACAAAATCAGATTTTGTGTCCGATAATTCGGACACACCTCTTCCCCGCCACCTGCTGCCGAAACCAACACCACCAGCATCTATTCCTTTACCCGTCGAACACCAACACCAGCACACCTGCCTCCATCCCCTTCCTTCCGGCCACACCCACGACCGCTTCCATTCAAACCCAAACCAGCACCCCTGTTTCAGAAGAGGAACCCAGCCTCGTAGCGCCGCACTAGCACCGTGACAGCGGGTCTTCCGTCACCACTACTCCCCATCACTCCGACATTATCGCCCCATTTTCGTCATCACCAGCACCCTCACCATCAAACATTGCCACCACCATTAAACTTCCCCCGCCGCATGGCGAGTCGTCCGCCGTACCGCCCACTATCCCGCACTCGAGCACCACCGACGCTGGAGTGCGCCTAACCTTCGAGGTCCTGCCCATCGGCCATCCGTCGCATAGACCTACAGTCGCCTCCACGTGCCCGATCGGTGATCGGGACCGCCACGAAGATCCGAGTCGAGCCGTCTCGTCAGTCCCTGCCGTCGTCCTCATTTTCTGCGGACGTCGCTCACCTGCAGCGGTCCGATCCCCTCCATGCCCCTAGTGTCCGCCGTCCCAGCGACCGTCTCGCCAAGTACTGATGCCAGCGCCGTCGGTCGACCGCCTCGCTATGGCCGGTCCTGACGATGACTTCGGTCGCCTGACCCCATGGCCAGTGCCGCACAGCCGTGCACGCATCCCCGCTGAGCTCCCGACCAACTTCGACCGCCTGGACCGGTTCACCGCTCCGGCCAATTCTTCAAAGTGAGTTTTCCCTTGCTCGCCTATCCCACTCTTTACCAACTCCTCCTCTCTCCTTCCCATCATTTTTTTCTTCTTAAAGAGGAAGAGAAATGATTCTCTCTCTCCTTGAAGAGAGAGTCGGGTTATACTTTTGAGATAATGAAAGTTGAGTTTTAATGTTTACTATTAGGTTATTAGGAATTGCACTGCAACAGTAAGTAGCTATGCATGTATTATACACTGGATACAATCTATACTCTTAGGCCTCGTTTGGTTCGCGGAATCTCTCGGTTGGGAAAGGAAAGTGATTACTTTCCTATATTTGGGTGCCCAAGGAATTGAGGAGGAAAGGAAAGTGATTCCCAATGGAAGGGAAATTAGGGGGAAAAGTGATTCCATCCATCCAAGGAAGGAATCACTTTCCCACATTGAAGTATTCACTTTCCTTTCCAAATTCCTTGGCATTGCCAAATATCGGAAAGGAAAATCAATAGGAATTAAAGTTTTCCAAAGGAAAGGAAATGACAAGGAATTGATTTCCTTTCCCTTCCATTCCGCGAACCAAACGAGGCCTTATTATTATTATTATTATTATTATCAATATTATTTGTTATTATTATTATTGGTTTACTAGCATTTATAGTGTCATTTATTAATGATGTATGTATATAAAAATCATATTATCGTATTACTTTTTGGTATTTTTAAATATGCTGACTAAATATAGTTATAGTGTTTCTATATAATTTCCAAATATGTTTTGACCTAAAATATGTATATGGCAAAATTGGGTTCTAGCTTTAAAACAATACTCTGGCTTTCAAGGTATTTACCCAAAAATTGTATTTTGATTTTATCCCTAAAAACAAATTCTAGATTTTAAGTATTTATTTAAAATATTTTGGTAAATAAAAAATATATAGTTTCAAGGTATGAAGTATATTTTCTAAATAGCTTATAAAGTTCTGTTAAAGTATTTTTAACTAAACTATAGTTATGCAAATAGTTTCCTAAAAATATCTATATTAGTAAAATGTGTTTTCTAAATAAATTCTCTAAAGATATATAGATATTTATTGAGATTAAAGGAGTAACTTTTCCTTAGATCAATTTCCGCGTAGATTAATTTTAATCGTGACTGATCGTATTCCTACTTTCTTGCGAATTTCAAAATTCTTTACCTCCACCCTAGCCAACTGGACTATAGCTGGACTCAACAGAATTATCGATTTCACCAGCTAAGGACCACAGGCGATGTCACGCCCCGCTCCCGTAGGAGCGATCGTCCTCGCTAAGGCGTGATGCCGCACGAGCCTAGATTGCGCTCGTGCAAGGCAGTTCCATAACGGCCGATTTCATCGGCGGCGACGGGGTCGTCGCACAGAAGTCCCAAGCAGATACATTGAATACATTGCAGCGGAATTTAAAGAGGAACACATGAACACAAGTCATTCAAAAGAAAATCTTTATTGATATTGAACACAAGATTACATTTGTGGGCGCAAGGCCAATTTATAATTCTCTCGTGCTCACTTTTCTCTCACAAAGTCACTCTCTGCTCTTCTCTCTTGATTACAATGCTTGAGTCAGCGGAAGCTTCGGAAGGCGATGTCCATACATTATGCCCTGTATAAGTCTTCAATCAACACGGCCGCACGCTTCGACTCGCCAAGGAACTCCGAGCCTCGACGCATCCAAGCGAGCTCCGCGCCACGAGCTTCTACCTGTGCCTGCACATGAAACACTGTGTGGGTGTCAGTACCACTGTACTGGTGGAGTGAGCTCCTCGCCCACCCATACATAACCGACACGTTTCATTTACTTTGTGCAGTTAAAGTCCCTTTCGATTGTCTTTCTAGTCTTACCTTAGGATGCATTTTAAACAAGACGTCTCGGCCTATACTTAGCGATACAACGACAAGGTCGTGCAACGACGGGGTCGTGCTATAATGCCAATGTGTGTTTCGATCGAGGCAGTGCCTTATTACTCAAGTACTTGACCAAACTACAACTCGGGACGGCAAGGTCGTGCCACATTCTATTTGCGACTTAGACATATTCGAGACGGTGCTACGCCGAGGAGCAACTTACGCGAACTCGGCCGTGCCAAGACCTTTACTTAAACTTTAGCGCCACTAGACCAATTCTTGTGCCAACGATTCAAGTGCCAAGGACGGCAATGGGATGACTCGTGCAGGCCGTGCCTCTAGACCTTTCTTAGACTTGTCTGTGCTTCAAGATGAGACCACGCCTTGCAAGTTATCAAGATTTTATCGTGCTACCGCCTTGCGGCCTTCCTGTTAGACCCAATTGCTAACTTAGACAAGACTTGTGGACCATAGTATCACTTTCATGAACATCCCGACGCCATCTATCGTGCCAAGCACGGTGCCTATGCTGCAGCCCAATCTTAGGCCCAGACATTGTGTTCCCAACTAGACAAGCAATCAAGTTCTAGACTCAATCCAAAGGCATACATGCGGTGTGCCGCTATTGCCGACGCATCTACATGAGGTGGTCACTAACAATTTCAAGCTATCTTGGACTGGCTCGGCGGGGGTATCGGTCCGTCCTTCTAAGGGTAGCTAGCCTCGGAAGCGCCGATACTCCCATGCGGTTATCCGGCATGCAGGTTGAGCCACACTCGCTTTCCCCGGGCCGAATGATCCCGGCGCCCCGGTAATCATTCGAGAAGACTACACCTTGTCGACAAGTTGTCCATGACCATGCAAGTCTAAACTCGATCTACCAGTCTTTCCGTAACATGAACATGCTTTTCCTTCTTTCTATCAAGACTTACGAGACTCCCAAGCCGGAGGACCGATCTCGTGTGCGGGACATATCAAGACTTAGCGAGACTCCCAAGCCGCGGGACCGATCTCGTGTGCGGGACATATCAAGACATTGCGAGACTCCCAAATTGCGGGACCGATCTCGTCGACAATAAGTCGCGTGGAATTCCTCTGTTCGTGGCAAGCTTTTTACTAAACCGACCGTAATTCGTGCCTTAGACAGGCCTGGTTCTCTAGGCGACGCTAACGCTCAAGTCATATACTTTACACGACGGGCCTTGTTCTCAAGGGCCTACGCGACTTGACAACCGCAGATAGAGCGGGACAGTGCTAGTAATGGCTTCGATAGCCCAGCACAACTCTTGTCTAACTTATTCGGCAATGACTTGACGAGCAAAGGCTACGCCGAGCTATGCGTCTAGGGGACGTGCTAGGCACGGGATCGACTTGGACAACCAACATTTCGGGTGCCTAGACTTAAGCCAGCGAGTCGTACGAGACAACTTAACTTGCGGGACGTGTGAAGGCTATGCCAAGCCTTGCGGGACAAGACCGTACATGCTTTATTAAGCATTCATGCGGGCGGCGCCTATGACTTAGGCTAATTCGAGTGTCGGGACGAATCGACGGGACCAACGGGACATGCAGAGGCTATTCCAAGCCGTGCGGGACATGCGAAGGCTATGCCAAGCCTTGCACAACGGGACCGTGCCTGCTTTAACCAGCATTTAGGTAGGCAACGCCTAAGACTTTGGCTAAATCAAGTGTCGGGGCAACTTAGCAACTTGAGCCAACATCCTTCTCCCAAGCCACGGGAACGAAGGATCGAGTGTCATTTTAAAGCACGCTGAGCCGACTTCTATGTTGACCGTGGGACCATTTTCCATGTTCTAAGACATTCCGACGGGACGGGATTATTTCCTTAGCTATGTTGGTGCGTCACTTTTATAATCAAGCCTAACTTGTGCAAGTTGAAAACACGATTTATTATGCGAAGGCTAAGATGGAGCAAGTTCACCGAAACTACCCCACCTGTGCGAGGAGTCGCCTCGGACGAGCGAGCCTTCGAGCAGCCGTTGCAAGGCTAAGTTCCAACGCCGTCGGCGTTTCAATTTCTCCGATTGACTTTGCGGGACGGGGCACTACAACATACACCACTCAGAACAAGTCTCGTCCTCAAGACTTTCCTGAAGGCAAGCCATCCTACCATTTCTATGGCCAAGACTTAATCGTACACATTTCGCCTACGCGTTCCTCAATTCCGAGCCACGCTCTCATGACTATCAATCTTTTCGTTAACATGATTCCAAGATCTCGACCCACTCCCATCTTTCAAGTCTTACTTGAACTCATTGTATCACTTGGCTGGATCGTGCACGTATTCCAAGCATCCCTAAAATACATGCATTCAGCCAAGCCGCATGATGGAGAATTTGTCATTCTCACTCGAGTCGCCTCGTGCACATACCCAAGCGTCCCTGAAATATATACATGTCAGCCGAGTCTCGTGAGCAGGGTTTCCTACGTTCGTGATTCATGCTATCCATTCAAACCAATCCTCAAGATCAATCCTTCGATCGATAACACTTACGACAGGGGCGTTTCGCCTAACCGCTAGGCCAATCTTTGCGAGGCTAAGTCAATGTCAGGATTGGAATCATAGTTCCCCAACAATAATGCCAACACTGACCCCAATCCTAGGGTCAAACCATAGTCAGTAGTACGGGATTTTCTACCCAAGCTCGCATCACTCAAATTTCTAAACATCGAGCATGATCACCTATTTCGTATCAAGACGTTCGTTGCACAGCACAACGAATTCGAATCCATTCAAATCACCCATCCTAACCAATTCATGTATTCGATCACGAGTTCATCTAGCTCGACAATATGTTGTGCCCCAATCTCACGCGAGTCCGATTATCCACGGTGGTGCGTGAATCACCACGCAACGCTCCCGCGGAATAATCATTCTCATCGGGGCGTAACTCTTGTTTGAGTATAGACTAATTCGTTCTCGATACGCGGATTGGGCCTAATCAATCCTCAAGTTCAATTCTTTAAGCACACAATTCATTCTCGCGTCACCTTCGCGTCAAACCACAAGTCGAAGCATACAGATTGCCACGCCATGCTAGTTTGATCACCCCCGCTGTATGAATCACCATACCAGCGCTCACGCGGAGTGATCGCCCTAATCGGCACGACGCATGTGCGAGGCTGGAGTTGCGCTCGCATAAGACAAGAATGTCGACGTTGGGGTTATCGTCGAAGTAAATCCAAGCATTTCATTTTCATCCAAGCTAAGTTCGATAGTCCGACCGTCATTCATTCAACTAGAAAATCCTCGAACCAAGTTTTATCTTTTCTTCGACACATTTTAACATCCCGATTATAGCATCCATCGGAACAATGACATTTGCACGATCGTCATTCGTCGAGTCAGAGTACCCCCGAGTTATCGCATATCGATCTTTGATACGCCTCAATACCATCGACGATATGCGTAACCTGACGATCTTCCTTTGCAACCAATTTTGAGTCGTGCGACCGATGTTATTGTTCGGACTGGATATCCCATAATTTCCTCGATATTCAAGATCAAGTTCGATCGTAATTCCTCAAGTTTGTTTCAAGATCGTTGTTCAAAACTCAAGTCACATTTTATTTGTATCAATCCGGAATCGTACGTGCGATCCTCTAAGTTTTCTCGATCAAGACCATTCATTTTCATTCATCGTTTCGAATCATTTTCTAACTCGCGTTGCCCGTTCACAAGTTGTTCGAACGATATCTCGTTCGGGACAATCGAAGTCACGACCGACTAAGCATGACGCGTTCTAAGGCTTTGCGCGATCGCATCGCCTTGCCGACATACTCGTAATCCTCAACTTTCGCTCGAATGATTTCCAAGAAAATCCATACACCACTCGAATTCGAGCCATCCGATCTAGTCCTCAATCACGTTCGCATCATGCGCTAAGACATCCTTCGGATTCGTTCGACGAATCGCTAGCGTAGTCGCTCGCGTCGCAACGACGCACTAAGTCGTTCGTACTATTTCCTCGAAATCCAAGTCAATCTTTTGTGTACGCCTAAGCGTTAGTTCGATAGCGTTCCTATCGATAGTCACTCTAAGTGTATCTTCTTTTCCGACCAAGCGATACTTGATATCGCTCGCGACTCATGTGCACCAAGGGTCGAGGTGCGCGATGCGCAACACAACTTAGCCAAAACGCCGTGTGTATAGCCATCCTGTGCGGTCTATATTCGAGTTTGCACGCTCAATTGCTAGGATCAACACATGACTAGTTAGGCACGCACGCGACATATTAACTTAGCAGGTGTTTTCTATCAAGTCAAGTTACACCGTTCGACACAAAGGCCCTATCGAGGCATTCAGCGATAGCCTACCAATGCGTTTCGAGTGAACGCTTGTACGAGCTTTTGAAAATATTTAGACTTATTGTATGGACATGCCGAGGGACATTCGAGAGAGAGCGCACATTTATTTTCCAACGACGAGCTTTCAAAACTGAGAAATTCGACGTAAAGTCCAAGGACGTAAAGCCGTGCTCTGATACCATTATGTCACGCCCCGCTCCCGTAGGAGCGATCGTCCTCGCTAAGGCGTGATGCCGCACGAGCCTAGATTGCGCTCGTACAAGGCAGTTCCATAACGACCGATTTCATCGGCGGCGACGGGGTCGTCGCACAGAAGTCCCAAGCAGATACATTGAATACATTGTAGCGGAATTTAAAGAGGAACACATGAACACAAGTCATTCAAAAGAAAATCTTTATTGATATTGAACACAAGATTACATTTGTGGGCGCAAGGCCAATTTACAATTCTCTCGTGCTCACTTTTCTCTCACAAAGTCACTCTCTGCTCTTCTCTCTTGATTACAATGCTTGAGTCAGCGGAAGCTTCGGAAGGCGATGTCCATACATTATGCCCTGTATAAGTCTTCAATCAATACGGCCGCATGCTTCGACTCGCCAAGGAACTCCGAGCCTTGACGCATCCAAGCGAGCTCCGCGCCACGAGCTTCTACCTGTGCCTGCACATGAAACACTGTGTGGGTGTCAGTACCACTGTACTGGTGGAGTGAGCTCCTCGCCCACCCATACATTATCGACACGTTTCATTTACTTTGTGCAGTTAAAGTCCCTTTCGATTGTCTTTCTAGTCTTGCCTTAGGATGCATTTTAAACAAGACGTCTCGGCCTATACTTAGCGATACAACGACAAGGTCATGCAACGACGGGGTCGTACTATAATGCCAATGTGTGTTTCGATCGAGGCAGTGCCTTATTACTCAAGTACTTGACCAAACTACAACTCGGGACGGCAGGGTCGTGCCATATTCTATTTGCGACTTAGACATATTCGAGACGGTGCTACGCCGAGGAGCAACTTACGCGAACTCGGCCGTGCCAAGACCTTTACTTAAACTTTAGCGCCACTAGACCAATTCTCGTGCCAACGATTCAAGTGCCAAGGACGGCAATGGGATGACTCGTGCAGGCCGTGCCTCTAGACCTTTCTTAGACTTGTCTGTGCTTCAAGATAAGGCCACGCCTTGCAAGTTATCAAGATTTTATCGTGCTACCGCCTTGCGGCCTTCCTGTTAGACCCAATTGCTAACTTAGACAAGACTTGTGGACCATAGTATCACTTTCATGAACATTCCGACGCCATCTATCGTGCCAAGCACGGTGCCTATGCTGCAGCCCAATCTTAGGCCCAGACATTGTGTTCCCAACTAGACAAGCAATCAAGTTCTAGACTCAATCCAAAGGCATACATGCGGTGTGTCGCTATTGTCGACGCATCTACATGAGGTGGTCACTAGCAATTTCAAGCTATCTTGGACTGGCTCGGCGGGGGTATCGGTCCGCCCTTCTAAGGGTAGCTAGCCCCGGAAGCGCCGATACTCCCATGCGGTTATCCGGCATACAGGTTGAGCCACACTCGCTTCCCCCGGGCCGAATGATCCCGGCGCCCCGATAATCATTCGAGAAGACTACACCTTGTCGACAAGTTGTCCATGACCATGCAAGTCTAAACTCGATCTACCAGTCTTTCCTTAACATGAACTTGCTTTTCCTTCTTTCTATCAAGACTTACGAGACTCCCAAGCCGGAGGACCGATCTCGTGTGCGGGACATATCAAGACTTAGCGAGACTCCCAAGCCGCGGGACCGATCTCGTGTGCGGGACATATCAAGACATGGCGAGACTCCCAAATTGCGGGACCGATCTCGACGACAACAAGTCGCGTGGACTTCCTCTGTTCGTGGCAAGCTTTTCACTAAACCGACCGTAATTCATGCCTTAGACAGGCCTGGTTCTCTAGGCGACGCTAACGCTCAAGTCATATACTTTACACGACGAGCCTTGTTCTCAAGGGCCTACGCGACTTGACAACCGCAGATAGAGCGGGACAGTGCTAGTAATGGCTTCGATAGCCCAGCACAACTCTTGTCTAACTTATTCGGCAATGACTTGACGAGCAAAGGCTACGCCGAACTATGCGTCTAGGGGACGTGCTAGGCACGGGATCGACTTGGACAACCAACATTTCGGGTGCCTAGACTTAAGCCAGCGAGTTTTACGAGACAACTTAACTTGCGGGACGTTCGAAGGCTATGCCAAGCCTTGCGGGACAAGACCGTACATGCTTTATTAAGCATTCATGCGGGCGGCGCCTATGACTTTGGCTAATTCGAGTGTCGGGACGAATCGACGGGACCAACGGGACATGCAGAGGCTATTCCAAGCCGTGCGGGACATACGAAGGCTATGCCAAGCCTTGCACAACGGGACCGTGCCTGCTTTAACCAGCATTTAGGTAGGCAACGCCTAAGACTTAGGCTAAATCAAGTGTCGGGGCAACTTAGCAACTTGAGCCAACATCCTTCTCCCAAGCCACGGGAACGAAGGATCGAGTGTCATTTTAAAGCACGCTGAGCCGACTTCTATGTTGACCGTGGGACCATTTTCCATGTTCTAAGACATTCCGACGGGACGGGATTATTCCCTTAGCTATGTTGGTGCGTCACTTTTATAATCAAGCCTAACTTGTGCAAGTTGAAAACACGATTTATTATGCGAAGGCTAAGATGGAGCAAGTTCACCGAAACTACCCCACCTGTGTGAGGAGTCGCCTCGGACGAGCGAGCCTTCGAGCAGCCGTTGCAAGGCTAAGTTCCAACGCCGTCGGCGTTTCGATTTCTCCGATTGACTTTGCGGGACTTGGCACTACAGGCGAGTACAGTTTATTGTCCGTTTTCGATATTAATTTTCACTATATTTCACTGTTAGCCATTGGTTATGTAATTTTGTCATTTTATATTCTGTCAAAATTTGTTGAGTCGGGAATGTGAAGTACCAAGGATATATGATCCGACCGTAGACATTGTTTATTTTTCTGCAAGTAGACCTCGTAGACATTATTTAATTTCTGCAAGTAGACCTCGTAGACATTGTTTATTTTCCATGCAAGTAGACCTCGTAGACCTCGCGGTGTAGTGTGCCAGACTGATCACATATCAAAGGTACTTCTAACAGTTGGGAAGGTATTTTAGTTTATTTATTTGCTATTAATTTTTTGTCTTTTCTCACATCTTTTTTTGTTTATTTA
The DNA here is from genome assembly GCA_029216955.1 of Iris pallida. NCBI lineage: Eukaryota > Viridiplantae > Streptophyta > Magnoliopsida > Asparagales > Iridaceae > Iris > Iris pallida. The sequence continues at coordinate 2,473,626 of JANAVB010038419.1, forward strand.
TAAAACATATAGTTGATGTCTAACCTCTACTTTATAGTCATTTTCATATATTGGAACTGCATTCAGTAAATTGTACTCGTTCCATCCTGCCTGGGTAACCCAACATTTTTCAGGTTAACTGCGATTACGTTAGCATTGGGGAGACGAGTGTACTTGCAGAAGAAAACCTAAAGACAAGCTAGATAGATGAGTTGTAACCATTTCAATATTTGTAAGAGTTTATATTTTTCTGCAAATGGAAAACTTGTGAATATTGTAATTAATTTAGTTTGTGAATGAGCAAATAAAGTATTTCTTATATGCGATATTGAGCTTTGTGGCTAGACAGCATTCTACCGCCGACATTGCAGCGCATCCATTTAAAAAAAAGGAGTGCGGGTCATGACAATTGTTGAGCGAAGCAAAGGTGATCGAACCAAGAGCAATTATCCTCGAAGAAATAGAGTAGATCATGGCCCTGGGCTAGAGCACCTGCGAATAGACATGAAAGCACACACTTGAAGAGTTCACCAGGTTCTCAGAGTGACGTAACAAGATACATAAAGAACATACCATATAATCTGTGATACTATAAATAAAAGAAAATGTGCATGCAATAGGGACCCTAACCGTTCTACTGTGAATATACAGTTAAGATACAATCTTTCGACGCATGAGCCCTGGCTGTAGATGGGATCGGCATAGTTCCCGTATAGGGTACCAGGGGCCTACGTCCGTAACATCCGAAGATCGTCAGAGAACATCATGTGCAAGAAGGTACGTCCATAATGCTCTGGGAAATGTCAGAGGGCACCTGGAGCCTGCGTCTCCGGAGGAGCGCACAGGTAATCAGGGAAGTGCAAAGAAGCCCATACGTCAGGTATTGTTCTACCCACCCAATGCCTAGTATCATCATCTCCATAACTAATAAGAACCTCTAGTAACCGCTAAGTCTTCTAACATGCAATTCTATTGGCAGTTACTCTTATCCGTCGTACGCTCCATACGTATCGGTGGCCAGCCGACTACGCGGATACGTGTCCTACATGTGACTCATAACTCGTGATGATCATGTGTCAAGGCCGTATGAGATATATCAATACCTCATCATCAATGGGTGGTCACTAGGCTAAGTCAATACAAGAGAATAAAACAAAAGCAAGTAAAACGACGGATATTGTCGCTTGCACCCAAGTGTGACTTAGAAGCACAATGATATAATACTAACAACAGATAAGTAATGCTGAATATAAATAAATAAAAATAAGAATAAGTAAATCATATAGTAAGGTGGCAAGGTATCTTGCCTGGTGGTACGAGAATGGCAACTCCAAACAATCAATCACGTGAGCAATAAATCTCAAAATCCACGAACGACTTCGGATGCTGAAACAAACATCAAAAACGTTTCCAGTTGTTTGCAAAAACAAAAGTTGATCTTTATTTCAACAAACTTTGTAAGAAGATTACAATAGAATTCTGGAAAAGTACAACTATAGGAATCCGATCTGAATGACGATCGCTTTATCCCTTGGACGATATGAACTTTAAAGACGGTAGCCTCTGAAGATTGCAGCAGCACTTTGGCAAGAACTCCTGACCTCTGGTGATGATTTCTGATATCTGTGTGTATGTCTGTGATGAAGGCTTGAAACTCTATTTATAGAGTTCTGGAAATAACTAACTTTTAGTTATTCTGACTTGCGCAGGTTGGATTACGCACACTTTGGATTACGCAGGCAATGAACTGCGCAGGCAGTTACTCGATCGTGGACCATCTGTATGTGATGCGTGGCATTGTTTGATTGAAATGCGCTTTCATGTACAGACGGTTGCCACATGGTGAATAATTGATGGCATGAAGGCCACGTGTACATTGTTAGTTGTCTTGATGGAGTGCGCCACCTGAATTGTGCTGGCTTCGGATTATGCTGGGATAGACCGCGCTGGGATGGACTGCGCTGCAGAGATTCTGGCAGATTGCGCTGCATGTACAGCTGTCCTCGAGCGCTGTGCTGCACGATAAATGAACAGTTTTCTCGTTCTCCGTGCTGTTAGTTGTCAGAAGATCTGATTCTCTGTCAGGTAATGATGACGAGGCCACGTTACCTTGCACACTTGGATGAGTGCGCAGTTCAGCTTGCGCAATCGAGTTGGTGCACAATTTGTCTCCTGCGCAGTTCACTTGAAGGATGTCCAATTTGATTTTCATGACATTTTTGATGGATGCAACTTGATTTTTAGGATCTACAAGACCCCCTTCAAAGTTTTCGAAGTTTGAAGATAGTCAAAGCTTTCGAAATACTTTGAATTTTTGATTAAAAAATCAAGTTGCAGAAGTAATAACTTGTCTGCGCAATTGGAGGAGTTAGCTCCCATTTCTTCGGCGCAATCTGAGGCGACCGTTGCTCTTTGAAAAACTATAAATAGTTCTCTTTGTTCTTCTTGTTTTATAATATGTATCTTTGTAATGTCTTTCATCTTTGATCAATAAAAAGACATTTTTTGTGGCTCTATTATTTGTTGTATATCTTATTCAGATATAAATAATAGCGATAGAAAATATATTCAGAGGTGCAAGACGATATATTTCTTGATTTTGGAAAATAATCATATTCAATTATATCTGCTCAGAGGTAATGTGGACGTGGCAAATATAATTTATTGAATATCATTGATAGACAACTTAATCAAAGATGACAAGTTGCTGATATGAACGAAATGGATGATTCGTCAAAATATATGAATGAAATGAATGAACGAAATGAATCGTCGGGACGAACGGACGGACCGTCAAATGAATTGAATGAACGGATGAACTGTCAAATGAATGGAATGAACGGGTAAACCGTCAAATGATGAACGGGCGAACCGTCAGATGAATGTAATGAACGGGTGAACCGTCGGATGAATGTAATGAACGGACGAACCGTCGGATGATGAACGGGCGAACCGTCAAATAAATGTGATGAACGGGCGAACCGTCAAATAGATGTGATGAACGGGTGAACCGTCAAATGGATATGATGAATGGATGAACCGTCAAGTGGATGTGATGAACGGATGAACCGTCAAATGGATGTGATGAACGGATGAACCATCAAGTGGATGTGATGAACGGATGAACCGTCAAATGGATGTGATGAACGGGTGAACCGTCAAGTGGATGTGATGAACGGATGAACCGTCAAATGGATGTGTTGCTTCGTTGTCGTATGAATTTCTGTCTATAAATAGAACAGAAAATCAGATGGGATGGTCACTTTCACCTTTCAACATAAATATGTTGTCTGGAGATGCATCCAAGAAGGCTGAGATCGCCTCAAAGGTGGAAGCGGTTACTGAGGAACGTCCAGTCGAGCCGGCCAAGCTAAAGTAGATAGCAGCTGGCGAAAGTTCATCTGCACCCAAGCCGCCAAAGGACATCTTGGACTTCCTTCTTGAACCAGGGAAGATTAAAGAAGAAGAGGCCATGAGAATGGCTGCTTGCAAGTTACTGGTGGGTTCCAGCAAGAATGTTCTCGGCTCTTTTACTGATCATGTTTTTGGTAAGGGCGGTAGTGGCCCGCGTCCCAATTTTGAGAAGGATGATAGTGACCTTCCTTGATATTATGTACTATCATTCAAGATGAACTTGTCTGATAATTACAAGCAATGTCTGTTACATTTATACATAATACTTTTTGAGGAACTTGCCATTGATAGGCATCACCGCAACTCGACCATCTAGCTCTGTGAGTTGATAGGCTCCATTTGAGAAGACTTTGCTCACGATATATGGTCCTTCCCACTTCGCATCGAACTTGCCTTTGCTCAAGTGAGTCATAGTCATAGGACGTCTGACTGTTAAAACAAGCTCTCCTTTCTGAAAGGCTCTGACCTTAACTTTACGATTGAAAGTCTTTGAGATGCGGGCTTGTTATAACTCAATATGCTTTTGAGCCAATAACCGCTTCTCATCGAGCGCCTCCAATTCTTGAAGTCGGAGAAGATCGTTGTTCTCTGTAGTGAGCTCGTTGGCGATAGCAATCCTCAAGGATGAAATTTGAAGTTCCAGAGGTAGAACTGCTTCACAGCCGTACACCAAAGAGAAGGGTGTACAGCCTGTAGGGTTGCAGACCGTAGTACGGTAGGCCCAAAGACATTCTCCAAGCTTTTCACTCCAATTTCGTTTGTTAGTAGATACAAACTTCTAAAGGAGCTTGATGATAGTCTTGTTAAAAGCTTCAGCTAAGCCATTGGCAGCAGGATTGTAGGCTGTCGAAGCGACATTGTCAATCCGATGATCGTCACAGAACCTTGTGAACTTTTGGCTGATGAATTGAGGTCCATTGTCGTGGATGATTCGTCGAGGTACACCAAATCGATAGATGACATGGTGTTTGACGAAGTTGATGACACTGCTGGTCTTGACTTCAGCCAATGGTATAGCTTCGGCCTATTTGGAGAAGTAGTCGGTTATTGCCAATATAAACCGATGTCCTCTAGAAGAAGGAGGATTGATGGGACCGGTGATGTCCATGCCCCAAGGTTCAAAAGGCCAGAAAGCAGCAGTCGGATGAAGGAATTCCGACGGTTGATGAATAAAATCTGCATGGATTTGACAAGCTCGACATTTCCTTGCATATTCGATGGCATCAGATACCATAGAGGGCCAGTAGTAACCCATGCGTTGGATGCGATCCTGTAGTTTAGGATCGGGTTGATGTGATCCATAGATACCGTCGTGAGCTTCACACAATACTTGCTTCGCTTCATCGCCAGCAAGACAGCGCAAGAGTAGGCCGTCATAAGTCCGCCGGTAGAGAGTTTTGGTGGTCTAATTGTAATAGAATCGTAGAGACCGCCGACGAATACTTGTAGCCTCTTTGGGATCTTCAGGGAGTATGTCATGGACCACAAAGTCGATTAAAGGAGCTCTCCAATCTTCACCGATAATATTGACTTCAGTAAGATTACTGAACTCAATATTACGATTGTTTTCGACGCAAAACAATTTCCGATTAGAAATAACCACCACCTGCTGTCTTTTGATAGGGATGGCTAAGACTGCCGCAAGATTAGCCAAAGCATCTGCCTCAGTATTGCAAGCTCGTCGTACATATTCAATGAAGAAGGCTTTGAATGATGTAGCCATGTTGATTGCCGCTTCAAAGTAAGGCACTAGATCTTGATGGCGAACTTCATAGGTTCCTCTAACTTGGTAAACAACCAGTTTGGAGTCACCATAGACTTCAAGATACTCGACATCCAGTTGTTTAGCTAGCTGAAGGCCAATGTGTAGAGCATTGTATTCTGCCACATTGTTGGAGCAAGGCTCATCTAAGGAGTAGGCTCTTTGAATAGCTGACCCGTCTGGAGAAACAAGGACAACTCCAACTCCTGCGACAATGGCACCATTGGGTCCAATCCTGGATGCACCGTCAAAGAATAGACGCCAAGTAGGAAATTCTTTGGAGATTGTATTAGATTCCAAAGTCTCGTCTGGAATTTCATCATAGAGTTTGTCTCTGGAACAGGATGAGCTGCTAAGAAATCCGTCAGTGCTTGACCTTTGACAGACTTTTGAGGAACATATACCATGTCATATTGGGCTAGTAGAATGGCCCATGTAGCCAGCTGAGAATTGAGTGTACTGGACTTCTTCATCAGTACCCAAAGAGGATTAACTCTGGATATGACATGAATAGTTTGGCCAATGATGTAATGCCGAGTCTTCTGAACAACGAACATAAGAGCTAAGCATTCTTTTTCGACCGGACTATAACGGTGTTCAGCACTAATCATAGTACGACTGAGATAGTAGATGGCTTGTTCATGGCCTTCTTTGTTCTTTTGGGCAAGTAAAGCACCCAATGAATGGTCCATAGCACGGACATACATTAAAAATAGTATGCCAGAGATTGGTGGCACCAAGACTGGAGGATTCATGAGATATCGCTTTTTGTCATCGAATGCTCGTTGACATTCTTCGATCCAAATGAAAGATACACCCTTCTTCATTAGTTGAGTGAATGGTCTGCAGCGTCCAGACAGATTCAAAATGAACCTCCTGATGTACGCAAGTCGACATTGGAATCCTCGTAGCTCTTTTAGGTTGCGTGGAGGACGCATCTCTTGAATGGCTTTGATCTTCTCGGGATCCACGTGTATACCCTTAGAGGTAATGACGAAGCCGAGAAATTTGCCACTAGAGACACCCAAGAATGACTTGGTGGGATTTATTTTGAGTTGATGCTGGCGCATGAGGTTGAAGATAGTTCTCAAGTCTTGGATGTGATCTTCCTTTTGACGACTTTTGACAGCAATATCGTCAACGTAGCATTCGACAGTCTTGCGCAGATGATCTCGAAATATGGTACTCATGGCTCGTTGGTAAGTTGCACCAGCGTTCTTGAGACCAAATGGCATTACAGTATAGCAGTAGACTCCGCGAGGAGTGCGAAAAGAAGTATGCTTTTCATCTTCAGGATGCATCCGAATCTGATTGTATTCGGAGAATCCATCCATAAAGGATATTCGTTCGAACCCACAGGTGTTGTTAATCATGACGTCTGTGATAGGGAGAGGAAATTCATCTTTTGGACATACTTCATTAAGATCCCGAAAGTCGATACAGACTCGAACTTTTTCGGTTTTCTTCAGAATTGGGACGACATTGGCTATCCAATCAGGATGCTGCTCTTCTCGAATAAAATCACAAGCAATGAGCTTCTTAACTTCATCATCGATTGCGTCCATCATTTCTGGCTTGAAGCGCCGTTGTTGCTGTTTGACCGGTTTTGCATTAGGCAGGATGTTCAATTTGTGAGTAGCAACTTTGGGATCTAGACCTGGCATGTCTTCATAGCTCCAGGCAAAGACGTCAATGTATTCTCGAATAAGAAGAATTAATTCTTGCTTATCCGCCTCTGGAAGGTTCTTGCTGATGAATATTGGACGAGGTGACCCGCTCTCTCCTACATCAATTTGAACTAATTGATCTTCGGTCGGAGGTTCCCTTTGTTCGAATCGGAGTTCCCATTGGGTATCCATTCGTTGAGCCCAAGGATCTGTTTCAGGACTTTCTTCAACATCATCGTCATAGCCTTCTGGAAGTTCCACGGAGACCATGTTAGAAGATACAGTCAATAAATGAACTTGACCGATGCTGGTGTCAGAATCCCATGATCTGGAATCAGAAGAGTTAGAGCGCTCCTCACTATCGAATTCAGAGGCTGCTGGGGATAATACCGGAGGTGAAGCATATCCGAGACCTCTTTTGGTCCTGCTGTAGTACATCTCTGACTTCCCTTTCGGTACAGTTGTACGGATATGAGTTCTTCTACCTTTACCGTAGTTGAGGCCATTCTTGAAGTCATAACCCATCTTTCGGATGATGTCTTTTAATTGTTGACTATAACGACGGAGTTGAAGATGACCCGTGTCGTTACTTTTGCTATCATCCGTATAGCTGAATTGTTGTTCCGGTCCTTTACTAAAAAGTATTGGACTCTCGCCTTTCTTTCGAGCGGGAACAATATGATATGAATCCTTTGGGTGTTCAAATGAGACTTCTGTTTGAAGAGATTGTACAACTCCCATCGTAAATGATGGAAAGCTATCTAATATATCCAAATAACACTTAGCATGATAAATAACATCAGTATACTAGAAAGTAGATGCTTTTTTATTGATTTGTACATTTGTATTTACAGCAGGACCTTTAGCCTTAGCAGGCTTGGTCAGATTGATTACAAGAGGAGGAGAAGAAGAACGTGGAGGAGGATTGGCTTTGTTACGACGGAGGTCGATAACAAGCGGCTCAGAGGAGGTAAGCTCCCTTTTATCCTTGTTATGAGATAAATCGATAATAAGTGGCTCAGAAGAGGTGAGCTGTCTTTTTTCCTTGTTACGACGTAAGTCTATAACAAGTGGCTCAGAAGAGGTGAGCTCCCTTTGATCTTGGCCATCATCAGTTGGTTGCTTCTGAACTGGCAAGTGAATAGCCAGTGGCTTGGAGGACTGAGGACAAGAAACACGCCCTTTGACTGGTATGATAAGGGTGTCATTAGGCACTGCTTCATGTTCTTCTTCAGTGTCCAGAGACAGCACTACCTTCATGAACTCATCTTTGTACATACGAGCATCGTTGCAGTATGCTTCGACGCCTTTGAAAGGATAAAGATCAGCAACCTCCTTTTGTACCTCTCCATTATCATCAACATATTTGAAACATTGATGGAGAGTCGACGGAACAATGTTATGTTCATACAGAAATGGTCTTCCCAACAGAGCATTGTAAGAACAACCATGGTTGTCAATGATGTAGAAGGTCACCTTTGTGCGAAGATTGCCTATTTGGAGTTTTAGGCGAATCTTGCCCAGAGGCTCACTCCTTCCCTGATTGAACCCAAGAATGGTGGTGATTGTACTGGAAAGACTATGCATTGGGATCTTCAATGCATCTAACATTGTCTTCGACATGATACTGAGAGCAGACCCTGAATCTATTAGAATACGATCGACTTTCATCGAGTCAACATATCCTGTATAGTATAGAGGACGGTCGTGCCTATTGTCTTCCATTAGCATGTCATCCTGTGTGAAAGTGATGTTTGGAATTAATTCCAACACACTATGACAATGAAGGCAAGAGACTGGCTCTGCTTTTGGCTTCTTCTGAAGGGCTAGACAGGTTTCTGCCTGCATGAGAGCCTCATTCAGAGTTTCCCGAGTCTCTTTGGAGAGGCGCAAGAGCTCGAAGATGGAAAGCCGGGCCGGTGTATTGGCTAACTGAGCCAAGATATCAAAGTTGTAAGGCTTTTCAAGTCCGGAAGGAGATGACTTCTTCAAAGGTTTGTCAAAGCGGACTTGTTGTTTGCCTTTGTCAGCGACCGTCGGTTTGAGGGGAACGGGTTCTACAACCGGTGAGGATGCAGTAGGAACATCCTCACTAGAAGCAGGCTGCACTGGAGCAGGCTCAGAAGAAGAAGCAGGATTCTCTTGAGCTTCAGGGTAATCCTTTAGATAGGCCTTCCCTGATCTGGTGCCCAACAGGATTTCTTCGTCAATTATGGGGGTCAAAAGACACCATATTGCAGATCTTTGTCTTGCCCTTGGAGCGGTCTTTCTTCTTGGAGGAGGAGAGAAGTTCGAACTCCGAGGCAAGATCAGGATGAATCCACATAATCTCGCCATTATCAAGAGACAAGGGGACGAGACCATCACTTCGTGGAGGAGGGAGATTCTCGATCTCAAGAGTAGCTTTGGGGATAGGAATGACACCATGCTGTACCATCTGCGGAGGGAAGTCACCGAATTGAACTGAGACCATGTTTGCGGTAACAGTCTTCTCATCTTGCTGCAGAGTGACAACACCAGCGTTGACCAGCTCCTGAATTTTGCCTTTGAGCACATAACATGCTCGAGTGGGATGCCCAATGAACCTGTGATAGATACAGTACTTAGGATGATCAGTTTTACCAACTTCATCAGGCTTCTTCGGATCCGGGAGTTGGAGCTTATTGCTTTTGATCAAGCAATCAAAGATGCTCACAGTGTCATTCTCATCAAAGGAGTACTCTACTTTTGGACGAGGTTCCCTTGGTGGGGGTGCTGAAGGAGTAGAAGTGGACGTTGGTGGAGCTACGTTGACCGCCAGAGATTCTTTGTTCTTCAAATTGATATTCAAAGTTTCTTTTCCCTTGCAGTTGTTCTGACGATTACCACCACCCGATGTCTGGTGTTCATCCCGGTCGGGGTTAGACATTTGTACCCCTAGCTGCTTGAATTTGTCAGCACTAACTTCAGCTGCTTTAGCGTTGACAATGAAGGATGGCCAGTCTTGGAACTGAGTTGACCCCGTCCACATGCTGATGATAGGCAAAAGATTTGCCTTGCAGGTGTCTATGGTGACAGCGACCGGAGTTCCAGGAGGCATTTTTAAAGCTTCCCGGCGGAACCTTTCAATGAAACTCTCAACAATTTCATTGTGTCTTTGTTTTATTTTATTGAGGGCTGACATAGTCATGTCATTGATCCCCTCATAGAATCGTTCCAAGAAGATTTGTTTTAGACCTGAGAAGGAGGTGATACAACCATCGGGCAAGCTTCTGTACCAATCGTATGCTACGCCAGCTAAACAGCCAACGAATACTCTGGTAAGAAGAGCGTCATTTGGCTGAAGTTGGACAGTCATTACCTCAAAGTGGTTAATGAACTGACTGGGAGAAGTACTACCATCAAACAGCGAGATTGTTGGGATTTTATACTTTGGAGGAAATGGGACTTCCTTCCATTCAACTGGGTAATGTTGCTTGATCCCCAACCTCTAAAAGTTGTCCTTTTCTTTGAAGGCCTCGAACTGAGTGCACAGTAGTTTGACAGCTTCAATGGCATCTTCCACTGATGTAGAAGGAGCAGACTGAATCACAGTGTTGGGGGGAGGAACAGTGTGGTAAGCACTACCCCCAGCACCTGACTGACTGGGTGTAGGTTGGATCTGTACAGGAGGTACTTGAGGAGATGCTACCCCCAGCCCTGCATTGACAGGTACCGACGATGCTATGATTTCAGGATTTGTAGGAGGTACGGTCGGTGGTACTGTATGCTGGGCCACAATGATAGAATGCATACTTGCAACCATTTCAGCCATGGTCTTTAGCTTGTCTTCTAGCGCAGCTATTCGTTGTTCTTGACTAGCCGAACTAGAAACATCTGGATCTTCAGTGACAACATAAGCTGTCACTTCTCTAGGTACAGTGGAGGACACTGTCTGTTCCGAACTTTCACTGTATGCATCGTAGTCGGAGAAAGAATCATATCCTGAGTGAGAAGGAGGAAGATGACCGAAAGGATCTTGAAGATTCCTTTGACCGATTGTGTCTCGGCTTCGGGATCGGGTATGTTGGAATACTCCATAAGAGGATTCTTGGAGTAAATCCAAATACCGTTGGCTTGGCTTGCGAGGCTTGCCGTGCTTGGAGCACTTCCTACCCCCAGTGTCTCTGGAAGTCATGTTGACAGAAGCGTAAACTTCGTCTTCGTCTTCTGACATAGGTTCAGAGTTTGAAAAGTTCAGACGATCGAAGACAGATCGTCTTGTTGTCTGACAACAACACTTGATGACAACCTTGTGATTGCAATGGTGTCCAAGTGGTTGCACTGGGCATGTTGAGATATTGTCCCGTTTTTGCTTGAGGTGTTCTCGAAGATCGGAAACAGCAACGGGACGAGAAGAAGTTCGAGGGATGTGTTCTTTGACAATATTCGGAACATGGTTCCGGTTCTTCAAATGTTTTGTCCCCTGAGTTTACTGGGAAGTACTCATTTCATTGGCTTAGGTGTCTTGATTTTTGATCCTGGAAGTTTGATTTTGATACTGGTTGGTCTTCGGCATTGGCTGTTTACGTTTTACCGAAGTTGGTCGATTGAGATAAGTTCTTAAATCAGCAAACTCACCCCCAGGGGTTTCTGTCTGAGACACCAACAATTTTCCCTGTCTTGAACGGGATATCTTGAGAGTTGGGAGATCTTGAAATTATGCTACCGGAGTAGGCAGAATACCTCTCTGATCAGTACACTTCCCTTTGGCAAGGAGGGAAGAAGAATCTTTATTGGAAAGAATTCTTGTACTGACTAGTGCCGGAGCACGTTCAAATTGATCTTCTACGGTAAAAACCGAGGAAGGCTGAGAAAAGACCAAAGGGCCTTTTCCTTTGTTTTGTGAAGAAGGTTTAGCTAAAGAGCGTTTTCCTCTGTTGTCTTCCAAGTCGTGGGACGAAGAAGTTTGAGAAAAGACCAACGGGCCTTTTCCTTTGTTCTGGGGAGGAGGAGGAATAGCCAAAAGACTACCCCCAGTGGATTACGCAGGAGCAACAAGGTGCTTGAGAGGAGGAGCAGAGCTTTTCCCCTTGCTGTGGGAAGAGGAGAGATTAGCCAAAGGGCTGTCTCTTTTAGACTGCGCTGGCACAGTTTGCGCATGGGTTGATGGTGCACTGGCAGGTTGCGCATGAGTAACTCTGGCAGAAAGTCTTCTGGCCTCAGTCACAGTGACTTGCGCAGTAGGAGTCTTGTTGCCAGAGTGTTTGGGTTGCACTCTGGTTGCTGGAGTGGTGGATTGCACAGGCAAAGTGGCAGCCAACTGCGCCAGAGGAATAGGAGTCTTGCACTTTGATTGAGCAGCATAGGAAGTATGTTGTGCACTGGCAAGGGAAGCAGCACACTGCGCATGAGCAGTAGCAGTAGACTGTGCAACAGAGGCAGCAGTCTTAGGAACAGAGGCAGTAGATTGCGCAGCAGGCTGAGCAGTAGAAGTAGTGGACTGTGCAGCAGTCTTGGGGACCAACACAGGGTGAACTTTGCTCGTGGCAGAAGTTGTTGCAGGTCGAGGGGTGGCCCTGGAGTTGATCATCGCCTCGTAGGCCGTCTGGTTGACCTTTACAACCAGCGTCTTCTGCGTCTTTCCGATAGACGCAACGTCACATTGAGTTGTCACTTCCTCGTCGGAGGAAAAAGTCGTCCCCAGCAGAGTTGCCATTTTGTTTGAAAAACAAAAGTTGATCTTTATTTCAACAAACTTTGTAAGAAGATTACAATAGAATTCTGGGAAAGTACAACTATAGGAATCCGATCTGAATGACGATCGGTTTATCCCTTGGACGATGTGAACTTTAAAGACGGTAGCCTCTGAAGATTGCAGCAGCACTTTGGCAAGAACTCCTGATCTCTGGTGATGATTTCTGATATCTGTGTGTATGTCTGTGATAAAGGCTTGAAACTCTATTTATAGAGTTCTGGAAATAACTAACTTTTAGTTATTCTGACTTGCGCAGGTTGGATTGCGCACACTTTGGATTGCGCAGGTAATAAACTGCACAGGCAGTTACTCGATCGTGGACCATCTGTATGTGACGCGTGGCATTGTTTGATTGAAATGCGCTTGATCGTGTACAGACGGTTGCCACATGGTAAATAATTGATGGCATGAAGGCCACGTGTACATTGTCAGTTGTCTTGATGGAGTGCGCCACCTGAATTGTGCTTGCTTCGGATTGTGCTGGGATGGACCGCGCTGGGATGGACTGTGCTGCAGAGATTCTGGCAGATTGCGCTGCATGTACAGCTGTCCTCGAGTGCTGTGCTGCACGATAAACGAACAGTTTTCTCGTTCTCCGTGCTGTCAGTTGTCAGAAGATCTGATTCTCTGTCAGGTAATGATGACGAGGCCACGTCAGCTTGTGCACTTGGATGAGTGCGCAGTTCAGCTTGCGCAATCGAGTTGGTGCGCAATTTGTCTCCTGCGCAGTTCACTTGAAGGATGTCCAATTCGATTTTCATGACTTTTTTGATGGATGCAACTTGATTTTTAGGATCTACACCGGTGTAAAAGGTATATCTAGAAAATGCCTATCCAAAAGTCAAATTCTGAAACATGGGCAAAATCGTAATTTTGGGTCAAAATAATGTCCGCTGTTGGACCCGTTTTGTACCGAAATGTGTGCCAATATCTATGGTCTCTAAAGTCGTCAAAATACATGTCTACAGGTCCAGTTTGAGGAGATGAACCCAACCGTATGTCCAAAGTTGAATTTCGGCGGGCCGTGCTCAAATTCGTCCGTTAGATCGGGTTGCGGGCCAGCCAAAAAGGTATTCCGGTCGACCTTCTCAGATTTGGACCAAACTTGGTATACATGACCAGAAAAATGATATGGTCCTAATGGCTCTAGTTTCGTCTCGATCCGACGAACGTGCATGAAGTTATGGGCTAGTTTACAAAGGGTCGATACGGGGGTATTTTGACGGATACATCTTGATTTCGTCGCGCACGCACAACGAAATTGAGTTTCGTCAACTCTCACACGTCGACAACACCCATACGCGTCTTTCGATGCTCATGGGTTGCGACCACGTCCCCCGTTTGACGGAACGCACTCCGTATCAGAGAATTTTCTAGTTTTTGAAAACTGTTTTAATATGATTTTTCTTGATTTTTGGAAAACAGTTTTCTTAATGCACATGGAATTATTTCAAAACTATGAAAAGGATTTTTGAGCTCCTATATGTGGTCTTTAGTTTTTTTAAATTAGTTTGTACAAATGTTAAACAAGTTGTTTAGAAACTGGACACAAACAGGGGTATTTGGAAAATTTCTTAAACTGTTTATCGTAACAGTTTTCATCGATTTTTAAGTCGATTTAAATAGAAAGCCTTTTGGATTTAAAGCGAACAAATTCATGGAATTTATAGATGGTTATATTGGCTTCGTACCTGAGCGATCGAATCTGGATTCGATCAAACAATCAGAGAGAAAAGGCCCTTCTAAAATCGGTTCCTGCACACGAGTTCTGAAGGAAACAGTGTTCTCCTCTGTTTTGAAGTTGGGATGGTGGTCACGGTGGCGCTCCGGCCGTGGTGCGGTATTTGCAGGGTGGTGCGCAGGGAGGCTGGGGTGCATCGTGTCGAGGGTTAGGGTTTGGGAGAATCCCCTCCCCTTCTCTCTCGATACTTCATATATAAAGGGGGACTGTCATCTCGTTTTAAGAGGGGGTCGAAAAACTTGGGGTTTAGCTGGGCTTGGGTTTGGGGATCGAGCTTTGCTGGGCATTGGGATGGCTGGGCTTGGGCTCGAGCTGGGCTTGGATTTTCTCCTTCTTTCTATTCCTTTTCCTTTTCTTTTCTTATTTTTTTAATTTATAAAACTCTGTATAAATATATATATATATATATACATACATACATTATAGTTATATATTATGCACACACATATAAAATCTATATAATCCAATGAGTATGTCACGCCCCGCTCCCGTAGGAGCGATCGTCCTCGCTAAGGCGTGATGCCGCGTGAGCCTAGATTGCGCTCACGCAAGACGAGTTCCATAACGGCCGATTACAGGCTAAGCGACGGGGTCGTCGCACAGAAGTCCCAAGTGGAAACATTAATACAGCAGCGAAAATTTGAAGCAAAACACAAGTCATACAAAATACTCTTTTATTGATATTGAAACAAAGATTACAATATGGCACAAGGCCAAGATTATAATCACTCAAGCTCACTCTTCTCACATTACAAGTCACTCTGCTCTCTCTCATCTCTTAATACAATTTGAGTAGGCCAGTGGAAGCTTTAGATAGGCGATATCCATACATTATGTTCCGTATAAGTCGTACGCCTCGAATCGTCAAGGAACTCCGTGCCTCGACGCATCCAAGCGAGCTCCGCGCAACGAGCTTCTACCTGTGCCTGCACATGAAAACTGTGTGGATGTCAGTACTCAACTGTAATGGTGGAATGAGCTCCTCGCCCACCCATACAAAAACCAATACATTCATTTACTTTATGCAACATAACCCTTTTTGATTTTCTTTCTACTATTGCCTTAGGATCAGTTTTGGGACATAGACTCTCGGCCTCTTTTTGTGTCTCTAGACCGTCTCTGTGCCTTGCACTAGCAACTTGCTTATACCTTGCCTCAAAACCCTTCTCGTGTCAACAACGTCAACTTATCAAGTCGTGTTTGCCTTTCGGACCATACTCAGAGACGCAACTACACGATAGTACCCAATTTCCATGTGAACGTGCTACAAGTCCATTATGCCGTCAACGTGGTCGTATCATGAGACCTACTCGTGTGTCCATATTGAGGCCATGCCTCGCAACTCAGTATGACTTAACCATATTGCCGTCTCGCGGCCCTTGCTGCTTTTATCACCAACTGACCAAATCAAGACTTGTGAACTTAGTGTCACCTAACCAACTTTGTCTTGCAGCGATTCCCGACTTAAACACGCAACGACTCAAATCCAACTTGTGCAACTCTATGCCAACAACTTAAGACTCGACGCCACATCTCGTGCCGAAGCACGGTGTCTACGTTGCAGCCAAATCTTAGGCCCAAACACTGTCTTCCAAAACGTATATACATTCAACTCGACACATTCCAAAGGCATGCACGCGGATAGCCGCTATTTTTGCCGACATCTATATGAACTTAGTCACTAGCACCACAAGCTATCCCGGACTTAGCTAGGAATAGGATGGCCCAGTCAACGCAAGTAGCTAGCCCCGATGATCGTCCATCGAATTCCTTGTTGCCAGCGGCTTAGCTACCCCCCGTTTCCTTCTAGGCCGAATACGATCCCATGGCCCAGGGATGCCGCTTCGAAAAAACTTTTTACCTTGTCGACAAGTTGTCCAATGACCATGCAAGACTCGACTCGAACTGACGTCTCACACAGTCATTCTTCTTCTAATGTTACCATCTTTTCAGGGCCAAGTTCATGACTTCTAGCATTTGAGACTGCCTCGACGATCCATGGTCGTGAGCATTCTTCCTTGTTATCCTATCATTTTACTCAACTCAATAACGCATATTTGATAGCCCTTTTTCCAAACTCATCTTGAATCTAACGTGGTTCGTGCCTTAAACACTAAGTCTGTGATATCGTGCCTTAAGCTAACTTGTGTTCTGTACGATACTACCCGCCCAAGTCATACTTTATATGACGGGCCTTACGATCGTAAAACCAAGTAATTATGACAACTGCAGAAAACATAGGACAATGCTTAGAATGACTTCGATAGCCTAGCATAACTTAGCCTAACTTAATCGCGCAACAACTTGACGAGCGAAGGCTGCGTCGAGCCTCGCATCGCGGGAACGTGCCGTGCACGTGTTCGATTTTGAACAACCAAGTTATTTGGGTGCCTAGACTTATGCCACAAGCCGTGAAATGCAACTTAACCCTTGGGGCGAGCAAAGGCTATGCCAAGCCTTGGACGATGGGACCGTGCATGCTTTATCAAGCGTTATACGGGCGACACCTATGACTTGGGCTAACTCTTAGCTTTGTGGCGAAGACCAACTTTTTATTCTCCCAAGCTACGGGATGAAGGACCGAGTGTCAATTTTGAAAGCCATCGTGCAACACTTCTAAGACGACCGTGAGACCTTTTTCCATGTTCTAACTCAATCGACCCGACTTGGGATTATTCCCTTAGATATGTGGATTCATCTATTTTATTATCAAACCTACTTGTGCATTTGAAAACTTTTGTCTTATTAATGCGAAGGCCAAGCTGAGGCAAGTTCACCGAAGCCACCCACCTGAGCGAGGAGTCGCCTCGACCGAGCGGGTCTTCGAGCAAGCCGTTGCGTGGCTAAGTCCGAACGCCATCGGCGTTCCGATTCCTCCGATTGACTGAGCGAGACGGGACACTACAGAGTACATATAGATAAATGCAAATAATAGTTATACAATATTCTAAAATTGTAATCCATTGTTGTAATATATAATTATTACCCTATTTGCCATAGTTTATATAATAATTTATTGTTATGTATTCATAAGAGTCTAATATCTACATATTATATACATGCTACTTGTACTATAAAAACCGTAACCAAAAATCGAGTTATTTAATAGTTTAGGAAAATACTATAACAAAAAAATGTATAATTACTAAAATCCTAAATATCACAAAAATATATTCTAAGGTATTTAGTAATATCTTGTGCCAAAAAGAAAACAATATAATTACGATATATATAAAGTAGTAGTTACTTGCTATATATATATATATATATATATATATATATATATATATATATATATATATATATATATATATATATATCAAATAACTACTACTTTATATATATATATATATATATATATATATATATATATATATATATATATATATATATATATATATATATATATATATATATATATATATATATATATATATATATATATATATATATATATATATATATCACAAAAATTATAGAATTAATTACAAGACTAAAAATACTAAACAAATATTTAAAAAAATCAAAAAATAAATTTCAAAAACTCAGGGGTTTACATAGCTGGAGGCCAAGTCAGCCGGTTCCCCCTCGGTCCGACTTAACCTTTTATAAATTCTTTATGCACGCAAGCATTGCTTTTTTTGCATGGCATGCTTTTATCAATCATTCGCGGTCTACTTTTGGTCCCCCACAGAACATAGATGAGCGCGTAGATAGCATTATCTAAATCTAAGAAAAATCCCAATGGTATTTTTTTTTGAAGGGGAATTGTTGCATATTTTATTGAAAAATTGCTTCAGAAGATACAATAGGAGCTGCATCTAAGGCAAGCTGACGAAGGTATTTGGTGAGAAAGGGGATTATTGAGAGCAGCCGAAGCAAGGATGTGAGCGATATTGTTCCCCTCCCGTTGTGTGAACGAGAAGGTCAGATGTTTGCCACCTCCATTCGCCTCATCTTTAGTGGAGCGAACAAGGTCATGCAGTCTCCATGGAGGTGAAACATTGTCTTCCTCGAAGATTTGATTGGCAATGAGGGAGTCCCCTTCAATAATAAAGTTGGCCCCTTCCAGCAGGTTAGCAAGCTCCACTCCTAGGCGGATGGCATGAATCTCTGCTTGGATAACACTTCTCTCGATCGACGGGGATTTAGAATTGAAAATGCAAGCGCATCTCGCCTTCCGAATGGCCCAAAGGAGAGTCGACCCCACGAGGAAGACCTCTTCTGCATGGCCGTCCTTAAAGCCACTCCTCTAATACCTTATAGATGTCAAGGTTGCTATCAATCCGCAAACCAATTGGACTTGCGAACCACACCGCGAAACATTGCACTGAAGGAACAGATGATTAGCATCTTCCTGGGCCAGTAGACAGAAAGGGTAAAGATTTCCTATGGTATGGATTCTTTTGGACAGCACAGATAGTAGGGGAAGAGCTTTGTGGAATGGTCGCCAAATAAAAGTTTGTATTCTGGGGGAGATTTTTTTTCCCTCCATAGGTTGTTCCATATGTCAGGGGAAGTATGGAACAAAGGACCAGGTTCCTGACGTTGCAACTCTTCATAGAGAGACTTCGAAGAGAACTTTCCAGTCTTTGTTCTCGTCCAGATTCTTGCATATAAGCCCTCTAAATCATGTCTATTTTTAAAACAAAAATCCCCACATTATGTGAATTTGTATATAGATCTTTCATGATTATCATGGATAAATAGAGTTATGACTCATCTGGTTAATAAGTCGTTAAATTAACTCGGATCAAAATGGAATGTCATCAAACTTAACCGAAATATTGTTTTATTTACCGTTTTGTTGCCCAATGATACACCAGTGACATGTTCCAGCTATGTTGTCGCGGCATAGTCGAAACTGTAAAATGAGGCGGTCGCTGGAGAGGGAGACTGAGGGATTGCCATGATAGAGGGATTGTCGGGATCGAGGGATTGTCGAGATCAAGGGTTGGTCAGTTGGAGTTGTAGAAGACGGAGTAGAAGAGGTCCATGCTCTAGGTGGTGGCGGAGTCAAGTCCATAAGGGGCTCGAGTAAGTTCAGAAAAGGCTCGTACTGGGGGAGGCTCACCGGCACATAGAGTTCACCCCAGGGCCGTCCCTGAGATCATGGGGTCCAGGACGAACTTTTAAAATAAGGCCTCTATACATAATGTAAAAAAAAATAGCTACAACCAAGGATTGAACTTAGAACCATAAGGGTCTAAATTGCTAACCACTGCACCACAATAACTTTGTGCCTAAAAGGGTCCATGATACATGCTAGTTCTATTTTGAGATACAACATTATTAATATATTTATTTTAAAACTATTTTTTGTTGGAATCCTTATGATCCATGGGTCCTGGACGATCGCCCTGGCCGCCCTAGGCCAGGGTCGGCCCTGGGTCGCCCATGAGAGCTAGGTGGTTGCGGTTGCGGTTGCGAAGCTTGTTGGAGGTGAGACAGATTCAACGGGGAGGCAAGAAAAAAGGAGGAGTGGAGTGGAGATACGACTGCGAGAAAATCAAGGAGGAGGAGATTAGGTTTGTAGTTTAGAAATGAGTGTGAGATGGTGAGAAAGATTTTGAGAGTTAAATCAGTAAAAAAATATCTATTAACAAGTTAACCTTAAATTGGATTAAACAGAACAAAACAAAACAAAAAGGAAAAGGAACTCATAACTCCATTTATCTATAATTAATTAAGTTAATCTTATGTTGGATTAAATAAAACCAAAATGAAAACAAAAACGAAAATGAACTCATAACTCCATTTATCTATAACGACGCTGCTGTATGGCACGTTTGTGGGCTGGCCCGCAGCCAGCTGGCAGCCCCCCAGTGGCAGGTCAACCGGCCTGGACCCCATGCCTATAGGGGGGCCAATGGGAGCATGCCAGCTGGCGTGCGGTCTGGCCAGCAAGCGGGCCATATATCATTTTTCTATCTATAGTTAATCAAGTTAACCTTAAGTTGGATTAAATAAACCAAAACGGAAACCAAAAATGAAACATAACTACATATATAGCATTCACGTGATTTTGGATAATCTGATTAAAAATGGGCATAATTTGGGAGACTTCCCTTAATAGATTCTGCCTATCCTATTTTTGGAATCATCAGATTGGGCAGTAAAAATTTAAAAAAAGAACTACTTAAAATGTAGGCCATCCATATATACTTCCTTTTGGGTTATTTAGTAATAGAAACTCACATAATAGTTAAAATTAGAGTTTGAGTCTCTAAAATGTCTGACATTAGTGTTTGGATTTTAAAATCACTGTTGAACAGTAATTTTAAGATCTAAAAACTAACGTCAGATATTTTAGAGACCTAAACTCTAATATTAAGTATTATGTGAGACCCTATTACTAAATAACTTCTTTGTGTTATTTAGTTCTAAAGAGGAGCTCCCTAACCCATTCCTTTTTTACTCCCCCTTTCTGCAAGACTACCACAAACCTGTCTTAGTCCAGTCCTTCTCATCATTATTTCTCATGTTAATTAGTTTATGATGTTATTGCCAGGGCACAATTTTCGATGGAAAAACTTAGAAGGCGAAACAATTGTAAAGACAATGTTTCAACGCAACACTTCAAAGAAGGCACGTAACAGAGATCCTTGGTGGATTCTGGTAAACGAAGATCTTAAAAAAGATTTCGTTACAGCAGCAATCGATTTATGAAAATCCAAAAAAAATTTGTAAACAACACCAACCGAATGAAGTACTTTTAAGAAGAAGGTACTAATCCGAATTGCTAGCAGTAGTGAAGATGACAGGCGATACATGGAACAACTCCTGCTGGGGTGAATGATCACCGTTGCTCAAAGCTATATTCGTCCCACACGAATAGCTTCCAGGAACCAGCAAGTTCGTCGGAGAACTTTGGAACACTCCTGCTCTTCTGACTCCTCGGATGGTATACGGACTCCCGTGCAAAAGTAACGCTGGTGCAACGTTTCTCTTCTCTCTTAATGCTTCTGTTTACTTGTGTTAAGAAACACTTGTAAACTCTTGCAACTTTCTGTATTAGCCTATGTACCATCCCTGTGAGAGAGAAGAGACCTTTTATAGGTCCGAGTTGCAACTGTCCGGTTAGCAGAACGTTCGGGACGTGATAAAAAAACTCCTAACGTGTAGTAACCGCTAAGATCATACACAGTCACGATCTGATGCAAGTTGCGCACCTCGCACACCCCACGCGCCTTGCACACCACGCACAGAACGCGCACTGAGCCACTTGCGCCACCTGCGTGCCCTGCGTGCCCTGTGCACCCTGTGCCACCTGCGCAACTAGGCGCACACCTGACCGCGCCATTAGGCGCGCAACCTGGGCCGTACAACCTGGCAGCTCAACCGGCTGCGCAAGTGGCTCGCACAACGAGCGCAACTTAAGCGCATTATGCGCCTAGCGACAATGCTGACATGCTAAGTACAAAGTGCGCCAACAAAATACCATATTACGCCTCATGAGCCCATGAGCCCGAGTCCGTGTTCGAGTCGGAGTCTGAGTCACGGGGCTTAGCTCCAATGAAAATTAATTTTCGAAGAGCAAAAAGCATGAATGCTTTACCATGGAGCCTTATCCTTACCTCCTAGTAAAATCACCCACTTAGATCCCTCCTTAGGGTCACCACCCCATGTGCATATTCCAATAAAATATACAAGTATATATGTTGAGATAACTCATGGTGCACTTTCCGTTTGGAACTAAACTTTACTAGGCATGTTGAGAGCAAAAGCTCTCTACATGTCAAGGAATAAAGAGCACCAACAATCCCCCACATATCTCAATATATATGGGTTCGAGTGTTCCGCACAGTGACTGTCCATCATGCATAAAGAGAGATGTCGCTGACGAGTTGAATCTTCCCGCATGAGTTAAACAACATACTATAATACAAGAATGGACTAAGCCTTAAATTTTGCATCATAGCTGAAGTTGTTCCCACTCACATAATGTAGTTACATGTGCTTCTGGCTTGCACATTAAAGGCCCTGTGCCAGCCTGGTTTCAGTGTATAATTTTGGACGTCTACAAGTTTACCCTCAAGAGACGGCCAGAGATCTCTGTCCATACACTATAGGTGAGTTCATTATTAAAGAGACATTGCATGAAGCGCTTTGCGCTTCCTTTGTGGTGCTACGTCGCTATGACATGGCTTAAAGCTGAGGCCTTACCCCGTAACAGGAACCTCATCGTAGTGTCATACTACTGTAGCATGAGGCCACTACATCTTTGTAGTGCCAAACTATCCAGCATGAAGCCTTAGGCTCCCTTGCGGTGTTACGCCGCAACGACATGGCTTGCAAGGCCGAGGCTTTATCCCTAACCGGGTACCTCATCGTGGTGTCGTACCACTGTAACATGAGGAACTCCTCCTCTTTGTGGTGCTGACTACTCCCCTCTTTATTTCAACATGCAGCATTAGGCTAACTGCCTATTTGCGGTGGTACGCCGCTGTGAATTGGCTAGCATTACCGAGGCATTACCCTATACCTGGGAACCTCTTAGTGGAGTCAGTCTACAGTAGCATGGAGTTTCACTCCTTGTAGTGCTGCTCTACCGTGCTTCCTGTAAAGTACACCAGGCATTCACTCTGCCTGAGAACTCATTAAGGCGTTTAAGCCAACCTTCCTACCGAAATCGTTTTCCGCAGAAAATAACAGTAGACAACAGTACTTGTATGTCCGTAACCTCTCCATGCCCAATAGAACATGTACCCATCGTTCCTGATATTCTTTCGGTTAATGATCCTCCCTTGAACCAAAAGCTAGATGCCTAGTAGATTTCTCTTTGAACTAATAGCATAATCTTTATGGTAGGAATGCAATAATACAATATCAGAATGCCTTCAAGCCTATTTTACATGCTGATTCATCGATCAGCTGGCGCTTGAGGCCCTTGGTGAATGGATCCGCCAGGTTCTTCTGACTCCGAACATCAATTACTGCAATTACACCTCTCTTGATAAGATCGTATATTGCCCTGTGCTTCAACCGCACAGTCTTCTTTTTCCTGTTGAAAAGGTCATTTGATGCCACCGTCGCAGTCGCCTGGTTGTCGCAGTATATCGGTATCGCCGGTATTTACGTTCCAACCACTAGAAGATTATACATGAATTTCCTAAGCCATTCTGCTTTCTCGACTGCGGTATCAAGTGCAAAGAACTCAGATTCTATGGATGACCGCGAGGGCATTGTCTGCTTTTTCGAATTCTATGATATAGCAGCTCCATCCATTGTGAAAATGAATCCACCGGTAGACCTCTCGCTCTCCACCTCTGAATACCAGCTGGCATCACTGAAGCCTTCCACTACCGGCGGATCTCTGCTGTAGTGCAGTGCATATGTCTGAGTCTTCTTGAGATATCTCATAACCTGTTTCACATCTTTTCAGTGCTCAATGCCTGGGTTGCTTGTGAAATGACTCAGCATTCCCACGACGAAAGCTATGTCAGGCCTTATGGCAGTAGTAGCATACATCAAACTCCTGATTACGCTTGCATACTCCAGCTGCTTGACGCTTTCTCCTGAATTAGGCTTCAGCTTCAGATCACACCTGTGTGGCGTATCGATCCCTGGAAGATCCTGATACCCGTAACGAGTGATCATCTTCTCAACATAATGAGACTGTGACAGTGCTAGTCCAGTGTTTGTCCGGATGATCTTGATCCCTAAGATCACATCAGCTTCCCCTAAGTCCTTCATACTGAACTTGTTCGAGATGAACTTCTTTGTCTCCGTGACACAGCCCATATCCGTACCTAGGATCAGCATGTCATCCACGTACAGACAAACGATCACACCTCTTCCATCAGCGAACTTCGTGTAAACACACTTGTCCGTCTCGCTGACCATGTAGCCATTTGACCTTATAACCTTGTCAAATTTCTCATGCCACATCTTGGGAGCCTGTTTAAGACCGTACAAGGATTTTACCAACTTGCAGACTTTGTCTTCAAGACCCTTGACGACAAATCTCTCTGGCTGTTGTATATAAATCTCTTCGGTCACCTCGCCATTTAGGAAAGCCATTTTCACATCCATCTGATGTATCACCATCTTATGTATTGCTGTGAGAGCAATCAACATTTTGATGGTGGTCATCCGGGCTACTGGAGCATACGTGTCAAAGTAGTCAATCTCCTGCTTATGATAAAACCCCTTGGCTACCAACCTTGCCTTGAACTTGTCAATAGTTCCGTCTGCTTTCATCTTCTTGAAGATCCATTTGCATCCGATGGGTTTTGCTCCTTCAGGAAGATCAACCAATACCCAAGTGTTATTTGAGGTGATGGAATCAATTTTATTGTCAATCGCCTTCTTCCAGAAAACCGTATCTCTGGTCTTTATCGCCTCATAATAGGTAAGCAGATCTGCTTCCACATGATAGGTGACAAAGTCATTTTTGAAGTCCTTTGGCCTCCTCACACGCTTCACTGATGGGTCAGCAAGTTTTGGTTCAACCGTTGTTTCAATAACAACATCTTCTTGGACTACTTCTTCATTGAAAATTTCAGTTTTTTGTGCACCTTTATTGTTCTCCGATATATCTGCAAGAACAATATTCTTGTCTCTTGCAAATTTGTCTTCAAAATATTCTGCGTCACGAGATTCAACGATATTATTTGACTCAATATCAAGAAATCTCCGAGCATCACTCTTCTCGGCATACTCCAAGAAGATCGTCTTTGTAGTCCTTGTCCCAAGCTTCTAAATCTTCAGATCTGGAAGCTTGACATATGCCAGACACCCCCACACTCGAATGACATTCAAGTTAGGTCTGACATTGAACCAGAGTTCATGAGGAGTAACGTCTGAAGTTGCATGAGGCACTCTATTTAGAATAAAAGTGGCCGTCAATGCAGCTTCTCCCCAGTAGCACTTTGGAAGACCCGCAGTCAACGACATTGAGTTAATCATTTCTGTTAACGTTCTGTTCTTCCTCTCTGCTACTCTGTTTGATTGAGGAGAGTACGGAGCCGTAGTATTATTGACAATTCCATGTTCTTTACAGAACGATGCAAATTCATGAGACCTGTACTCTCTACCTCGATCACTTCTTATTCTTTTGAGTTGTTGTCCAGTCTGCCGCTCAACTTCGGCTCTGAACTCCTTGAACTTCTCGAATGCTTCGTCTTTAGCCTTCAGCAAGTAGACGAACGCATACTTAGAGAAGTCATCGATAAAGGTTATGAAATACTTCATTCCGACCTTTGTAGAGAACTGTTTGAAGTCACAGATATCGGAGTGTACCAACTCCAGAAGATCTGTACTTCGATAAACCCAAGGAAAGGGTTTCCTTGTGATCTTCGTTTAAGCACAAACTTCACATTTCCCTTCACCTGTGGCAGCATTGGCTTTTCGTCTTCAAAGAACCACTTATGATATTTCTCAACAAGATATATCTTGCTCCAGTTCTTATCTTCAGCAACAGTCTTCTTTGAATAAGTTTCGGCAAGGGAATCTTCCATAACATTTAGGATCATAAGCCTGCAAATGATATTGTCCCTTCTCCACTTGTTCTGGTTCTTAGCAGCCGTAGCGATTGCGGCTGTAGATCCAGTTTCTGGAACAGTAGGTTCCTCCTCAATCAGCACGTGATCAACATCAGAGAACTGAATATTGAGGAAAACCTTTCTTTTCCAGATTTGATAGTGCTCACCATCAAATTGTTCTAACTTAGAGAAGTTAGGATTGATTAGCGAAGCACGAAAGTTTTCCATCGTAGCAATATTGCTTTGAGATTGTTATTGCCGGGGCACAATTTTTGATGAAAAAACTTAGAAGACGAAACAATTGTAAAGACAATGTTTCAATGCAATACTTCAAAGAAGGCGCGTAACAGAGATCCTTGGGAGATTCTGGTAAACGAAGATCTTAAAAAAGATTTTGTTACAATAACAATCAATTTACAAAAATCTAAAAAAAATTTGTAAACAACAACAACCGAATGAAGTACTTCTAAGAAGAAGGTACTAATCTGAATTGCTAGCAATAGTGAAGATGACAGACGATAGATGAAACAACTCCTGCTGGGGTGAATGATCACCGTTGCTCAAAGCTATATTCGCCCCACACGAATAGCTTCCAGGAACCAGCTTGTTCGTCGGAGAACTTTGGAACACTCCTGCTCTTCTGACTCCTCGGATGGTACACGAACTCCCATGCAAAAGCAATGCTGGTGCAACGCTTCTCTTCTCTCTCAACGCTTCTGTTTACTTGTGTTAAGAAACAATTGTAAACTCTCGCAACTTTCTGTATTAGCCTCTGTACCTTCCCTGTGAGAGAGAAGAGACCTTTTATAGGCCCGAGTTGCAACTACTCGGTTAGCAGAACATTCGAAACGTGGTAAAAACCACTCCGAACATGCAGTAACCGCTCAGATCATGCACAGGCACGATTTAATGCAAGTTATGCACCCTGCACGCCTTGCACACCGCACGCAGAACGTGCACTGAGCCACTTATGCCACCTGCGCACCATGTGCCACCCGTACAACTGGGCACACACCTGGCCGTGCCACTGGGTGCGCACCTGGCCCTACCACTGGGCGCACAACCTGGGCCACGCAACCTGGCAGCTCAACCGGCTGCGCAAGTGGCTCGTGTAACGAGCACAACTTAAGCGCACTATGTGCCTAGTGACAATGCTGACGTGCTAAGTACAAAGTGCGCGAACAAAATGCCACATTATGCCTCATGAGCCCATGAGTCCGAGTCCGTGTCCGAGTCGCTAAGCCCCTACGGGGCTTAGCTCCAATGGAAATTAATTTTCCGAGAGCAAAAAGCATGAATGCTTTACCATGGAGCCTTATCCTAGTAAAATCACCCACTTGGATCCCTCCTTAGGGTCACCACCCCATGTGCATATCCCAACAAAACATACAAGTATATATGTTGAGATAACTCATGATGCACTTTTCGTTTGGGACTAAACTTTACTAGGCATGTTGAGAGCAAAAGCTCTGTACATGTCAAGGAATAAAGAGCACCAACATATGATTTGTAGGATATATACACCTTTTGGAAGTCAATTTAGGTGCTGAAGAAACTTTTGATGTAGAAAAAAGTTCTAGTAGATTTTTTTGTATCAATTGAACACGGTTTAGTTGAGGACTACCAATAGCATGATTCATGAAAGCTCCACTTTTAGGCCACGTTTGGTTGACGAAATTATGTCTTTGGAAAAGAAAAGTCATTAATTTCCTATATTTGGATGCATAAAGAAAAGTAAAATAACTTTCAAAGGTAGGAAAAAAGGGGGGAATGGTTCCCCACCCATCCATGGATTCACTTTTCCACTCTAAGGCTTTGTTTGTTTCTCAAAATCATGGGATAAGGAAAGAAAGTGATTACATTCCTATGTTTGGATGTCAAAGGAAAAGTGAATTCCAATGGAAGAAAAATTATGGGAGAAATGATTCCATCCATCCAAACAATGAATCACTTTTTCACCTTGAAGTATTCACTTTCCTTCCCAAATTTCTTGGCATTTCCAAACATCAAAAAGGAAATCAATGAGTGTATTTCCTAAAGGAAAGGAAATGCTAAGGAATTTATTTCTTTTCCTTTTCCTTTTCGCTTCCATTCCTTTCCGCGAACCAAGACGCCTAAGGATTTCACTTTCTCACACTAATTTTTTTGGTCTTCCCAAACAAGAGTATAAATAGATAGGAATAACAATTTTCCAAAGGAAAGAAAAAACAATAAATTGTTTTTCTTTCTTTTCCATTTCGTAAACCGAACAATGTTGGATCCCAAATAGAAAACCTCTCTTAGGGGTAAACCTTACCCTAACTGACAAGGACTAGCGAGGATCGATAAATGAATGCCTGAAACACATACATACCACGACAAATAATCCAGACAACAAAAATCAAGATTTTATGTACACTTCTATTCAAATGGCGTATTCGTCACCAATCTTATACTTTTTCCATAAAAGAAGTGAATCAGTGCCTAACATCCCCCTCCCCCTCCCCGTCCTCTCAAGACTAGATGAAAGAACTCTCATTTGCTCATTTGCAAAACTTAAATTTTTCTCTAGACAAGATCTTCGTAAGTATAGCATATCTGTTTCATTATCATTATTACATATAATTTTGAAGGCCAGTCTCATTTACATCAAATACATAACGTATTGAATGATACCGAATCACAATATGTTTGAAACTATTTGTTAAATGTCGAAGTTTTTGTCAATGTGTGTCGTACTTTGATACGCAGGTAAAGTTCCACAAAAACATCTGACAAACTACTCGCCAACAAGTATGCCGATTTTATACGAGCCAAAATCAGTGTCAGTATCCATTTGGTCTTTTTTTCCTATAGAGTTGGTGTACATCGAGTTAGTACCCGTCGTGCCACTTGAGCTCGTTGGGTCAATTTCAGAGCCTAGCTAGCCTTAGGACTACAAGATATGTGAGTCTATATATTCTATTAGAGAAATTTATGAAATATCCAAAACTTGCAAAATTTTTATGTAAAGCTTACCGCAAAATAAGATTTCATCGCGTGTCCAGAATTAACGATGAATATATAAAGCGGGTTATGAATAACCTTTTTGCCCTTCTAATTTATTGAAAACACTCCCGAACCCTACTCTTAAAAAAAAATCGTTTCGATTCTTCCTCTTCTTTCATACGCCGCTCAGTTTCGAATCTAGGTTTTCTCCTTCAAAATCTTCAAACCTTCCTCTCCATTCGCAATCTTCATACCATGTCGGCATCACTGGCAGCATCATCACCGGCAGCATCACCAGTTAGAGAAGATATAGCATTTGTGGAGAAAATGAAGAAAGTTGCAGAAAATCCAAAAGGGGATGACGAAAAACCACGGAAACGGATAATTAAGAAAGTTGCACATAAGGAAAAGAAAAACGATGCTAAGTAACAAGAAGTGCAAAAAGAAGGTATAACTTTAAGTTATGTTCATTATTCTTTATAAAAACACGGAGAATGACATTCTCCGTGTTAAAACGCATGAGAATGTTCATTCTCCGTGTTAAATTACACGGAGAATGCCATTCTCCGTGTAATTTAAATCAAGAATGTCATTCTCCATGTTAAATTACACGGAGAATGGCATTCTCAGTGTTAAATTACACGGAGAATGGTATTCTCTGTGTTAAATTACACGAAGGATGTCATTCTCCGTAATTTTAACACGGAGAATGACATTCTCCGTTTTAATTACACGGAGAATGGCATCCTCCGTGTTAAAACGCATGAGAATGTTCATTATCCGTGTAATTTAACACGGAGAATACCATTCTCCGTGTAATTTAGCACGGAGAATGGCATCCTCCGTATTAGATTACACGGAGAATGACATCCTCATGCGTTAAAATGCATAAGAATAACCATTCTCCGTCTTAAATTACACGGAGGATGTCATTCTCCGTGTTAAATTACACGGAGAATGGCATCCTCCGTATTAAATTACACGGAGAATGGCATCCTCCGTGTTAAATTACACGAAGAATGGCATCCTCATGCGTTAAACACATGAGAATGACCATTCTCCGTGTTAAATTACACGGAGGATGTCATTCTCCATGTTAAATTACACGGAGAATGGCATCCTCCGTATTAAATTACACGAAAAATGGCATTCTCATGCGTTAAAACGCATGAGAATGACCATTCTCTGTCTTAAATTACACGGAGAAAGCCATTTTCCGTGTAATTTAACACGAAGAATGATTTAAATTACACGGAGGATGCCATTCTTCGTGTATAAAAACACGGAGAATGTCATTCTCCTTGTTAAATTACACGGATAATAGAATTCTATGTGTTAAAACGCATGAGAATGACTATTCTCCGTGTAGTTTAACACGGAGAATATTATTCTCCGTGTTAAATTACACGGAGGATGTCATTCTCCGTGTATAAAAATACGGAGAATGTCATTCTCCTTGTTAAATTATACGGATAAACACGAAGAATGGCATTCTCCTTGTTAAATTACACGGATAATGATATTCTTCGTGTTAAAACGCATAAGAATGACTATTCTCCGTGTAATTTAACATGGAAAATGTCATTCTCCGTTTTAAATTATACGGAGAATGGTCATTCCCAGTGTTAAAATGCATGAGAATGACCATTCTCTATTTTAAATTACATGTTTAATAGCATTCTCCGTATATAAAAACACGAAGAATATCATTCTCTGTTTTAAATTACACGGAGAATGGCTTTCTCAGTGTTAACGCATGAGAATGTTCATTCTCCGTGTAATTTAAAATGGGGAATGGCATGGAGAATGTCCATTCCATGTCAAAATGACGGAGAATGGCTATTCTTCGTGTTATATCGACGGAGAACAGTTGACAGAAATCTAAAAAAAAATTTTAGAAAAAAATCTGTCAGGAATAAGGAATCAAGAGTTTTTCGTTCTACTTTCAAAGTAATGCTAAATCTTATGGAGGATGTCAATATAGATGGCGGCCGTTTATCTGAGCCAATTATTGATTCTTTAAAGAATACCAATTTCTGGAATTTTGTCGAGGTATTCTACAAAAATAGAGTCCACGTTCATGAATTGGCCAAGGTAACGGAAGGTCTTGAGAATTTGATTGCAACTTACAAAACAGACAAAGATGGCGTCGGGTACTTTCAATTGAGCACCACTGTTAAAATCGTGCCAAGCGTCAGTGATATGACAGTCATCTTCGGTCTACCGCTGAAGGAAGAAAGCGAGAATGATGTTATTTACAGAAAATTGATCATGGAAAAACAACAGCAGCCCCCACCACCAGAATCTTTTAGCCTTTGTAGAGATCATTTTAGAAGATTGCTGTCTAATTCCAAGGGCCCATACTCAAAAGTCACTAATAAGGAAGTGAAAGAGAAGTTCCTAGCTTGAATTGTTGCAGCGACTTCGTCGTTGAGATAAAGCTATTAATCCAGATGATTTGGCCAAGATAATAATCTTCAACTTGTGCCAAACTGCATTCTTCACAAAGACTGGCGGTTCAGATTTGCCATACAAATTTTTCGCCTTGGTAGACAGCGTGGAAGTTATCAACAGTATATGCTAGCCAAGGTTAATCTTGGAGTATGTCATGGAGAGCATCAAGAGGACTACAAGTAAAACTAAAGGAAGGAATTACTCCAGTGCTTACTCCAAAATGGAAGGTTGCACAATATACTTCCTCTATTGGTTTGCAGAACATAATACGTTTGTGAAAAGGAAGTTTGAACCAATTCCTGATTACCCAAGATTTTTCACATGGGATGGGTACGCAATCTCAAACTTCTTCAAGTTCGAATATCACAACAATTTAAACTCTAAAATGGTATTTAAAGATCTGGTTATATCTGTTGCAAAAGAAGAAGGACACAAAGAAGATGAGCCAACTATACAAGAAGAAGTTAAAAAAGAGGGAGAGGGACACCACCAAACATGTGGGGATGAGTTTGCTGAACAAGAGATACCACAACAAGATGAAATGAACGCTGTGATGGAGGGCTCAGCGCAGGAACTGGAGGATTTGAGAAGACAGAATTCTGATATTCTTGCACAGAACGAGAAACTCCAAGAAAAGCTGAAAAAGCTAGAGGCACAAGAAGCGCAATTACATGCAGTCAATGCGCAGAACGAGGAACTACAAGAAAAGATGAAAGAGCTAAAGGCACAAGAAGCACAATTACATACAGCCAACGTACAGAACGAGAAACTCCACGAAAAACTGAAAGAGTTAGAGGCACAAGAAGCGCAACAACGTGTAGCCAGCGTTGTGATGGAGGGCTCGGTGCATGATTTGGAGGATTTGAGAAAACAGAATTCTGTTATTCTTGCTGAAAATGAACAGCTATCAACAAGGTAAAAGAGCTACATGCGCAAGGTAAAAAAATTTCTTTTTCAAATTTCTGATTTACAATTCTTCGTGTTATAGTTCGAGAGAATAACCATTCTCCGTGTATAAAAATACGGAGAATGACATTCTCCGTGTTAAATGACACGAAGAATGGTTATTCCCAATGTTAAAACGCAGGAGAATGACCATTCTCCGTGTAATTTAGCACGGGGAGTGGCATTCTCTGTTTTAAATAATACAGAGAACGTCATTCTGCGTGTTAAATTACACGGAGAATGGTCATTAACAGTATTAAAACGCATGAGGATGGCAATTCTCCGTGTTCAAAACACGGAGAATTCTATTCTTCGTGTAACTATTACGGAGAATGGTCATTCCAGTGTTAAAACGCATGAGTATGACCATTCTCCGTGTTAAAAATACGAAGAATGCCATTCTTCGTGCTAAAGTACAGGAGAATAGTCATTCTCCGTGTTAAATAAAACGAAGAATTATCATTCCCAGTGTTATAACGCATTAGATGACCATTCTCCGTGTTAAATAACACAGAGAATGGTCATTACCAGTGTTAAAACGCATGGTGATAACCATTCTCCGTATTAAATTACACGGATAATGATCTTTTCTTTTTCTTCTTTTTTTGTTGATATTTTCCCTTTAATTGATGTTTGTTTTATATCAGTACAAATAACAGAGCAGCTCAGAAAAGCAAATAAAAGGCTCGTTAATAAGAAAAGCGAGATTGAAGAAAAAGTTGAATTGTTGAATAAAGAAGTCATTGAAAAGGATGCAAAAAATGTTGATCTTGATGCCATAATTGAAGTATTGAAGCTTAAAGAGCCTCAACAAGCTGTTGAACAACAATATGTTGAACTTGATGATCAAGCAGTAACCAATAAAAGAGGAGGGAGGCAAAAGAGGTTGGTAAAACCATCAGCAGTAATAGCCGATGAAGATTTTACTCCCTTGGGGAAGAGAACATTAACAGATGCTAATAAAAATGGAAGATTAATGCCGATCCGAAACAAAAAACTCAGCCCAACACCAGATTCAGAAGAAACAATGAGAAGGCAGATCCGAAAGCCAAAGAAGATGCCAAAATGGCTGAACTAATAAAGAACGGTGATATACTAAGGGAATGCGAGAACCTCATACTATGGAATGTTGTAGATGAAGAGCTGCATAAGCTTTACAAGAAAATCGTATTCCCAAAAAAGATGACTCCATTGTATGTATTCTGAACTCGATCAATCTCCGTTCAATTCATAACAGAGAATGGCCAATCTCCGTGGTGCTTGGCTGGAGAATGGCCATTCTCCGTGACAGTTGGACGGCTGATGACTCTCTCTTTTTCTAGTCTTTTTCACAATTATTTCTGATAAATTTCTATTAATTTAATCTTAAATAAATTTATGTACAGTGATGTTGTATACGCGGCTATAAAAGATCAATATGGAGTTGAAATCATCTTGACAGCAATAGACGTACAAGACATTCTCCATTATCAAGACATTGAGGCTGGAATACTCAACATATTAATAAGCAAGATGAAACAAATTCAAGCCAATGCAAGAAGGAGAGTACAGTCAAGTTCATAGGAGGTGCAATATAAGTGGTCAACATTCATGATGCCACACACATTGGTAAGAATCAAAACTGAAAAATCCCTATTCATATGTACACCGATAAAACTAACTCATGATATTGTGTTTTGTTTTTGACAAATAGTCCATCATTGCCCAAGCTCATGAAGCAGACGTAACAGCCGGCACCCTTAACACTTTTAAAACAGATGTAGAAAACTTCATCATGATTTACAGGAAGACATAGAGTGGATATTCATTCCACTCTTTAATAAATCCAACAAACACTATACGCTGCTCACATTCAACTTGAGCTCCTACGTGTGGGCACATTACAACTCCTTAGTGTCCAACACGTACGACAAGGGCAAGGAAGATGCAAAATCCGTGAGGACGGTCTTGGAGCCTATCGTCAGGAAAAAAGTTGAGATGATGAGGGAAAGATGCAAGGCTATGATGGTGTATGAGAGCACACAGACAATTTTTCATACAAAATGCCCACAACAGAAAGCACCCAACTACTTCTTGTACACGGCGTACTATATGAAGTGTTTGATGAATTCTCCCTTCACAGTACCAAAAGTAAATGATGATGAAATTCACCAGAAAATTACAACGGTTAGGTTGGCATGGGTTAAGAGGTCGCTTCAAAGTAAAATGTATCACCCAAAAACATTATGAAAATTACAACATAAATGGGCTAATAACTTCTTTCTATTATCTGACATTTGACTTTTATTCTTCTGTGTATGCGTCTTTTGTTACATCTGCTCTGTCTTTTACATTGTTCTATATATATATCATTTTTTGAATGGTCAGTCCCAGTGTTAAATAACGAATGAGAATGGCCATTCTACGTGTTATTTAAAATGGAGAATGACATTCTCCGTGTTAAATGACACGGAGAATGGTCGGTCACAGTGTTAAAACGTATGGGAATGTTCATTCTCCGTGTATTTAAAATAGAGAATGACATTCTCCGTGTTAAATGACACGGAGAATGGTCAGTCCCAGTGTTAAAACGCATGGGAATGTTCATTCTTCGTGTAATTTAACACGGAGAATGTCATTCTCCGTTTTAAATACACAGAGAATGGCATTCTCAGTGTTAAAACACATTAGAATGCCATTCTCCAATGTTAAAACGCATGAGAATGCCATTCTCCGTGTTAAATTATACGAAGAATATTCACTCCAGTGTTAATACGCATTAGAATGTCATTCTCCGTGTTAAATTACACGGAGAATAGACATTCCTAGTGTTAAAACGCATGAGAATGTTCATTCTCCGTATAATTTAACACGGAGAATGCCATTCTCCGTTTCAAATTACACGAAGAATGGCATTCTCAGTGTTAAACGAATGAGAATGTCCATTCTTCGTGTTAAATAACACGGAGAATGACCATTCTCCGTGTAAGAATGACGGAGAATTATCATTATGCAGTTAAAAAATTATGAAACATTAGATATAACAGAATTCAAAATAGCACCATTGATATCAAAAATGTAATAAATGTATTCAAAAAACAATTATATAAAAGAAATAAGGGTTGAATATGTATTAACGAGGGGGCGCTGCCCCCTCGACCCTCGTAGAAGCACGTGGGGGGAGAGGACAACTGGTGCGATTGTGATTACCTAATTCAAGACAATTCTGGTACCTCATCTTCCTCTTCTCTTTTCCTTTGTTCTCATAATTGCTCTTACAATGGTCCGCCTTTGGTCGGCAGGGGACATGTTTCGGAATAGGTGGTAGAATCAAATCAGTTGGATTATTTTCAAACTGTTTTTCATAATATGGAACTGGACGAATTGTACATGAATGTAGCTTCTTGTAGAAATCTGATGTCCAATACTGCTCCATAAAATCATAAATGGATTTGTCCGAACCAAATTTGATGCATTGGATTGCATGGCTGCATGGGAATCCATATACCTTTCATCTGTGACAACTACAATGCCAATCAAGAAGATTCACCAGGTGTAAGGAAGTATCTGCCATCACCTCAAACTCGAAATCACCAGACCGATATACCTTATAAGACATGCCATCATCTGTAAGCTGCTTCAGCATATTTTCGGCGTATGGAGTCAATTTGTTATTTAAATCAATTGCATCCTTGTGGCGATCCAAAATTATCTTTATCATCTTCACTCGGATAACGTTTACAAGTGCTGAAATAGGCATTTTCTTCTCAGCCTTTATCCATGCATTGAATGACTCCGCACAACAAGAAGCAACCTCGCCATATCTACATCCGAGAAAGAATACATTTAACCAATGTTCAGGTTTTTGTTTATCCATCCAATTAACAACATGACCACAATTTAGATAATATATCTCATTAACTGCTTGTTTATAACCACCTTTATACAAGAAAAAAGGAAATTAATTAAGAAGGAAGTCAAGGCACAAGCACATGAAAAAACAGGGACCATTCTCCGTGTTAACAACACAGAGAATGGTCATTCTCCGTTCAAAACTAACGGAGAATGTATATTCTCCTTGCTAAGGAACACGGAGAATGCCATTCTCCGTGAGATGTAAACGGAGAATGGCCATTCTTCGTGAGATTTACACAAAGAATGGCCATTCTCCTTGTTAAAATAACGGAGAATGCACATAAAAGCTCCATATATATGTCTGATTTACACACCTAGCGTTAGAGCATATACTGCTTGCCTCCAAGCTTCAAGTACATGCGGATACTTGCTTTCATTTTCTTTCTCCTTCAGTGGTATGTTATTCTTCATATGATAATAGCAATAGCTATGGTAAGCAGTAGGGAACACTTTAGGAACTTCAGAAACTAAATCGGTGCCTTGATCCGAAATAAAAACGATATGCCTACTACATCCAAAAACATTCTAGAGATTTTTAAGGAACCATTTGTAACGCCCCAGAACCAGAATACTGGAGAGCGGGGGCATACATAGCCAGCTACGTATAATAAAATGGATTCCACTTCACTAAATGGTCACGGCTGTCTAGATATATGAGGGTTTAACTATAATCCATCAGTCTCCTATGGTCAATAACAAGCCTAATGTCTTAATCATAAGCAAGTAAGTAAATGTTACAAGATGTAAGATCGCCAAATATACAATAGTAAGGCATCCCAAACATT
The DNA here is from genome assembly GCA_029216955.1 of Iris pallida. Lineage (NCBI taxonomy): Eukaryota > Viridiplantae > Streptophyta > Magnoliopsida > Asparagales > Iridaceae > Iris > Iris pallida. Next base: position 2,510,436 of record JANAVB010038419.1, read on the forward strand.
ACATATTCAGTTGATCATGAAGCTAGTCGTTACAAAATATGAGAACTAGCAAGAGTTTAGTCATACATGATCAACCCTATGATTTGTCAATCATGTTACAGCCCGTAGGCAGACAGTAGTAAAGTGCAATCGAGCTAACACGTGCTCGTCGGCTAAACGCCTCAAAAGAATATTTTTACAATAGAGTGGGAGAGCTTAAAATAAACCCACTCGTTGCCAAGGTTCCGTCTAGTGGTCACCATCTGGCTGAAAAGTCGGTAGATCCTCTGGCCATACAAAACCAGCTGGGTCAGACCCCAGAAAGAGCAAGTGCCACAAAGGAGGCTTCACTTAGGAACTAAAACCAGCAATTAGCACAAGAATATAATTACATAATAAAAGACAGTAATTAAGGAAAAGCATGACAGGTAATATACGATGAGATAACCATGGGACTATTCAGATAACCAGGTTACAACCCGTAAACCAAACAAGGACCGGGGTTGTAACCCTTCGTCTGAACAGAACTTGGTTTCTTCCTCCATTTATCGGCAAGATAATATAAGAAATCAGGATATGTAACAATCTTGTACAGGATCAAGACAAGACTAGACTGATTATGCCTCATCCAACAATCACGGCCAAGCAATAACTACGGCTTGATACTTTAACTAACTAGGGTTATCACAGGCCTAGTTACTAGCAAGATGCAGTGAGATTATTCCACAGCCACAAGTGTAGAAGCATGAAAAAAGACAAGGAAAGCCCATACGGCTTAAAACAGAAGGAGCCTCATGCGGCTCATAAGTCCTTCAGGATCCCATACGGTTCACAAACAGAAGGAGCCTCATGCGGCTTCAAAAGTCCTTCATGCGGCTCGGATGGCTCCATGCCACGTGGCCTCACGCTGTCCGATCCGACAAACTGGCCATAAAGCAGCAGCTTGAATTAATGACTCTGACGGCAGCCCTGACAATGCCAGCTCTGACAAATGACAGCTCTGACATAAAAATCGAAATGATGACTCTGACATGATGGCGTGCTCCTAGGGAAAAGAAAAAAATCTTTTATAGCTGACATGATCCGTCAAGTCCAAAGCTCCCTATGCGGCTGACACTCCTATGCGGCTGCCACTCCTATGCGGCTAATACCCCTATACGGTTGTTTTTTTCATGCGGCTGCTTCCTTGATGCGGCTGCCACCGTCATGCGGCTGCTTCCTTCATGCGGCTGCCTCATTCATGCAGCAGCCACCTTCATGCGGCTGCCTCCTTTATGCGGCTGCCACCTTCATGCGGCTGCCACCTTCATACGGCTACTACCTTCATGCGGCTAGTAGTGTGGGGCCCACCCATATGCGGTTCATTTAGAGACCGCATTCATGCGGCTCTGTCAGGACATCCCACTCATGACAGTTGAGACACGTGGCGATCCTTATGACAGTTGAGACACGTGGCTGTCTTATCCCCTCGGAATTATGGCTGCTCGTAAATCATAACAACCAGATTTAGTACAATCACCATAATTACTCAGATCAAATCAGATTTGTTGTAATTAAGCAAATTGAACACGTGGCGGGAGATCCGAGCCTGTCATGACAAATTATGAAGATTTATTGCAATCAGCATTAATTGCCCATATGGATTTGGCACAATCAAGAATTAACTATCCAGATGTAATGCAATCAAGATTAATGGTCCAGATGATTGGCCGCCGACTTTTTAAGAGGGGAATCATTACAAACCCTAATGATCACACCCCCACTTCTATAAATAGTAAGGTGCCATTTCCTTACAAACCCGGGAGAATTCGGAGAGAAAAAAAAGAGGAGAATTCCAGAGAGAAGGAGACTCTCTCCACCCAGCTGGACACACAGAGAGACAAAGGCACGCACAGAGGATTCTTCCCACACATCCCGAGAGCATTTTTTCATCAGAGCCAAGGCTACGTCCGATCGTCCAAAGAGTAAGGTAGAGCTGCCGTCGTTTTTCCGAGCCTCTATCGTCACCCCCCAAAATCCAAAATAAACAATCGTACTTAGATTGCTGTACCTAGGTTTTCATTCATAGGCTTTCTTTGTACGAGCGAGTTTGTATTGTGAGTCTAAGTTTAGTCCTCCTATAAAATTGTTCTGTACTTTTATAATCAATGGCAAACACGATGGCGACTCTGCTGGGGACTAACTTCTCCACGGCTGAGGAGTTGGTGACGTAATCGAACGCAGCCAAACTTGGCTCCACTCAACAGACGCTGGTCGTCCGGTTCGACCAACAGGCGTTTGAAGAAATGCTCTCCGACGGAAGCGCTGGCCCGGTCCAGCGGCGAGCCCGCACAAAGAAAGCCTGCAGGGAGTGGAGGCCCAAATCATTCGCTCCTCCCCAAACTCTCGAAGAAGTACTCTCTGTTGCTCAAGACGGCAGAGAAAACTCTCATGCGGCCCCACTTCAGGCCATAGAGGACTCTGCTGTCCCCAAGTCCAGCAGAAGAAAACACTATGATGCTAGACTTGCAGGAGAAAAGAGGAACTCTATGCGGTCCAAGCCGCATAAGGGTGCCAGCCGCATGAAGAAGTTTCATGCGGCCGCAACCGCCAGCCGCATGGAGAAGACTCATGCGGCCACAGAAGTCAGCCGCATGCAGAAAGTCCATACGGCCAAAACTGTCAGCCGCATGCAGGTAGCCTGCACGGTCACGACTTCCAGCCGCTTTCCGAAGGTTCATGAGGCCACCGCTTCTAGCCGCATACAGAAGGGTCATACAGCCAAACATGCCAGCCTCATGCAGACAGCCTGCACGGCCACCAAACATGCCAGCCGCATGTAGACAGCCTGCACGGCCACCAAACCCAGCCGCATACCATCTGCTCTATGCGGCTCACGGTCAGTCTTCGACCGCCTCTCAGGCGATCCGGACTCCAGATGCTCTTATGGTCCAATCTCCGTGGACTCTTCCTACTATGCACTCTCAGGTGCTAGAAGGAAGAAGTCTCGGGCAGCGCGGGCTCGTCGAGCTCAGTCAACTGTCCCAACTTCCGACTATCAGGGCGTCCCGCTTACTATCACGCGGGCCCCTGATGGAAAGTTGTACAGAACTACCCGTGTCCAGCCCCCGACGACCAACGAACGGGATAGTTATCTAGAATCTCCCAACAAAGATCAGGGGCGAGCACCCGTACTACCCCCACATCAGGGAGCAGGCCGGATGCCAACACACTCATGTGCTCAGAATTCTCGAGCCCACAAAACGGGTGACTTACGCAACGCGATTCTTCATAAACGTAAGGAAAGAGACGAAGATTTAGTGTGCAGAGAGTCCTGTCAGAGACATCAATGCACCCAAGTCATTGTCAACTGCTGCTGCAACAAGGCGGCAGTACAAAAAGACCGACGGTCCATCTTCCAACGGCTGCAACACTCAAGCTCAGAAGACGAGGCGCTTCTCGTCGTCTCCTGCAATTCTGCTCTGAAGATTCCTGGTAGCAGGAGAGAGAAGAAAACAAATGTCTCCAGTCCGAAAATCTCAACCGGCGTAACCAAGAAACTCTCTTCTAAGCGATTGTCTACCACCATTACAGGAGGAGTTTACCAAGGTACCCGCTCAAAGACGAAATCTTCCACACTTGGAGACGCTGGAGCCGGAGGTAGCACTCCTCCAAATATCTACGATAACCCGGTGTTCCAAGAAGATAATCCAGGGGAAACGGTCTACCCAACAGATACAGCAGATCCCGACGTTCCCGAGGACGTCCACAACTCTCAAGACGAGGCAAACTCTGAAGCTGGGGGTACCACTCCTTCTGAGTCCGAACCAGAGGGCACATTCTCTACCGTTCCTTCCATCTCTCCTCATATAAGGACGGTATTTATGACGGACAGCAACCAAGACGGTCCCAATGATCGCCAACGCATCGACACCCTGGAGGCCATACTTCATGCCTTGGTCAAGTCCGTGGACGAGATCAAAGCGGCCCTTCCAACTCTACAAGGAAGGACACCTGGCCAAACAAGCTTGGGTCCCGCGGTCAATGTGGACTCGAACGCAGCTGCACCAAACCCGGGTGATAATCCTCCTGAAATATCGGCTCCTACCGCTGCAGACGAGGCTAGGGAAGCAAGAAGAGAGGTCTAGGAGCTCCGGGCCATGTTCCACGCCCGAGAAAACTGTCAAGACCTTGGGATACGACAACCGTATCCTGCTGCGTGGAGAGATGTTCCCTTCCCACCAAGATATAAACCACTCAACATCAATCCATATGATGGGAAGACCATTTCTGCTCTATGTACGAGCAATGGAACATTCTCTCGGTGCTCTGTTAGCACAATAATGATGCAGGCCACGAGCAGGCTATATATTATCTCAGTCGAATGATGATGGAGCCGAAACACCGATATACTGCCGTAGAAAAGGAGTGCCTTGCTCTGGTGTTCGCCATTCAGAAGACGCGACACTACGTCATGGGACAAACCATCCATGTGATATCACGAGTCAACCCTCTTAGGGTCCTCATGACCAAGCCAGGTGCACTCAGCTCTCGCCTCGCCACCTGGGCAATTTTATTGTCTTCCTACCACATGATCTTCGTCCCGCAGAAGGCTGTTAAAAGTCAAGCTCTGGCAGACTTTTTAGCAGCTCATCCAGGATCGCAGTCAACCAGAATAGACAAAAAGATTCCAAATAAGGTCACCAATTCAAATGTGGCCTCCCATGATGCCGTATGGCGAATGTTCTTCGATAGTGCTTCCAGAACGGGGCCCAAAGGCAACATCGTCGCTGGAGTCGGGGTGGTGCTGATTTCTCCCTCCGGGCTGGTGATCAATCAGGCTTATTCCCTTACGGAGTCCTGCTCAAACAATGTGGCCGAGTACAACGCTTTGGTCATTGGCCTCCGACTTGCGAAAGAGCTGGGGGTAGAGCACCTTGAAGCATACGGCGATTCGCAGCTAATCGTTAACCAGATCCAGGACTCATACGAAGTACGTCATGAAGACATGATCCCCTATCACCAAATAGCGATCGACATCATCTCATCCTTGGAAGGGTTCTTCATAGAACACGTTCTCAGGCTCCAGAACATTGAAGCTGACGCCCTAGCAGGCCTTGCCGCTTCCTTAGCAGTCCCGAATCATGTTCACCACTTGGTTGACATCATAGGCCGTGAGTTGGTCTGTCCCAGAAATAATGTTCAGTGCGTTGAGAGCTACTCTGCGCTGACAGTCGACGAAGCACTAGACAGGAGACAACCATTCATCGACTTCGTTGTCTATGACATCCTGCCAGAAAATTCGAAGGAAGCCACTTCTATCAGAAGGCGTTCCCTCAGATTCTTCTACGATACAGAGAAAAAAATGCTGTATCGATGAGCATACGATGGATTACTGCTTTCGTGTCTGTCAAATGCAGAAGCCAAGGAAGATGTACGCGAAGCGCACGACGGCGTCTGCGGGGCCCATCAGCCTGGCCTAAAATTGTAAGACCGCCTTCGTCGAATGGGCTATTACTGGCCCACGATGGTTGCGGATGCAATAGACTATGTACGAAAATATAAAGCCTTTCAAGTCTACGTAGATTTCATCCACCAGCCATCCGAGTTTTTACATCCGACGGTGGCATCCTGGCCGTTCGAAGCATGGGGAATGGACATCATCGGTCTGATCACTCCGCCTTCGTCCCGAGGACACCGCTTCATACTCGCAATCACAAATTACTTCTCCAAGTGGGCGGAGGCTATTCCACTGGCAGAAGTGAAGACTTCAAATGTGATCAGCTTCCTCAAGCATCACGTCATCTATCGCTTTGGACTGCCCCGAAGGATCATCCACGATAATGTTCCGCAGTTCGCAAGCTACGCCTTCTATCGATTTTGCGACAAACATCAAATCCAGAATATTACGTCAACACCATACAATCCGGCAGCTAATGGTCTGGCTGAAGCGTTCAACAAAACAATCATCAAGCTTCTCAAGAAGTTTGTGTCATCAAACAAATGCGACTGGAATGAAAAGCTCGACGAATTCTTATGGGCGTACCGTACTACAGTACGGACGGCCACTAGAAACACACCATTCTCTCTAGTATACAGAAGTGAGGCAATTCTTCCACTGGAGACTCAAATCCCCTTACTCCGTGTCGCTCTCACCTATCGACTGACGACGGATGATAATCACCATCTCCGACTGCAAGAGTTAGAGGCCCTAGATGAGAAGCACCTGTTAGCTCAACAACGAATCGAGCTGTACCAAGCCCGTATCTCCGGAACCTTCAACAAGAAGGTTAAAATCAGAACATTCCAAGTGGGCGATCTCGTTCTGGCAGTTCGGAGGCCGATGGTTATGACTTACAAAACCGCCGACAAGTTCTTGCCAAAGTAGGAAGGCCCGTTCATCATCGATGCTGTATTCTCCAATGGAGCTTACCGCCTCGCAAAACAAAATGGAGACTTGCTCATGTTGCCCATCAACGGCAAGTTCCTAAAGAAGTATTACGTCTGAAACGACATCCTACGAATTTCCCAGAATAACGAGTTATGTACCCCCTGGTACCGCTGAACTCATATTCCGATTTCAAATCTGCCAAAGTGGTGAGTTATGTACCCCCTGGTACCGCTGAACTCACATTCCGACTACAAATATCTCTGGGTGACGAGTTATGTACCCCCTGGTACCGCTGAACTCGCATTTCGACTACAAAATTCTAGAATGACGAGTTATGTACCCCCTGGAACCGCTGAACTCATATTCCGATTTCAAATCTACCAAAGTGATGACTTATGTACCCCCTGGTACCGCTGAACTCACATTCCGACTACAAATATCCCTGGGTGACGAGTTATGTACCCCCTGGTATCGCTGAACTCGTATTTCGACTACAAAATTCCAGAATGACGAGTTACGTGCCCTCTGGTACCGCTGAACTCACATTCTAACTCCAAATCTCCCAGACTATTGAGTTATGTACCCGCAAGTACCACTGAACTCACACTCTGGTCACTACAGATAAATCTACATCGCATCTTTTAGGTAGTAAGTCATATATGACCATACCTCTGAACTCTTCTCCTAAAAGAGCTCCCTCCTCATGATCCAATACCCGCACTCTCAGTGCATAAACAGGGTAACAGATCCACAAATTTCCCGAAACAACCACGTCGATGTTACCTCTGAGTTGTTTCACTTCCATTAAAAACAAACCGTCCCCTCATATAGAACTTCCACGTCCTCATTACCTCTGAGTCGTTCTATGTATCCCTTCATGGAGCCCACTCCTGCCATGTCCTCATTACCTCTGAGTGGGAAGGCTCCATCGAAGAAACCCTCATATTTACCATGTCCTCATTACCTCTGAGTAAGTATGATGGTTCTCTCTCGACTTATTATCCGTACCCACAACCGGAGTACGCCAAGGATAATAGGCCCACAAATGTCCTCTGTTGACCACAAATGTCCTCAGTTGACCACAAATGTCCTCTGTTGACCACAAATGCTGTACTAAGTTTCCTAGTACATGCCCCTCATTCCTCATCATGCCCCGGGAGCCCAGTTGTTCCATGACATTCTTTCTTCCGATACCAGTAACTTCCATGGCCACCTTACTGTGGAATTGTTCTAAGTATCCCCATCAAACTTGTTATCCGTATCTAAAACCAAGGTACGCCAAGGATAATAGGTCCACAAAAAATCTCCCGTTAGGGCAACTATTGCAAGCAAAGAATAGAGCGAATGTATTCTATTCATTCAAAATCAGTTACATTCGTACGACTATATCTCATGAGCAAGCCAGAAAAGTTCTCCATCGTTTCATTCAGACAAGAAGAAAAAAGATTATATTGATGTCCAAAAGAAGCAAAACACAAACTACAGCTAAAGACAGACAGAAATATCAAGACAAAGACAGACAGTTATGGGAGCCCACGAATCCTAGTTGTGGGGGCGCATATACCAATCCCTCAACCATTTTTCATATGAAGGATCTATTTGAGTAAGATCCTCGTCCGGAGCAGGAGGATCAGAACTCCCAATACTACCACCTTCAGACTGGGGCTCCTCCTTTGCAGCAGCTTCAATGTTGGTAGTGTTTCCCTCCCCTATAGTCGCCAGCTCTTCTTTTTGTTCCTCCATTTTTGGTATCACCTCCTCCTTAACGAGCGACAACTCTTGCTTGATGAAAGGAGGCAGCAGTTCCTCCTTCACGATGATCTCAGCCTTCGGCAGGGATGCTGCAAGAATCAAAGATAAAAGAAACAAAGTTAGAAGATGGCCAGGTGAGACGGGTCATTATGTGGTTTGCGAAGTGTTTATGCGACCACTGGACAACTCCCATGCGGCTCGGACATGGGGTACACCCCCCATGTGGCTCGGACATGGGACGTACATGCGGCCCATACAATTTGAACAGTTCGATGAAAACGAGGAACGCATTAAAGGCTTGTGCATAAAGCATGCAACAGAGCCGTCTTTATTAGGGTTTCGAAGTATACGATCTGCCCAAACCCTTACCAGCAATGGTGGGGTGAACGTCGGGGTGAACTTTAGGCACCGTGGCTGACAAAGAAGCCACTCCCTTATCCTTCCCCGCGGCCTTGGAAGACTTGGGGGCCATTGCTGATTGATGAGCAGAGAAGGAAGACGAAGGCAGCAACTTCGAGCAAGAAGAGTTGAAGACGAGAGAAAGTAAAGAAGTCTTCCCGTTCCACAAACCCTCCTATTTATAGGCAGATAAAAGGGGGGCTCATGAACCGATGGACGCCTCGATCCTCGTGCTACATAAAGAACAGAATCGACTCTTCGGGCATCGAGGAAAATTCGGATACTTAAAACTGATCCTTGGGATCCTGCCCCAAAAGGTGGCTTTAAATTCAAAGCAAATCAAGAGCAATTAATAAGATGCACACGTGGCAGGAGACGCACACGTGGCAGAGAGTCTATGCGGCTAGACAGTCCAAGCGGCTAGGAAGTCCATGCGGCTAGGAAGTCCATGCGGCTGGACAGTCCATGCGGCTAGGAAGTCCATGCGGCTGGACAGTCCATGCGGCTGGACAGTCCATGCGGCCAGGAAGTCCATGCGGCTAGGAAGTCCATGCGGCTAAGAAGTCTATGCGGTCAGAATATCCTCTGCGGCCAGAAGAGCTTATATATAGCCATGCTTCTTATTCAAAGTATTTCAATTTTGCAAATTGAAAACTTTGAAGGGGGTCTTATAGAAGCATGAAAAAAGACAAGAAAAGCCCATGCAGCTCAAAACAGAAGGAGCCTCATGCGGCTCATAAGTCCTTCAGGATCCCATACGGTTCACAAACAGAAGGAGCCTTATGCGGCTTCAAAAGTCCTTCATGCGGCTCGGATGGCTCCATGCCACGTGGCCTCACGCTGTCCGATCCGACAAACTGGTCATAAAGCAGCAGCTTGAATTAATGACTCTGACGGCTGCCCTGACAATGCCAGCTCTGACAAATGACAGCTCTGACATAAAAATCGAAATGATGACTCTGACATGATGGCATGCTCCTAGGAAAAAGAAGAAAATCTTTTATAGCTGACATGATCCGTCAAGTCCAAAGCTCCCTATGCGGCTGACACTCCTATGCGGCTGCCACTCCTATGCGACTGCAACTCCTATACGGCTAATACCCCTATGCGGTTGCTCTTTTCATGCGGCTGCTTCCTTCATGCAGCTGCCACCGTCATACGGCTGCTTCCTTCATGCGGCTGCCTCCTTCATACGACAGCCACCTTCATGCGGCTGCCTCCTTCATACGGCTGCCACCTTCATGCGGCTGCCTCCTTCATGCGGCTGCCACCTTCATACGGCTGCTACCTTCATGCGGCTAGGAGAGTGGGGGCCACCCATATGCGGTTCATTTAGAGATAGCATTCATGCGGCTCTGTCAGGACGTCCCACTCACGACAGTTGAGATACGTGGCGATCCTCATGACAGTTGAGACACGTGGCTGTCTTATCCCCTCAGAATTATGGCTGCTCGCAAATCATAACAACCAGATTTAGTGCAATCACCATAATTACTCAGATCAAATCAGATTTATTATAATTAAGCAAATTGAACACGTGGCGGGAGATCCGAGCCTGTCATGACAAATTATGAAGATTCATTGTAATCAGCATTAATTGCCCATATGGATTTGGCGCAATCAAGAATTAACTGCCCAGATGTAATGCAATCAAGATTAATGGTCCAGATGATTTGTAGCTCCCCTTCCCGGATTTTTTTAATATTTTATTATTATTTACTTTATTGAATTTTATTATTATTACTATTACTATTATTTATTATCATTATTTTTGAGGTCGTTATTTTATAATATTATTATCATAATTATTGGTTATATTTATTTGGTTATCAAATAAATGTGATTTAATATATATATTCATATTTGTAAGAAATAGACCTTACTCTAGAAATATATAATATTGGGTTTTATTTAGGTTTTATGGATATATATTATATAAGTATGTGTACGAGTATATAGGTATATGTACACATTTAAATAGATATATTATATATAAAAATAGATATATTAATATTTTATTTGGAAGTATATTTTATATTGATTTTAAATATTATAGATTGAATATGGTATTTATAAACAAGGTATATAGGTGTATTTATATATATATATATATATATATATATTGTGTATGGGTGTGAATATAGATATATGCCTATATATAAATATTTGTGGATATGTATAAGTTTGTATAAATATTAGTATATATTCTATGTGTATATATATAGATTATATATATATATATATATATATATATATATATATATATATATATATATATATATATATATATATATATATATATATATATATATATATATATATATATATATATATATATATATATATATATATATATATATATTAATATATGTATATGCATATATAGTTAAAATAAGAAAAAGAAAAAGGTTAATGAAAAAGAATTAGAAATAAGAAAAGAAGAAAGAAAATGGGGTAGCTTCTGTTATTATGCTTATATAGTTTAGTAGTGAATTGAATTAGATTGAAATGGAATGAATGTTTGAACTGGGAAATCCAATTCAACTCATTTTCAATATAGACCAGTTGCAAGTTGCTGGAACACAACATGCACGCACACAAGCAAAACCAGCTTGCCTCCCAAACCGAGAAGGGGGGGTGGGGACCACAACTATACGCGATCCCAGCAATACCCCTGCTCAAACCCGAGCTTGCTCCAGCCCAAGCAAACCAGCGTGTAGATGAGCCCATCAACCAAGCTCCCCAGCAAGGAAAGCCCGACCCCATTGTTCGAATATAAGTAGCCGAGAGAGAGAGAGGATCTCTCTCGAAAACCTCAAACCCTAATCAACTCCACCGCGCCGACACTCCAGCCCCGGCGACTCCCACAACCAGGGTACGGTCGCGCGCGCCTACAGGGCCGCCGCCGGTCGACCGAACCACCGGAAAGCGCGCACGCGCGTGGAACGCGACAGCGGCAACAGCAGCTGTTGCTGCAACGAAGGGAAGTTCGCGAAGGAAATTCCTCCTCCACGCTCGGTGTCGTTGCGAACCGTTTTCTCTGGTATGACGACAACATATACGCCTCCCAATCTCTTCTTTTAGTTTTTATTTAAACGATTTAGGTCGTCCAGAAAATCGTCGCGAACCTTGCCGAAAAACTGTTCTCGAAACAGTTCACAGAGCAGTCCAATCACCCTAGTTCAAGGATCGATTTCGATCGATCCAGGAAAATATTAGAAAAACTATTTGAAGAGGTTTATTGACAACATGTAGGGCTTCAAATCCCTTTTTACGGAATTTGATTCCATCGACTACGTGTCGAGAAATCGAACTCCGAAGTTTCCCAAAAATCTGTTTTCAAAAACTAGAAATCTCTCCACACGACGTCCGTCCCGCCATTCCGGGCGACGTGGTCACGCACCGAAAGGATCGAAAGCTGCGTAACAGCTTCGTGGTCGTGTGGGCTTTGACGGAATTCAAATTGGTCGCGTGTGCGCGACGAATTCGATGCGTATCCGTCGAAATCGCCCCGTATCCGTCCAATGCAAATTCAGTCATAACTTTGTGCACGCTCGTCAGATCGAGACGAAACTTGCGCCAACAGGATTGTATCGTTTTTCTGGTCCTGTATGCCAAGTTTGGTCCGATTCTGAGACAGTTGAAATCGACGTCGTTTTGCGGGCCCCACGGTCCCGCTCAATGGGCGATTTTGTGCACGGCCCGCCGGAATCCAACTTTGGACATAAGGTTGGGTTCGTATCGGAAAATCGGATCTGTAGACATGTAGTTTGACGACTTTAGAGATCGTTGACTCTGGCACGCTTTTCGGTGCAAAGCGGGTCCAACGGCGGACACCGTTTTGGCCCGAAATTACCGTTTTGCTCCTGTGTCCCGAATTGGACGTAGGGACAGGCAATCCTAGCTAATTAGACTATTCTGAGATCATTGGTATTATTTATTTCAGCTTCCGGGGACTGTTGTATGGGTTTTGACTATAGTGGCATATTGTAGTTCAGATTGTCGGTTTCACCAGCAAAGGACCACAGGCGAGTACAGTTTATTGTCTGTATTTCGATATTGATCTTTACTATATTTCATTGATTAGTCATTGGTTATGTGATTTTTATACTCTATTATAAATTGTTGAGTCGGGAATGAGAAGTACCAAGGATGTGTGATCAGACCGTAGACATTGTAGATATTGTAGACATTGTAGATATTGTAGACATTGTAGATATCGTAGACATTGTAGATATTGTAGACATTGTAGATATCGTAGACATTGTAAATATTGTAGACATTGTAAATATTGTAGACATTGTAGATATTGTAGACATTGTAGATATTGTAGACATTGTAAATATTGTAGACATTGTAGATATTGTAGACATTGTAGATATTGTAGACATTGTAGACATCGTTACTTTTCTGCAAGTAGATATCGTAGACCGTACGGTGTAGCACCCCAGACCGATCACATGTCAAAGGTACTTCTAACGGTGGAAAAGTATATTGGTCTATTTATTACTATTGATTTTCTTACGGGTTTACTGTTATTTTCAAAACTCATGATTAATGCCTAACCTTTGTTTTATAGTCATTTTCTTTATTTGAAATTGCATTCAGTGAATTGTGCTCGTTCCATTCCTGACTGGAAACCAACATTTTCAGGTTAGCCGCGGATTCATTTAGCTTGGGGAGTGACGGGAATACTTGCAGATAAAGCCTAGAGACTAGCTAGATAGTTGAGTTGTAGTCATTCAGTTATTTGTACAAGTTTATATTTTTATACAAATGTAAAACTTGTGATCATCGTAAATTAAATTAATTTTGTGAATGAGCATTATTTGTGATTTTGATCTTCATGGCCGTGACAGCGTTCTACCGCCGACACTGCGGCGTAGGCTGGCTTGGACACGTCTTGTATCCGTTTAAAAAAAAAATGGGTGCGGGTCGTGACAAGTTTTTGTGGTGGCCCATGCAGGTCTGTCTTCGCAAATTATGCGAACTCGTGATAGTACTTAAGTTGTACTATTGCGAGCCTGCGACTAGAACACGCTCATTCACGAACAAGGATTAATTTAATTTACGAGAATGACTAGGACTAGGAGTCCCTTACACAAAATTTACCGAGGGGTAGTCTAGGCCATGCAATGTAGATAAGGAGTTATTAATTTTGATAGTTATCAGATCCCCATAGGTACACTAGTATCTCTTGATATGATGATGTAATCTAACTTGGATAAATTATTCCCTTGGTAAGGCAGGGCTTCATAGAATTAATGATCTAACCTTGATAAATGGTGCAATCCCTTCTCTTGTCCTTTGGATATCATCCTCATATCTTAACCCGAATTACTTATTTAGTTTCTAGTTGCCCTAAGAATTATTATCCATTATAATTTCTGATTAGGTTAACCATATGCGAACCTCAAGTTAGTGTCGATTCAAAATTTTCCTCAATAGTTGAATACACATGGAATAGATTAGAATGTTGTATTCCTTTATCTTCAGTTATTTCCTCCATGTTCATCTTTTAATCTGAGGATTATGACTGATAGATACTTACACTTTATTTCATAGCCAGTTGTTTGAATCTCTAGAAACTCGTGAATTCTTACATATGTAGTTAAAGGAATGTTAGTTAATTCATAATGGCGGGACAGCAGCGCACTGTCGCCATTTATTTAAATTAGGAAGACTATGGATTCACTGCAGCCAGCAGCGCACTGGCGAGACAAAACCCCTAGAGTTGAAATTTGTTATATAGGCTATAGAATGTTACTAGAAACTAAGGCTAGTGGTCCTCTTTTTCATAGTTACCCTTGAGTCTATATTGGTTAGAGTTAAGAAGTATTCGATTTCGTATCACATATGAATCACGAAACCAAGGGTTTACCACAGCCATAGTATACGGGCAAGGTATAACTCTCGGTGGAATGACTTCAGACGTGATTACAGGTTTAGGATTCTATGAAGGATAGGACAATGCCATGTATGTTCCGTGAGACCCGAAGCCAATGTTAGTAGAAATTTGTAGTTGGGTAACACATCCCCCGATCTAGCATTCCGTGGTCCTTGTGACCTATTGACGAGGAAATTGATTGACGCTAATAGGTTACCTAGAATGTAGAATTTAAGGGGTTCATAACCCACTAGCCGACCAAGACCTTATAGATAAGAAGATAGTAGGAAGACTGTATGAACAAGAACACCGGGTAAGGTTTGATTCTCTCAAAACCCGAACTGCTTGTGCCTTCTTTCGAAAATCTTGCGAACTTGTATTTTGACTATCTTGACCAACGCCACAATTACAGCCTAGTTTTGCAAGCTCACTCTGTTCTCGAGCTTGATTCAAGACATGTGTTTAGTGGGGACGCCTGCTAACATATTGTCTAATCAGAATCAGTGTATTATGGTCTGATCAACCATGATGCATTTGGTTCGCACTTCATTTAACTATCCTACGTGGATTGAGATATCGAGGTATCTATGAACTCATCCACGACTGCATTGACAATTCCTCTTGAATTATATGTTCGCCCTTGAATCACGAAATTGTATTAGTAACGTCTCCCTTGACTTCTTTATTGTTTTTATCTTTCACCAATTTGGAAAGCCGAAAGCTCGTGATGGTAGAGAGATACCGGGTATTCCCATGGCTATGATAATGGTAGGCACAAGTGTAGCTACCAACGGCCAGTCATGTGATTGAGTTACTCGTTCTCCCCTTGACCATCAAACTATTATCGAGACCTTCAAGCCATATGAATTTAAGAATGATTAGGGTTTTACCCTTAGTCATAATGTCAACCCAGGAGACTATCTATTCTCAAGAAACAATTCATTGTGTCTCAAAATTTTTCTTGAATATTGCCTTACTTTCAACCCTTATGCCTTGACTCAACTGTCCCTCGACCAAAGCCCATAATCACTAGCTTAGCCAATACCATAGCTTAAATACCCTGTCACACTATGATCTACCAATGGTCAACAGCAATACTTGAGCACACAACTCTTGTGATAATAGTCCGACAGACTGAGCGTCAATAGAAATTTGTGACCCAGTTGCTAGGAAATCTTTCGTAAGATGTGCCTTAGAGTTGGTTACCCAGTCGATAACCCTTATATACTGTGGACGAGTAGGTCATTCTATTTTATCGACCATGTGTCATTGTACACACTCGTTTTCCATTTAGTGATAAACGATCCTTGACTTGACTAACATCTACCGTATTCCGTTATGTCGTACCTTATTCTTCATTTACAAGAGTCGAGGTACAATATCCGGACTTTGAAACTTTTCGGACCTCATCATTCCTAAAACCATATCCTAGCTTCTAAGGTGGATAGACTATAAGCCTCCTAAAGTTTTGGATATACGAAGATCACCGATTGATTAGAATAAATTTTATTAGAATGATAGTTAGTGCCCTATGGGCTCCCACTTTCCATTTAGATCATTTTGCGTCCCCGGCCGTGTCACTAATATTCGGAGCACAAGACCAGCTGATACCTTCCAACAAATTTCACATGTAAAATCTAGACGAGTCCACCTTCATCTAGGTATATCATGTCCCACTCAAACCAGTCCCCTTGTACTCTATTTTTGGGGTACGACTTTCAGGTTAAAAGGACTAGTTATAACCTTTACCATAGTACCGGTATACTTTCCAACATCCACTAGAGCCTTAATTGCGACCCCAGTCCTTCGACCCAATATATGGTTGTGATCTACTCGAAGCCTACTACGCGCATGCCACTAGTGTGCCACCCAATAGAGGTCTCATGTTTTACTTAAACACAAAAGTCTCGGAAGGTGCATTTTTGGGCTTCATGAACCTAGCTAACCAACCTGATGGCCAACTAGCTCAACCCTTGGATAGAAATCTATTCTGGAATACCCTAATCTAGTAGGAATAGTTGTATCATTAGAGTCTTGACCAGTCCGTATAGATTGCAATCCAAGGTTTACCCAACCAACGAGGGATGTCCAATCAGGAAGTCCATTAAGACTCAGTAAAACCCATCCGTGCATACCACCATACTCGGACTAGAAAATCGAACTATTTGGAATAGGCTCCACCCCATAGGATGTGAATCCATTTGTAACCTTTACTCCATCTACTTGGATGTCGCAGGACGATCTTGCATTGCATTCATATCCCTTGCTCGCGTGTTTAAATAAGCACGAAAAAGGTCACAATCTGGATTTCCCAAATTCCGTTCCATTATGAAATCTTGTTCAGATAAAATTTTGAGGACAGAATTTATGTATTGAATGGATTGCAAGCCCCTCTAGGATATGAAGAATTCTTCGATTTAGCCAATGACTGGACTAGAGTAGCTCATCTAGCAAATAAGTTAATGATTCATAAACATTCTCTCTCTATCGATACCAAGAGATACTCTCTACCGCTCTAGAAACTTCTTATTCTCCCTCGAATATTTTTCCTTATCTTCCTGTTCTCCCCATTATAGAGTGACGAATGGTCACGCTTATTAGAATTTAGCAATATTTCTTAGCTACTGGTGTAAATTTGTTGTTCGTTAAATTTTGGGTTGCTTGATAAATAGAAGAGGATTATTGATGTCGTGTGCCTAGAAATCTGTTGGTAGGAAAGTTTGCAACTAGTTAGAAATTATAAGATTTCAGTTTGAGGGAGTGGTGTGACCAAAGGTGGGTAGAAGTCCTTGATGATTCGTAGTTACGAAATGACTGGAGGAGGCCATAATATTTTTGGAAAATCAAATTTAAGGAGATTGTGGTAATAGTGGACTTATTATTATTATTATTATTATTATTATTATTATTATTATTAGTATTATTATTATTTGTTCAAATTCTAGGCATGTTTATAAGTTAGAATTTCGAGGACGAAATTATTTTTAAGGTGGGTAGATTTGTAGCTCCCCTTCCCGGATTTTTTTAATATTTTATTATTATTTACTTTATTGAATTTTATTATTATTACTATTACTATTATTTATTATCATTATTTTTGAGGTCGTTATTTTATAATATTATTATCATAATTATTGGTTATATTTATTTGGTTATCAAATAAATGTGATTTAATATATATATTCATATTTGTAAGAAATAGACCTTACTCTAGAAATATATAATATTGGGTTTTATTTAGGTTTTATGGATATATATTATATAAGTATGTGTACGAGTATATAGGTATATGTACACATTTAAATAGATATATTATATATAAAAATAGATATATTAATATTTTATTTGGAAGTATATTTTATATTGATTTTAAATATTATAGATTGAATATGGCATTTATAAACAAGGTATATAGGTGTATATATATATATATATATATATATATATATATATATATATATATATATATATATATATATATATATATATATTGTGTATGGGTGTGAATATAGATATATGCCTATATATAAATATTTGTGGATATGTATAAGTTTGTATAAATATTAGTATATATTATATGTGTATATATAGATTATATATATATATATATATATATTAATATATGTATATGCATATATAGTTAAAATAAGAAAAAGAAAAAGGTTAATGAAAAAGAATTAGAAATAAGAAAAGAAGAAAGAAAATGGGGTAGCTTCTGTTATTATGCTTATATAGTTTAGTAGTGAATTGAATTGGATTGAAATGGAATGAATGTTTGAACTGGGAAATCCAATTCAACTCATTTTCAATATAGACCAGTTGCAAGTTGCTGGAACACAACATGCACGCACACAAGCAAAACCAGCTTGCCTCCCAAACCGAGAAGGGGGGGTGGGGACCACAACTATACGCGATCCCAGCAATACCCCTGCTCAAACCCGAGCTTGCTTCAGCCCAAGCAAACCAGCGTGTAGATGAGACCATCAACCAAGCTCCCCAGCAAGGAAAGCCCGACCCCATTGTTCGAATATAAGTAGCCGAGAGAGAGAGAGAGGATCTCTCTCGAAAACCTTAAACCCTAATCAACTCCACCGCGCCGACACTCCAGCCCCGGCGACTCCCACAACCAGGGCGCGACCGCGCGCGCCTACAGGGCCGCCGCCGGTCGGCCGAACCACCGGAAAGCGCGCACGCACGTGGAACGCGACAGCGGCAACAGCAGCAGTTGCTGCAACGAAGGGAAGTTCGCGAAGGAAATTCCTCCTCCACGCTCGGTGTCGTTGCGAACCGTTTTCTCTGGTATGACGACAACATATACGCCTCCCAATCTCTTCTTTTAGTTTTTATTTAAACGATTTAGGTCGTCCAGAAAATCGTCGCGAACCTTGCCGAAAAACTGTTCTCGAAACAGTTCACAGAGCAGTCCAATCACCCTAGTTCAAGGATCGATTCCGATCGCTCCAGGAAAATATTAGAAAAACTATTTGAAGGGGTTTATTGACAACATGTAGGGCTTCAAATCCCTTTTTACGGAATTTGATTCCATCGACTACGTGTCGAGAAATCGAACTCCGAAGTTTCCCAAAAATCTGTTTTCAAAAACTAGAAATCTCTCCACACGACGTCCGTCCCGCCATTCCGGGCGACGTGGTCGCGCACCGAAAGGATCGAAAGCTGCGTAACAGCTTCGTGGTCGTGTGGGCTTTGACGGAATTCAAATTGGTCGCGTGTGCGCGACGAATTTGACGCGTATCCGTCGAAATCGCCCCGTATCCGTCCAATGCAAATTCAGTCATAACTTTGTGCACGCTCGTCAGATCGAGACAAAACTTGTGCCAATAGGATTGTATCGTTTTTCTGGTCCTGTATGCCAAGTTTGGTCCGATTCTGAGACAGTTGAAATCGACGTCGTTTTGCGGGCCCCACGGTCCCGCTCAACGGGCGATTTTGTGCACGGCCCGCCGGAATCCAACTTTGGACATAAGGTTGGGTTTGTATCGAAAAATCGGATCTGTAGACATGTAGTTTGACGACTTTAGAGACCGTTGACTCTGGCACGCTTTTCGGTGCAAAGCGGGTCTAACGGCGGACACCGTTTTGGCCCGAAATTACCGTTTTGCTCCTGTGTCCAGAATTGGACGTAGGGACAGGCAATCCTAGCTAATTAGACTATTCTGAGATCATTGGTATTATTTATTTCAGCTTTCGGGGACTGTTGTACGGGTTTTGACTATAGTGGCACATTGTAGTTCAGATTGTCGGTTTCACCAGCAAAGGACCACAGGCGAGTACAGTTTATTGTCTGCATTTCGATATTGATCTTTACTATATTTCATTGATTAGTCATTGGTTATGTGATTTTTATACTCTATTATAAATTGTTGAGTCGGGAATGAGAAGTACCAAGGATGTGTGATCAGACCGTAGACATTGTAGATATTGTAGATATTGTAGACATTGTAGATATCGTAGACATTGTAGATATTGTAGACATTGTAGATATTGTAGACATTGTAGATATCGTAGACATTGTAAATATTGTAGACATTGTAAATATTGTAGATATTGTAGATATTGTAGACATTGTAGATATTGTAGACATTGTAAATATTATAGACATTGTAGATATTGTAGACATTATAGATATTGTAGACATCGTTACTTTTTTGCAAGTAGATATCGTAGACCGTGCGGTGTAGCACCCCAGACCGATCACATGTCAAAGGTACTTCTAACGGTGGAAAAGTATATTGGTCTATTTATTACTATTGATTTTCTTACGGGTTTACTGTTATTTTCAAAACTCATGATTAATGCCTAACCTTTGTTTTATAGTCATTTTCTTTATTTGAAATTGCATTCAGTGAATTGTGCTCGTTCCATTCCTGACTGGAAACCAACATTTTCAGGTTATCCGCGGATTCATTTAGCTTGGGGAGTGACGGGAATACTTGCAGATAAAGCCTAGAGACTAGCTAGATAGTTGAGTTGTAGTCATTCAGTTATTTGTACAAGTTTATATTTTTATACAAATGTAAAACTTGTGATCATCGTAAATTAAATTAATTTTGTGAATGAGCATTATTTGTGATTTTGATCTTCATGGCCGTGACAGCGTTCTACCGCCGACACTGCGGCGTAGGCTGGCTTGGACACGTCTTGTATCCGTTTAAAAAAAAAAACGGGTGCGGGTCGTGACATGATTGGCCGTCGACTTTTCAAGAGGGGAATCATTACAAACCCTAATGATCACACCCCCACTTCTATAAATAGCAAGGTGTCATTCCCTTACAAACCCGAGAGAATTCGAAGAGAAAAAGAAGAGGAGAATTCCAGAGAGAAGGAGACTCTCTCCACCCAGCTGGACACACAGAGAGACAAAGACACGCACAGAGGATTCTTTCCACACATCCCGAGAGCATTTCTTCATCAGAGCCAAGGCTACGTCCGATCGTCCAAGGAGTAAGGCAGAGCTGCCGTCGCCTTCCCGAGCCTCTATCGTCACCCCCCAGAATAAAAAATAAACAATCGTACTTAGATTGTTGTACCTAGGTTTTCATTCATAGGCTTTCTTTGTACGAGCGAGTTTGTATTGTGAGTCTAAGTTCAGTCCTCCTATAAAATTGTTCTGCACTTTTACAATCAATGGCAAACAACAAGCCCTGCAGACCATCCAGGCTATCCGGACGCAATTAGGGGTTGAAATCAAGTGGGTACATCGTCCAGGAAATGTATGTACCCTTAGGTGACTTAGAGGGTGCAACACATGACAGTGTGCTGGAAATGTGCCATACTCGACGGCAGGCTACAAATCCCAAGTGGGGCGCCCAGATAACGGGATTGCCTGTAGCTGAAAAATATCTCTTCATGACTACTGTGTTATTCTAGTTATTAGCCTTAGTCAATTTCAGTAGGTACCCCTGACCGTGGTACTCAGGGGTCCCTGTCCTAGACATGATCTAAGACAAGTCGGGTTTATTTGTACAAGCACAATCGTCCACGGTGTCCAGGTCATTCATACTTATCATGTCATGTTAGCCGTCGCAACAGCCTTATAGATATATCATATCAGGTTTATCATGTCAAGAGTGCAAGTCCTAAAAATCAAGTTGCACCCATCAAATAGTGCACAAAAATCCAAACTGAGCACCCATCAAATAAACAGCGCTAACATGAAGAGCGCCAACAATCAACCGCGCTAGACTGAACCGCGCCACTGCCTGAGTGCGCCAATGCTGACTTGGCAAAGCCATCATCACCTGAAAAGAAAATCAAATCTACTGCCAGCCTGACAGCCCGAGAAGCGAGGAGTCTGCTCATTTTCCGTGCCATACCACACTCTAGGACAGCTGTCCAAATCCTAGCGCGGTTCAGCTGTCCAAATCCCGGCGCAGTCCAGCTGTCTAAATCCCAGCGCGATCCATTGACCAGAGCTGAGCGCAGTCTGAAGCCAGTGCTATTCAATCCCAACTCAGTTGTGGCACGATCCATCAAGCTTTTTGAAAATAACTGACACTTATTACGTGGCTTACATGCCATCAATTGCTCACCACGTGGCAACCGTATGTACACGACCAAGCACATTTCAATCAAATAATGCCACGCGTCTAAATACAGTTAGCCTACGATCGAGCAACTACCTAAGAGGCTAGCGCAGTTTATAGCCTGCACATTCTGTCACTGGCGCAGTTCATTGTGCGCAATCTAGAATAACTACAAAACAGTTATTTCTAGAACTCTATAAATAGAGTTTCAAGTTCTTCATTAAGGGGGGATCAGGTCATTTTTGAGACCATCAGAGATCAGGAGTTCTTGTACAAGTGCTGCTGCATTCTTCAGAGGCTATTGTCTTCAAAGTTCACATAGTCCAAGGGATAAAGCGATCGTCTTCTGATCGGATTCCTAAAGTTGTACTTTTCCAGAATTTATTGTACTCTTGTACTATTCTTTAAAGTTTGTGAAATAAAGAATTTTGTTTTCGCAAACAAAATGGCAACTCTGCTGGGAACGACTTTCTCCTCCGACGAGGAAGTGACAACTCAATGTGACATTGCGTCTATCGGAAAGACGCAGAAGATGCTGGTTGTGAAGGTCAACCAGACTGCCTACGAAGCGATGATCAACTCTGGGGCTACTCGTCGCACTGTGACCTCTGTCAAGAACAAGGTCCATTCAGTGTGGACCCCGAAGTCCTCTGTGCAGCCTGCTGTCTCTTCTGACAGGGGACCAATGGCCACTTCTGCCCTTGTACAATCCACCACCCTCTCTGCCAAAACGCAATCCAAAGTCCCTATGGTCCAGGCACAGCACACTACTTCTCTTGCCACAGCACAATCTAGGACTTATGCTGCTATGGCAAAGTCCAGGAATTCTCTCCCTCTGGCGCAATTGGCGGCTTCTTTCCCTCCTGCGCAATCCACTACCTCTTCAACCAGAATGCAACTTAGGCCCTCTGTAGCCGAGGCTTCACTTGCTGCTTCTTCCAGAGCACAGGTTGCACCCCCTGCTGGTTCTATGGCCAAGGAGCCATCTGTCGTCTCTTCCAGAGGGCAAGTTGTTGCCTCTTCTGTTCCGGCGCAACCCAAAGGGGATAGTCCTTTGACCATTCTTCCCTCTTCTAATAACAAAGGGAAAGGCTCTGCCCCCCTTTCAAAGCCTCTTGTTATACTAGCGCAACCCACAGGGGGTAGTCTTTTGACTATTCCTCCTCCGTCTCAGAAAAAATAGAAAGACCCTTTGGTCTTTTCTCAATCTTTCATAGTCTAAAACCTAGAAAACAACAGAGGAAAACGTTCTTTGGCCAACCCTTCTTCGCAAAATAAAGGAAAAGGCCCTTTGGTCTTTTCCCAGTCTTCTCCGGTTTTTACCTCGGAAGATCCATCTGAACGTGCCTCGGCACCAAACAGTACAAAACTCTCTCAAACAAGAGTTCTTCTCTCCCTGCTAAAGAGAAGAATATTGATCAGAGAGGCATCTTGCCTACTCCAGTAGCACACTTCCAAGATCTCCCAACTCTTCGGATATCCCGCTCAAAGCAGGGGAAATTGCTGGTGTCTCAGACGGAGGTCCCTGGGGATGAATTTGCCGATTTACGGGCTTATCTCAATAAACGCAAGCAACCAATACCGAAGGCGAACTTGCATCAGAAGCAAACTTCCAGGAGGAAAAATCCTGACACCTATGCCAACGAGTTGAGACTTCTCTGTATACTCATGGGACAAAGCATCTGAAGAATCGGAATCATGTTCCGAATGTCGTCAAAGAATATATCCCTTTAACGTCTTCTCGTCCCGTCATTGTTTCTGATCTTCGGGAACACCTCAAGCAGAAGCGGGACAATACTTCAACATCTCTAATCCAACCACTAGAACACCATTGTAATCACAAAGTGGTTATCAAGTGTTGTTGCCAGACGACAAAATGATCTGTCTTCGATCGTCTAACTTCTGAACCAATGTCAGAAGACGAAGACAAGGTGCTCTATGCCTCTGTCAATATGGCTTCTCGAGACACTGGGGGTAAGAAGTGTTCAAAGCACGGCAAGCCCCGTAAGCCCAGTCAACGATATCTAGATTTACTCCATGAATCTTCTGAAGGAGTATTCCGACACACCCGATCCAGGAGTCGAGACACAGTCGGTCATAGGAATCTTCTCCAAGATCCCTCTTGTCATTTCTTTATTTCTCACTCAGGGGATGATTCTTTCTCTGATTATGATGCATATAGCGAAAGCTCTGAGCATACAGTGTCTTCTACTGTACCCAGAGAAGTGTCAGCCTATGTCGTTACTGAAGATCCAGACGCTTCTAATTCGGCAAGTCAAGAGCAACGAATAGCCGTACTGGAAGACAAATTGAAGACCATGGCTGAAATGATCACAAATATGCATACTGTTATTGTAGCTCAACATACAGTTTCACCGACTGCACCTGTTGTAAATCTCGAGATTATAGCATCATCGGTGCCTGTCAATGCGGGTCTGGGGGTACCGTCTCCTCAAATAGCCTCAATACCTATTCAAGTTACACCCAGTCATTCAGGGGCTGGGGGTAGTACTTACCATGTTGTTCCTCCTCCTAACACAGTAAGCCAGCCCATTACTTCTCCATCCTCAGGAGATTCCAATGAAACTATAAAACTTCTGCGTACTCAGTTCGAGGCCTTCAAAGAGAAAGATGGTCTACAGAGGCTGGAGATTAAACAACCTTATCCGGTTGAATGGAAGGAAGTCTCATTCCCTCCAAAGTACAAGATTCCCATGATCACGCTATTTGACGGTAGTACTTCTCCGAGTCAGTTCATTAACCATTTCGAGGTAATAACTGTCCAGCTTCAGCCAAGCGATGCTCTTCTTACTAGAGTCTTCATCGGCTGCTTAGCCGGCACAGCATACGATTGGTACCGCAGCCTGCCTGACGGCTCTATCACTTTATTTGCCGGACTCAAGCAGATGTTTCTGGAACGATTCTACGAGGGTATCAACGATATGACTATATCTGCCCTCAACAAGATCAAGCAAAGACATAATGAAACTACTGAGAGTTTTATTGAACAATTCTGCCGAGAAGCACTCAAAATGCCTCCTGGAACCCCATTTGTTGTAACGATAGACACTTGTAAATCAAACTTGTTGCCTATCATTAGCATATAGACGGGGTCAACACAATTCTAGGATTGGCCATCATTCATCGTCAATGCTAAAGTAGCTGAAGTTAGCACTGAGAAGTTCAAACAGTTGGGGGTACACATGTCTAACTCTGATCGAGATGAGCCTTCTGCATCCGATAGCGGTAATCACCAGAATAACCGCAAGGACAAAGAAACCTTGAACATCAACCTCAAGAGCAAGGAATCTTTGGCCGTTAACGTAGCTCAACCCACGTCTATCTCTGCTCCTTCTGCACCTCCACCAAAGGAACCTCACCCAAAAGTAGAGTATTCCTTTGATGAAAATGATACAGCGAGCATCTTCGACTGTTTACTTAAAAGCAATAAATTGTAACTCCCTGACCCAAAGAAGCCTGACGAAGTCGGTAAAACTGACCACCCTAAGTATTGTGTTTATCACAGGTTCATAGGGCATCCTACTCGGGCATGCTATGTGCTCAAAGGCAAGATTCAAAAATTAGTCAACGTCGGTATTGTCACTCTCCAGCAGAATGAAAAGATTGTTACAGCCAATATGATTTATGTACAGTTCGGTAACTTCCTGCCACAAGTGGTGCAGAGTGGCATCATCCCCATTCCCCGGGCCACTCTGGAGATTGAGAATCTTTCTTCTCCACGAAGTGAAGGTCTTGTCTCCTTATCCCTTGATAATGGCGAGATCATGTGGATCCATCCTGATCTTGTTTCATATTTTGAAGTTCCTTCTTCCTCCAAACAAAAAGAACGCTCTAAGGGAAAGACAAAGAGCTGCAATATGGTGTCTTTTGACCCCCATAGTTGAAGAAGAGATCCTATTGGGCACCAGGTCAGGGAAAACCTATCTACGGGAGTATCCCGAAACTCAGGAGAATCCTGCTTCATCTTCTGAGGCTGTTCTAATGCAGCCTATCTCTACAGAGGACATCCCTTCTATATCATTACCGGTTGTGGAACCAACTCCTCCTAAACTGACAGCAGCCGACAAAGGCAAACAACAAGTCTGCTTCGACAAAGTTTTGAAGAAGTCTTCCCCCTCTGGACTTGAGAAGCCGTACAACTTTGACATATTGGCTCAATTGGCCAACACACCGGCCAGGCTGTCCATCTTCGAGCTCTTACGCCTCTCTAAAGAGACTCGAGAAACACTGAGTGAGGCTTTGATGCAGGCAGAAACTTGCCTAACTCTTCTTAAGAAACCTGAATCAGAACCCGTCTCTTGTCTCCACTGTCACAGTATGCTGGAATTAATTCCAAACATTACCTTCACACAAGATAACATACTGATGGAAGACAATCGACATGACCGTCCTCTCTACTTTACAGGATATGTCGACACCATGAAGGTCGACCGTATTCTGATAGATCCAGGGTCAGCACTCAGCATCATGCCGAAGACGATGTTGGATGCTCTAAAGATTCTAGTGCATAGCCTCTCTGATACTATCACCACCATCCTGGGATTCAACCAGGGAAGGAGTGAACCTTTAGGCAAGATACGCCTAAAACTCCAAATTGGCAATCTTCGCACGAAGGTGACCTTCTACATTATAGACAACCATGGTTGCTCTTACAATGCTCTTCTGGGGAGATCATTCCTTCATGAACACAACATTGTTCCTTCTACTCTTCATCAATACTTCAAGTACGTTGATGACAAAGGAGAGGTCCAAAAAGAAGTTGCAGATCTCTACCCTTTTAAAGGCGTTGAAGTATATTGCAACGACGCTCGCATGTACAAAAAAGAGTTTATGAAGGTAGTACTGGCCATAGATGTTGAGGAAGAACAAGAAGTATTGCCCAAGGACACTCTTATCATACATGTCAAAGGGCGTGTCTCTCATCCTCAATCTTCAAAACTACTGGCTATTCACCTGCCGGCTCGGAAGCAATCAACTGGTGGTAATCAAGATCAAAGGAAGCTCACCTCTTCTGAGCCACTGGTTATCGACTTACGTCGTAACAAGAATCAAAGGGAGCTCACCTCTTCTGAGCCACTTGTTATCGACCTCCGTCGTAACAAGGATAAAAGGGAGCTCACCTCCTCTAAGCCGCTTATTATCGACCTTCGTCGTGACAAGTCTAATCCTCCTTGCTTTTCTTTTTCTCCCCTTGTAATCGATCTGACCAAGCCTGCTAAGGCTAAAGGTCTTGTTGTAAATACGGATGTACAAATCAATGAAAAAGCATCTACTTTCCAGTATACTGATGTCATTTATCATACTAAATGCTATTTGGATATGCTAAACAGCTTTCAGTCATTTACAATAGGGGTCGTACAATCCCTTCAGACAGAGGTCTTATTTGAACATCCAGATGACTCATATTTTGTTGTCCCTTCTCGAAAGAAAGACGAGAGTCCAATACTTTTTAGTAAAGGACCAGAACAAAAATTCAGCTATACGGATGATAGCAAAAGTAACGATATGGGACGTCTCCAACTTCGTCGTTATAGTCAACAATCAAAAGACATCATCCGAAAGATGGGTTATGACTTCAAGAATGGCCTCAATTATGGTAAGGGTAGACGAACTCCTATCCGTACAGTTGTTCCGAAAGGAAAATCAGAAATGTACTACAGTAGGACGAAAAGAGATCTCGGATATACTTCACCTCCAGTCTTATCCCCAGAAGTCTCCGAATCCGATAATGAGGAGCGCTCTAACTCTTCTGATTCCAGATCATGGGATTCTGATACCAGTTTTGGTCAAGTTCATCGATTGATCGTATCTTCTAACATGGTCTCTGCTGAACTCTCAGAAGGCTATGACGAGGATATCGAAGAAAATCCCAAAACAGATCCTTGGGTTCAACGAATGGATACCCAATGGGAACTCCGATTCGAACAACGGGAACCTCCTACCGAAGATTAATTGGTTCAAATTGATGTAGGAGAAAACGGGTCACCTCGTCCAATATTTATCAGCAAAAACCTCCCAGAGGTAGATAGGCAAGAATTAATTCTTCTTATTCGAGAATACATTGATGTCTTTGCTTGGAGTTATGAAGACATGTCAGGTTTAGATCCTAAAGTTGCTACTCATAAACTGAATATTTTGCCTAATGCAAAGCCAGTCAAATAGCAGCAAAGGCAATTCAAGCCAGAAATGATGGATGCAATTGATAATGAAGTTAAAAAGCTCATAGCTTGTGGCTTTATTCAAGAAGAACAACATCCTGATTGGGTAGCCAACGTTGTTCTAGTCTTGAAGAAGACTGGCAAAGTTCGAGTTTGCATCGACTTTCGGGATCTTAATGAAGCTTGTCCAAAGGACAAGTTTCCTTTCCCTATTATAGATGTCATGATCGATAACACTTGTGGGTTCGAAAGGATATCCTTCATGGATGGATTCTCTGGATACAATCAGATTCGGATGAACCCTGAAGATGAAAAACATACCTCATTCCGCACTCCTCGCAGAGTCTACTGCTATACTGTGATGCCATTTGGTCTCAAGAACGCTGGTACAACTTACCAATGAGCTATGAGTACCATCTTTCGAGATCATCTGCGCAAGACTGTCGAATGCTATTTTGACGATATTGCTGTCAAGAGTCGTCTAAAAGAAGATCACATCCAAGATTTAAGAACTATCTTCAATCTAATGCGCCAATATCAATTAAAAATGAATCCCACCAAGTCATTCTTGGGTGTCTCTAGTGGTAAATTTCTCGGCTTTGTTATTACCTCTAAAGGTATACACGTGGATCCTGAGAAGATCAAAGCCATTCAAGAGATGCGTCCTCCACGCAACTTAAAAGAGCTAGAGGATTCCAAGGTCGACTTGCGTACATCAGGAGGTTTATTTCAAATCTGTCTGGACGCTGCAGACCGTTTACTCAGTTAATGAAGAAGGGTGTATCTTTCGTTTGGACCGAAGAATGTCAACGAGCATTTGATGATATAAAGCGGTATCTGATGAACCCACCAGTCTTGGTGCCACCAATCTCAGGTATACCATTCTTAATGTATGTCCGTGCTATGGATCATTCGTTGGGTGCTTTACTTGCCCAGAAGAACAAAGAAGGCCATGAACAAGCCATCTACTATCTTAGTCGTACTATGATTGGTGCTGAACACCGTTATAGTCTGGTTGAGAAAGAATGCCTAGCTCTTATGTTCGCCGTTCAAAAGACTCGGCATTATATCATTGGCCAAACCATTCACGTCATTTCCCGAGTTAATCCTCTTTGGGTACTGATGAAGATGCCCAGCACACTCAATTCTCGACTGGCTACATGGACATTTTGCTAGCCCAATACGACATGGTTTATGTTCCACAAAAGTCTGTTAAGGGTCAAGCACTGGCTGACTTATTAGCAGCTCATCCTGTTCCGGAGACATCTAAGCTTTATGACGAAATTTCAGACGAAACATTGGAATCAAATATGATCTCTGAAGAATTTCCAACCTGGCGTCTGTTCTTCGACGGAGCATCCCGGATCGGACCAAATGGGACCATTGTCGCAGGAGTTGGAATTGTTCTAGTCTCTCCAGAAGGATTAGCTATCGAAAGAGCTTATTCCTTAGACCAGCCGTGTTCTAACAATGTTGCTGAATACAATGCCTTGCTTATTGGACTCCAGTTAGCTAAACAGTTACAAGTCGAATATCTTGAAGTCTATGATGATTCTAAACTGGTTGTCAATCAGGTTAGAGGAACATACGAAGTACGCCATCAAGATCTAGTGCCCTATCATGAAGCAGCGATTTACATGGCTACATCATTCAAGGCTTTCTTTATTGAATATGTCCGACGAGCTTGCAATACTGAAGCAGATGCTTTAGCTAATCTCGCGGCAGTCTTAGCAATTCCCATCAAAAGACAACAAGTGGTTGTTGTTTCCAACAGAGAGTTGTTCTGCATTGAAAACAATCGCAACATTGAGTTCAGTAACTTCACCGAAGTCAATGTTATCAATGAAGATTGGAGAGCTCCTTTCATTGACTTCGTAGTTCATGATATACTTCCTGAAGATCCTAAGAAGGCTACGAGTATTCATCGACGATCCCTTCGATTCTACTACAATCAGACCACCAAGACTCTCTACCGACGGACTTATGACGGCCTACTCTTGCGTTGTCTTGCTGGTGATGAAGCGAAGCAGGTATTGCGTGAAGCTCATGACGGTATCTGCGGAGCACATTAACCTGGCCCTAATTTACAAGATCGTATCCGACGAATGGGTTACTATTGGCCCTCTATGGTATCTGATGCCATCGAATATGCAAGGAAATGTCGAGCCTGTCAAATCCATGCAGATTTCATCCATCAACCATCGGAATTTCTTCATCCGACTGTTGCTTCCTGGCCTTTTGAAGCTTGGGGAATGGATATTATAGGACCCATCAATCCTCCTTCTTCTAAGGAACATCGGTTTATTCTAGCAATAACAGATTATTTCTCCAAGTGGGCCGAAGCTATACTTTTGGCTGAAGTCAAAACCAGCAGCGTCATCAACTTCGTCAAACACCATGTCATTTACAGATTTGGTTTACCTCGATGAATCATTCACGACAATGGACCTCAGTTCATCAGTCAAAAGTTCACCAGGTTCTGTGACGATCATCGGATTGACAATGTCGCCTCGATAGCTTACAATCCTGCTGCTAATGGCTTGGCTGAAGCCTTCAACAAGACTATCATCAAACTCCTTAAGAAGTTTGTGTCTACTAACAAACGGAACTGGAGTGAAAAGCTCGGAGAATGTCTATGCGCCTACCGTACTACGGTCCGCAACCCCACAGGCTGTACACCCTTCTCTCTGGTGTACGGTTGTGAAGCAGTTCTACCCCTGGAACTTCAAATTCCATCTTTGAGAATTGCCATCGCTAACGAACTAACTACAGAGAATAATGATCTTCTTCGACTTCAAGAATTAGAGGCGCTCGACGAGAAGCGACTATTGGCTCAACAACATATTGAATTGTATCAAGCCCGCATCTCGAAGGCTTTTAACCACAAAGTTAAAGTCAGAGCCTTTCAAAAAGGAAAACTTGTTCTAACAGTCAGACGTCCTATGACTATGACTCATATGAGCAAAGGCAAGTTTAACGCGAAATGGGAAGGGCCTTATATCGTGAGCAAAGTTTTTTCTAATGGAGCCTATCAACTCACAGAGTTGGACGATCGAGTTGCGATGATGCCTATCAATGGCAAATTTCTTAAAAAGTACTATGTATAAATGCAAAAGAGATTTCTTGTAAATGTGACAAGACAATTCATAAATTTTCTTTTTTATTTAATCATAAACGATATTACATGATATCAAGGACGAGGATCACTATCGTCCTTTTTAAAGACAGGACGACAACCACTGCCGTCCTTTTCAAAAATATAGTCAGCAAAGGAGCTGAGGACATCCTTGCTCGATTTCACTAGAAACACGCAAGCGGCCATCCTCATAGCCTCCTCTTCTTCAGTCTTCCCTGGCTCAACTAGGAAGGCCAAAATATTCTGTGGCGGCGTGGGTGCAGACGAACCTTCGCCCGCCTTCGTCTGCTTTGGCTGGGTTGGCACGGTTGGACGTTCCTCAGCGGCTTCTTCGAACTTTGGGACGATCTCAGCCTTCTTGGATGCATCTTCAGATGACATTTTGTGTTAAAAAATTTAAACTGATCATTCCATCTGAATTTTTGTTCTATTTATAGATAGAGATTCTTGAGATAGTCTATTACGAGAACCGAAGCGACGTGTTCTTCACAACAGTCACTCATTTATTACGACGGTTCATCCGTTCATTTCATTCATCCGACGGTTCACTCGTTCATCCTATTTTGGTTCACCCGTTCACTCCATCCAATTGACGGTTCATCCGTTCATCCCGATGATTCATTTCATTCATTCATTTTGACGACTCATCCGTTCATCCATATCAGCAACTTGTTACGTATTGATTACCTCTGATTAAGTTGTCTATCGAAATAATGATATTCAAAAAATTATATTCTGTCATGTCCACATTACCTCTGAGCAGATACAAGGAATATAATTATTTTCTAAATCAAGAAATATATCATGTCCTGAACCACTGAATATATTTTATATCGCTATTATTTATATCCGTAACAGGATATGCAACAAATAATAGAGCCACAAAATAATGTCTTTTCATTGATAAAGGTGAAAGATATTACTAAAAGACATACTGCAAAGAAGAAAATACAGAAAATTTTCTTTCATTCAGCCGGAGGAATCATAAGATCAACAATCTGCTACTTCAAAGTTTGGAGCCGTTCATCACGAGAATCCAGTAATCGTCTCCTAGCCTCTGCCATTCCAGATTCAGCATCGAATGTTGGCAAGGTGACTAATCGACGAGCAATTTTATCCTGATGAAACTTGACGAATTCATTTTTCTCATGGGTCAGAACATCCAGTTGCTGAACTGCGGCCTGGTGCTGTGTGGTCTCTTCATCAATAGCAAGTTGAATGACTCTCAACTCCTCTTGAAGTCGAGCGAACTCTGTCTTCAAATCAGCAACCTTTTTCTCATTTTTTCCAGCAGTAGACGCTACTATATTGAGCTGAGAATCAAACTCTGAGGATTTCATGGCGAAAGTGTCCAAGAAATTCTTAAAATTAGCCTTCAAATTCAAGAGAATGGCCAAAGCGCAACTTGATTTCAAATTTGGAATTCAAAGTATTTCGAAACTTTGAAATATTTTCAAATTTTGAAAACTTTGAAGGGGGTCTAGTAAGTCCTAAAAATCAAGTTGCACCCATCAAATAGTACACAAAAATCCAACTGTGCACCCATCAAATGAACAGCGCTAACATGAAGAGCGCCAACAATCAACCGCGCTAGACTGAACCGCGCCACTACCTGAGCGCGCCGATGCTGACGTGGCAAAGCCATCAATACCTGACAAGAAAATCAAATCCACTGCCAGCCTGACAGCCCGAGAAGCGAGGAGTCTGCTCGTTTTTTGTGCCGCGCCGTACTTTAGGACAGCTGTCCAAATCCTAGCGCGATCCAGCTGTCCAAATCCCAGCACAGTCCAGCTGTCCAAATCCCAGCGCGATCCATTGACCAGAGCTGAGCGCAGTCTGAAGCCAGCGCTATTCAATCCCAACTCAGTTGTGGCACGACCATCAAGCTTTTTGAAAATAACTGATACTTATTACGTGGCTTACATGCCATCAATTGCTCACCACGTGGCAACCGTCTGTACACGACCAAGCACATTTTAATCAAATAATGCCATACGTCTAAATACAGTTAGCCCACGATCGAGCAACTACCAAAGAGGCTAGCGCAGTTTATAGCCTGCGCAGTCTGTCACTGGCGCAGTTTATTGTGCGCTATCCAGAATAACTACAAAACAGTTATTTCAAGAACTCTATAAATAGAGTTTCAAGTTCTTCATTAAGGGGGATCAGGTCATTTTTGAGACCATCAGAGATCAGGAGTTCTTGTCCAAGTGCTGTTGCATTCTTCAGAGGCTATTGTCTTCAAAGTTCACATAGTCCAAGGGATAAAGCGATCTCCTTCTGATCGGATTCCTAAAGTTGTACTTTTCCAGAATTCATTGTACTCTTGTACTATTATTTAAATTTTGTGAAATAAAGAATTTTGTTTTTGCAAACAAAGAGTGTGTCACGACGGGCCACTATCAAGAATTATCATGACAAGTTTATCATGTCAAGTTATCATGGCAAGTTTACTGTCAGGAGTGTGCCACGTCGGGCCACTATCATGTCATGTCATTTTTCAAAAGTGCACCACAATCGGTCACCATCGTGTCAGGAAACAATTAATATGGCACAAGCATACATGTGTTAATTAAATATTAGCAGGGGTAAGGACGTGGACTCATGCGGCTCAGAAAAAATTGGGCCACATACGGCCAGCAAATAATAGGCCATATGCGGCCAGCAAGTTGCATGCAAACAAATGCAAGTAATTAATTTAATGCTAATAATGCTTGCAAGCAAATGCATGAAAGGCCATGCAAGTAAGCAATTAAAGTTAATACACGTGCATGCAAGCGGCCATGCAATTAGATTGCATATGCGGCCAGCAATTGGATGGGGCCATATGTGGCTACAATTGGCAATGGCCATATGCGGCCAAAAATATTACTAAGGCCATGCGGCCAAAATTATTCTATGGCCTTATGCGGCCAACAATAAATCCCATACGGCCAAGCCATTTCTTAATGGCCATATGCGGCTCAAAACTTAGCTAAGGCCATGCAAATAACATATGCGGCCAAACAAACATTTCCATGCGGCCAAGTGTAATTAAATGCCAATGCTAATACATTAATTAATTGGCCAACAAATGGCAATTCCATACGGCCTGGTGATATTCCATGCGGCCAACTAATATACTAATATACATGCAGCTACAAGTGTTTGGAGCTAATATACATGCGGCTACAAGTGTTTGGCCAACATGTAGTGCCCCGTCCCGCTCAGTCAATCGGAGGAATCAAAATGCCGACGGCGTTCGGACTTAGCCTTGCAACGGCTGCGTGAAGACATTGCTCAGTCGAGGCGACCGCTCGCTCAGGTGGGATAATTTCGGTGAACTCGCCTCATCTTTGCCTTCACATAATAAATCGCGTATTTTCAACTTGCACAAGTAGGCTTAATAATTAAAGAGACGAATCCACATAGCTAAAGGGAGTAATCCCGACGGGTCGAATTGAGATAGAATATGGAATGGTCCAACGGTTGGCTTAGAGTTGTTGGTGCACGGCGTGCTTTAAAAATGACACTCGGTCCTTCGTCCCGTGGCTTGGGAGAAGGAAAGTTGGTCTTCGACACAAAACTATGAACTTGCCTAAGTCATAGGCGTCGCCCGTGTAAATGCTCGATAAAGCATGCACGTTTCTACTGTACAAGGCTTGGCATATCCTTTGCTCGTCCCACGGGTTAAGTTGTAGGCTTGAGTAAGTTAGGCAAAGTTATGTCGGTCGACCTAAGTCATTCTAAGTGCTGTCCCGCTCATTCTGCGATTGTCAAGTTAAACAGTCCCACGATCCTAAGGCCCATCATATGAGGTATGACTTGGGCGATAGCGTTGCGTAGAACACGAGTCAGTTTAAGGCACGAGCCACGGTTGGTTCAGTGGAAAGTTAGCCACGGTCTGTCGATACTTAAGGGATACGTTATGTTCAAGTTAAGTGGGAAGGCTATACAGTAGCTGTTCCCGGAGTTCAAGGAATGTTAAGTCTAAGCGATGGTTAGTCGCCGAGAGGAAATATGTCGGGACTGTGGTTCAGTCGCCGAGGCAACCCTAGTTTGGGCTCTGCAAAGGAAGTATGAAAAGTGAAAGAAGTAAAGCAAAGGAACTAAGTGATGATGATGAGACCATGCATTACGTTAAGTCTAGAAGTTAGCGTAGGCGCGTGGTCATGGACAACTTATCGACAAGGGTGATGGTTTCTTCGAGCGGCAACCCTGGGCCATGGGACCGACTCGGCCTAGGAAGAAACAGGTTATAGCTGAGCTGGGTATGAAGCAACCGGTAGGTCGGAGACTTGTATCGGGGATCGATACCTGCGGTGCAAGGGTCCCGAATGCCAGGCTATGTCCAGGATGGCTAGTTAATGCCAGTGACCATTCATATAGATGTGTCGGCACGGGCGGCAATCCGCGTGTGTGTCTTTGGACTGAGTTGAGTTGGATGTGTATGCAGTTAGAGAACAAAATATTTGGGCCTAAGATTTGGCTACAACGAAGGCGACGTGCTTCGGCACGAGATGTGGCGTCGAGTGTTAAGTCGTTGGCACAGAGTTGCATGAGTTAGGCTTGAGCTGTTGCGAGTTAAGTCGAGAAGGTCCGTAGGGCAAGTTGGGTGCAGTTACGTTGAGTTGCTGGGCACGACCTCGAAATGTGAGGCACGGCCGCGTTATCAAGACTAAAGTATAGGCAAGACTAAGCGAGGAGGCACTGCCTCAGAGTTATTGAAGCACGAATCGAGTTCATGGCACGACCGAGTCGTTACGTCATAGAGTATGGCACGGAAGACAAGTATGAGTCGGTGCGTTGATAATGCAAGCATGAGAAAGGTCTAGAGGCAAGGAAATGGGGTCTATCATGTAGTTGTATCTCTGATTATGGCCGTAAGGCAAACACGACTTGATATGTTAACGTTATTGGCACAAGAAGGGTCTAAGGCAAAGTATGAGTTAACGTCGTTGTGCAAGCACGGGATGGTCCCCAGACACAAGTATGCCAAGGCGCCTGTCATAAAACTAATCTTAAGACAAGACTAGAAAGACAATTGATAAGTAATGGACTATGTTGCACAAAGTAAATCAAACGTGTTGGTTTTGTATGGGTGGGCGAGGAGCTCTTTCCACCAGTACAGTTGAGTACTGACACCCATATAGTTTACATGTGCAGGCACAGGTAGAAGCTCGTGGCACGATGCTCGCTTGGATACGTTGAGGTACGGAGTTCCTTAGCAATTCGAAGCGTGCGGCCACATGGAGACAAGACTTATACGGGACATAATGTATGGACATCGCCTTCCGAAGCTTCCGCTGGCTCAAGCGTTGTATCGAGAGATGAGAGAGAGCAGAGTGAACTTGTAATGTGAAAAGAGTGAGCTTGTGTGATTGTAATCTTGGCCTTGCGCCCCCAATGTAACCATTGTTCAATATCAATAAAGAGCTTCTTTGAATAACTTGTGTTTTGTTCTAAATGTCCGCTGCTATTATTCAATGTCTCTGTATGGGACTTCTGTGCGACGACCCCGTCGCACCCGCTGAAATCGGCCGTTATGGAACCCGCCTTGTATGAGCGCAATCTAGGCTCGTACGGTATCACGCCTTAGCGAGGACGATCGCTCCTATGGAAGAGGGGCATGACATAATGGTATCAGAGCATGGCTTTACGTCCTTGGACTGTCGATTGAATTCTTTAACTCCGATGTTTCCGCGAACTCTGAATGTAGCTTTCGCAAGTGTTATCGTTGGTGCGCTCTCTCTCCATTGTCCCCCGGGATGTCCATACAATAAGTCTATCCATTTTGCAAAATATAGGAGAACAGTTTTTGATAAAACAAAAAGATGGTTCGCGTAAGCACGGTTGGCTAAGTCGGGCTGGGCATATACACCAAAGTTGTGTCGACCTTAAAAAAGTCGAGTGCGAAAATTGAATAGTGTCGAACAATAATGAGTTGAACTTGATTGAGTAAAGTGAAACGATTATCGATAGGGGTGCTATCGAGCGACGATAGCGTCGATGCGATATAGATGAGCGCGCTTGAAATTGAGGAATGGTTCGAACGAAAAATTCAAAGAAGTCGATTTAGATTCAAATGATAGTTTTGAGGATTTGTTGAATGACTTCATCCCTGAGTGGTGTATGCGATAGCCTCAGGGATGTCGATCGATCGATTGAGGATGCTGGCAGTGAGTCTATCAGCAAACGTCGTATTATGCAAAGCCGTAGAGTGAGTATCATTAAATAAAGTTAGCACGACATGTAGATAGTGTGCACGAAAGGTTTGATTTTGAAGTTACGCAAATGATACTAAGGATTGGAATGGATGTCGTTCGATGAATTGAGTTAGCAAAGGACGATGCGAATTGAGGAAAAACGTTGGTCGATGACTTAAGATAGACGGATAAATAATACGCGAATGTGGGGTTGAGGAAATTGATGTTGTGAATGATTCGAGCGATAATGATCGAAATTAATTTTGAATGTTGAGGAGATTATCCAGTCGGACGATAGCATCATTCGCACGACTCGAAATTTGGTTACAAAGGAAGATCGTCAGGTTACACATATCGTCGATGGTATTGAGGCGTATCAAAGATCGATATATGATAACTCGGGGGTACTCTGACTCGGCGAACGACGATCGTGCAAGTGTTATTGTTCGGTTGGATGTTATACTTAGGATTTTGATTGAGATGAATGTTGGATGAAAATGATTGTGTCTTGAGGGTTACGTTGATAGCCACAACGTCGACATTCTTGTTTTGTGCGAGCACAACTCCAGCCTCGCACATGCGTTGCATCAGATTTTGGGCGATTGTTCCGCGTGAGCGCTGACATGGTGATTCATGTCGCGGGAATGATCGAACTCGGAAAATCAGGATGCGGCAACTTTGATTGTCTCGACTTGTCGGTTTGATACGAAGAAAAATTTGAGGATGTTAGGACTTGCGATTGACGAATAAAATAAACTTGAGGATTGAGTAGGTCCAATTCGCGCATCGAGAATGAATTAGTCTAGACTCGAACAAGAGTTACGTCCCGATGAGGATGATTATCCCGCGAAAGCGTGCATGGTGATTCATGCCCACCGTAGAAAATCTGACTCACATGAGATCGGGGCGCAACGTATTGTTAAGTCAAATGACCATGTGATCGATTACGTGAATTGGAATAAATGACTTAGGGAATATGGAATGTGAATTATGGTTTAGTGATGAATTGTGTCGTAGCATGCTTGACTTGAGAATGATTGATAGGCGGACTATATCGAACGTGTTCGAAAGATAGACTATGCAAAATGGCTTGATGAACGAAGTGATATTGATATGTCAAGGAATTGGTTGAAAAGTGAGTTATCGTAGGATGGCTTTGCTGAACGAATCGGACCCCGTGCGACGAATATTGGGATGTGCGTAGGGAATCGATGCTCGATGTTTAGAAATCGGAGTGATACGAGCTTGGGTAGAAAACCCCGTACCATCGATTTGGTTTGACCTTAGGATGGGGTCAGTGTTGATATCGTTGTTTCGAAACTATGATTCCAGTACTGACGGAAAGATATAGCCTAGCGGTTAGGCAGACGTCCGAGTACAAAGCGATAGGATTTATGGAGGCACCACTCGCGAGTATCGGTTGACATGCATGTATATCAGGGACGCCCGAATATGTGCACGATCCGACTCGAGTGGTGGTGGCAGATTCTCTATCACGAGGCTTGGCTGAAATACATGTATTTTGGGGACGCCTAGAATATATGCATGATCCAACTAAGTGATACATTGAATCAAGTGAGACTTGAAGAACGGAAAAGTGTCGAGGATTTTGAAATCGTGAGTTTCGAAGGAATGTTGATGGTAATGCGATCATTGAATTGAGACGAGTTTGAATAATGGGTGATCGGTTGGTGTGCCTTACGACTAAGTTAGCGATAAGCACGAGCGTGGCTCGGATTGAGGGAACGCATAGGAGTAGTATGTGCGAGAAACGTAGGATGTTGGATCAAAGTTATAAGTCGATCAGTGTACTCAGTAAGTTTCGAGGACGAAACTTTTTCTGATTGGTGTATGATGTAGTGCCCCGTCTCGCTCAGTCAATCGGAGGAATCAAAACGCCGACGACGTATGGACTTAGCCTTGCAATGGCTGCGTAAAGACATTGCTCGGTCGAGGTGACCGCTCGCTCAGGTAGGGTAGTTTCGGTGAACTCTCCTCATCTGTGCCTTCACATAATAAATTGCGTGTTTTTAACTTGCACAAGTAGGCTTAATAATAAAAGAGACGAATCCACATAGCTAAAGGAAGTAATCCCGATGGGTCGAATTGAGATAGAATATCGAATGGTCCAACGGTCGGCTTAGAGTTGTTGGTGCACGGCGTACTTTGAAAATGATACTCGGTCCTTCGTTCCGTGGCTTGGGAGAAGGAAAGTTGGTCTTCGACACAAAACTATGAACTTGTCTAAGTCATAGGCGTCACCCGCGTAAATGCTCGATAAAGCATGCACGCTTCTACTGCGCAAGGCTTGGCATATCCTTTGCTCGTCCCACGGGTTAAGTTGTAGGCTTGAGTAAGTTAGGCAAAGTTATGCCGGTCGACATAAGTCATTCTAAGTGCTGTCCCGCTCATTCTGCGGTTGTCAAGTTAAATAGTCCCACGATCCCAAGGCCCATCATATGAGGTATGACTTGGGCAATAGCGTTGCGTAGAACACGAGTCGGTTTAAGGCACGAGCCACGGTTGGTTCAGTAGAAAGTCAGCCACGGTCTTGTAGAAGCATGGAAAAGAATAAAGAAAGGTCTATGCGGCCAAGAATCTCCATGCGGCTCAGAGAGCCCATGCGGCTCAGAGAACCCATGCGGCTCAGGGGTCCATGCGGCTCAAACGTCTATGAGGCTCGGATAGGCCCAAAGCCATGTGGCCGCTATTTTCCCTTCATCTTTGGTTGTATTTAATGCTCTGACGGCTGACAGCTTTGACAAATGACAGCTCTGACATAAAGGCACAATAATGACTGACATAAAGGCGCATTCCTAGGGAAGAGAAGAAAATTTTCTCACAGCTGGCAGAATCCACCAAATTTTGAGGCATGCGGCTGCTGCATTTATGCGACCGACCATCCCCATGCGGCCGCCCATCCCCATGCGGCTGTCCCCTTCATGCGGCCGCCCTTCAGCATGCGGCCACCATCTTCATGCGGCTGCATCCTTTATGCGGCCACCCGTCAGCATGCGGCTGTCTATCCTTATGCGCCTGCCCTTCAGCATGCGGCTGCCTATCTTCATGCGGCTGTCCATCACCATGCGGCTGCCCTTCTTCATGCGGTCGTTCATCCTCATGCGGCCCACTCATATACGGCTCCGCCAAGACGACCCAATGGAGGGCACGTGGCGATTAAGGCACATGGCAGTCGTATCTTTCTGGAATCAGATTTAATGCAATCACCATAATTGCCCAGATCAAGTCAAATCGAGTAAATTGGACACGTGGCAGGCCATTACAAGTCTCGAATATTCATGGCAATCAACATTTATTGCCCATAGAGATTTGATGCAATCTACATTAATTACATAGATTTGCTACAATCAGAATGAAAGGCCCAGATTAATTGGTCCTTAACCGCCGACATATCAAGGAGGCAATCATTGCAAACCCTAATGATTGCATCCTACTCCTATAAATAGCAAGGTGCCATTCCCTTGCGAAGAGGACCTTTTTTTTAGAGAAGAGCACCAGAGTACCTGAAGAGATTTAAAGAGAGAGAGCAAAGAGAGCATTTTTTCAACGCCAAGCAGATCTTCCCCGGAGTCAAGACTGCATCCGATCGTCCAAGGAGTAAGGCAGAGCTGCCGTCGCTTTCTCGAGCCTCTACCGTCACCCGCCAGAATCTAAAATAAACAATTGTACTTAGATTGTTGTACCTAGGTTTTCGTCCCTAGGCTTTCTTTGTACAAGCGAGTTTGTATTGTGAAGTAAAAGTCCAGTCCTCCGATAATTGTTCTGTTCTTTTATATTTTATGGCAAACACGATGGCGACTCTGCTGGGGACAAACTTCTCCACGGCTGAGAAGTTGGTGACGCAATCGGATGCAGCCAAACTTGGCTCCACATAACAGAAGATGGTCGTCCGCTTTGACCAACAGGCGTTCGAAGAAATGCTCTCCGAAGGAAGCGCTGGCCCGGTCCAGAAGCGAACCCGCACAAAGAAGGCTCGCAGGGAGTGGAGGCCAAAGTCATTTGCTCCTTCCCAAGCTCTGGACGGAGTACTCTCTGCTACCCAAGACGGCGAAGGCAACTCTCATGCGGCTCCACTTCAAGCCATAGAGGACTCTGCTGTCTCCAAGTCCGGCAGAGAAAAGCACTACGATGCTGGACTTGCAGGGGCAAAGAGTGATTCTATGTGCTCCAGGAAGAAGCCAAACAAAGGCACTAGCCGCAAGACGAAGACTCATGCGGCCAAACTCGCCAGCCGCATGCATGATGACTATGCGGCCGAAACTGCCAGCCGAACGCATAACACTCAGGCGGCCAGGATTCCCAGCCGCATGGAGAAGACCTATGCAGCTGAGACTTCCAGTCGCATGAGAAAAGCCCATGCGGCTACGACTGCCAGCCGCATGAAGACGATTGATTCCAGCCGCATGACGCCCGCTCCATGCGGCTCAGTCTTCGATCGCCTCTCCTATGGTCCTGATCTCTCGTACTCCCGAAAAGACATGTCTGACTATCTCCAGCACCACT
The DNA here is from genome assembly GCA_029216955.1 of Iris pallida. NCBI lineage: Eukaryota > Viridiplantae > Streptophyta > Magnoliopsida > Asparagales > Iridaceae > Iris > Iris pallida. The sequence goes on from JANAVB010038419.1 coordinate 2,552,391, forward strand.
TTGACTCTTCCTACTATATACCTTCAGGCGCCCGAGTGAAGAAGTCAAGGGCAGCACGAGCTCGGCGAGCTCAGTCGGCTGTCCCAACCTCTGACCATCCGAGCGCTCCACATACTATTATGCGGGCCTCTGATGGAAAGTTGTACAGAACCACTCGAGTCCAGCCCCCGGCGGCAAACGAACAGAGAGGTTCCCAAAAGTCTTCCATAATCCAGGGAGCAAACATGGTCGTTCCGGACCCATCTGACTTGCGTGAGGCTATCCTCCACAAGCGCCAGGAAAAAAGGAGGCCTCGGGGTGCAAAGAGTCCTCCCATGGACGTCACTGCACCCAAATCGTTGTCAACTGCTGCTGTAACAACGCGACAATACGAGAAGACCGGCAGTCCGTCTTTCAAAGATTACAACAGTCGAGCTCAGAGGATGAGGCGCCACCCGTCGTCTCTTGCAACTCCACTCAGAAAATCCCCGCCGAGGGGAGAGGGAAGGAGATAAACGTTTCCAGCCCGAAGATCTCAACCACTGTGACTAAGAAACTGTCGTCTAAACGGTTATCCACCACCGGAGTTTTCCAAGGTACCCGTTCGAAGACGAAATCTACTACAGTAGGAGATTCATCATCCACACCACTGGGGTTACTGAAACTGGGGGTAGCACTCCTCAGAGCATCCACGATAATCCGATGTTCCAAGAAGATGAGCCCGAGGAAACAACTCTCTCATCGGATACAGCAGGTGCCGACGTCCCCGAGGACGTCCACGACTCTCAAGATGAAGCAAACTCTGAAGATGGGGGTACTATCCCTTCTGAGTCCGAACCAGAGGAAAACATTCCCATATACCCCGATGACTTCTCGGTACAGGGGCATGATTCGGAGGGCACGTCCTCCACTGTTCCTTCTATCTCTCCTCATGTAAGGACGGTGTTCATGACGGACAGCAATCAAGGCGGTTCCAGTGATCGCCAACGCATCGACACTCTGGAGGCCATACTGCACACCTTGGTCAAGTCTGTAGACGAGATCAAAGCGGCCCTTCCAACTCTGCAAGAAGGGACGCCTGGCCAAACAAGCACGGGTCCCGCGATCAATGCAGACTCAAATTCAGCGGCACCAAACCTGGGCAATAATCCTCCTGAAATGTCAGCTCCCACCGCTGCGGATGAGGCCAGAGAAGCAAAAAGAGAGGTCCAGGAGCTCCGAGCCATGTTTTACGCCCGAAAAAACTGCCAAGACCTCAGGATACGACAACCGTATCCAGCTGCATGGAGAGATGTTCCCTTCCCACCAATGTATAAACCATTCCACATCAATCCATATGATGGGAAGACCTCCGCAAGCCGGTACATCACTTACTTCGAAGTCACCACCAACCATCTGCCCCATGACGATGCCATGCTTACGCGATTATTCATCGGGGCATTGGTAGGGGTCGCCTTCGACTGGTATCGCAACCTGCCAGATAATTGCATCCACTCCTTCGCCAGCTTCAAGCGCATGTTCTTGGAGAGATTTTACGAAGTAGGACAGGACGTCACAATGTCCACCCTCATGGACGTCGTCCAAGGGGAGAAGGAGCTGACAAGGAACTATATTGAGCGGTTTCGCCAAACCGCGATAAAATTGCCGTCTGGTAACCCGGATTCCTCCTTGATTGAAATTTGCTAAAAGAGATTGCTCCCAACAATCAGTCTCTGGATGGGCGAAAGTCAATTTAAGGATTGGAAGACGTTTATCATCAGTGCCACTAGCGCTGAAGAAAGGTTGAAGAAGGCTCGCCAACTGGAATTGCACATCTCGGAGGGAGAGGACAAGGACAAGCTCCCCAATACCAACAACAACAATGGTGGTAACTCCTCCAACAATCGAGACAACAAAGGCAAGCAGGCTATGGTGGCCGACACAGCACAAAAACCTGAGTCAAAACCGGCGGACAAACAATGGCCGCAAATGACCTACTCCTTCGAAGACGGCCACGTCAAGCCCATCTTAGACATGCTCATACAAGGAGACAGAATTCAGCTCCCTCCACCAAGACGGGAACCTCGGCCGGCAGAAATGGAGAGCCCAAAGTACTGCCATTACCACTGCTACGTCCACCATGCTACACACGACTGCTACCAACTGAAACGATACATCCAACATCTCATCGATTCAAATGCTCTGGCCATTGATTTCGAAGAGGTAACCGTAGCAACCAATATGGTGTCAGTATAATTTGGCAGCTTCCCTCCAACCGAAGCTCAAGACGGTGTGGTACCTATCCCTCTGGCGATAATGGAGATTGCTAATCTTCTACCTCCTCGAGATCAGGCTGCTGGTCTAGTGCCCCTCACCACATCACGAGGGGAGGTCATGTGGGTTCATCCAGACTTGGTATCTGAAGTGACTCAGTCCACACCATCTTCCATTCGCAAGAAGAAGAGTGGAAAAGTCAGATCCTGCCGCACAATCTCGGCAGATGTCGAAGAAGTCACGGCTGTCGTCACTCGGTCTGGGGCACAATCCCAACATGTGGCTGATAACTCGGCTGAAGATCATCAGCCAACTACTGCTGACGCTCCGGGACCTTCTCAACCTCCGACGACCGACAAGCCTAGGCCGAAGGAGACTCGCTTTGACAAATCCCTCCGAAAAAAGGCATCTTATGGGCTGGAAAGACCCTACAACTTTGACATCCTTGCACAATTGGCCAACACACTGGCCAAATTGTTATTATACGAGCTCCTGAGACTCTCCAAGGATGTTCGCGCGGCTTTGAGTGATGCACTCCAGAACGCCGACGCATATCTACCTCAGGTCAACCTCACGGGAGAGAACCCGCCTGCAAATCTCCAAGACAGCGCTTGCACGGGAGCGATGCCCAACATTGTCTTTACTCTGCAAGATATGCTCATTAAGACCAACCTGCACGATCGTCCTTTATACTACACTGGATACATCGGCGACGTAAAGGTGGACCGGATGCACATTGATCCTGGTTCTTCCATAAGCATCATCCCAAAGGGTCTGTTACATCATCTCTGTATTCCTATGCATCGCCTGACGCCAACAAGCACCGCCATCAGCGGTTTCAATTCGGATAGGAGCTACCCGATCGGAAAGATTCTCTTGAAGTGCCAAATTGGCGATCTCCAGTCAGAAGTAACCTGTTATGTCATAGATGCGGACACTTCCTACAATATCCTCTTGGGGTGCCCTTGGATACACGATTATACGATCGTGCCTTCCACGCTGCACCAGTGCTTCAAGTATATCGACAAATACGGCTTCGTGAGGACAGAATTTACCGACATCGATCCCTTCAAAGGGGTCGAATCCTACTACTCAGACTCCTGCCTATACGAGAAGTTGAAGAGGCACCTGGAGGAAGATGTGCAAGCTCGTGCCGAGACGGCCACAGGATCAGAAGAACCTATGACGATCCACCTCCAAGCTCGTAAACCTGGCAAGTCCGCACCCCTTATGGCCGCTCTGCGTAAGGACGCAATCAGCCTCTCGGCACAAGAAGGGCAAATGATAATCCGGCTGCCAAGGTCCGGCCAAGCGCCAAGACCCACATCGGAGCCACTGACAATCAGACTACCGAGAGTCGGCCAGCCACAAACAGAGAAACTCAATCCCTCTGATAAGCCAATGACGATACGCCTTCCCAAGAAGAATCGTCACCCCGATGCAAAGTCGGGGGCTTCTAGCGAGCCAACAACTCCCCGCCCAGCATCGAGTACCAAACTGGGGGTCTCTAGTTTGCCAACAACTCCACGTTCTGCTCCACCAACAGAACCCCTGATGATCAAGCTGCCCAAGTCATCCTCTCAGTCTTCATTTATACAGGGGGTAGCCGAAGAAGAACTGGAACTAGCCAAGTATGTGGCTGCCCACACTGATGTTCCCTCCGCAGACGATGTAATCCCAATAAAGGGCTATCTTTGAACTACCTCGAGCTTAATAAGCTTTGTACGATGTATGCTATAGAACACGGTATAGGCACTCACCTACACACACAGGTGACAAATGTTTACACCGCAAACCAGCTTACTCCAGTGGAAGACGCTTACCGCATAATCGAGGGAGGGGACCATCCAATCATCTCCGGCCAGAAGAACGACCCGCAGCCCTTCACCATAGAGAAGGTCGATCTCGAATCAGATGCCGGGAGACTGCCTCTTTATCTGTATAGCCCCCAGTCCAAGTATCTCATGCAAAAACAGGGGTATGATCTGGAGACTACGCCAGGCTTGAACTACGGCACTGGTCGACGATTACCTTTAAAGCTGCCAGTCCCGGCTGGCAAACCACGGGACTACTACAGCAAGACCCGATGTGGATTAGGGTACGTTATGCCCGCGACGACCCCTGAAAGTTCAGATGAGGAATGCGACTGGCATTCACATTCAACCGGGTCACCAACTTCTGATTCGGATGCCAGCATCGGAGACATATTCAGACAAGTCTTGTCAGTCAATATGGCATTCGTCGACGCTTGTGAAGAAGATGAAGACATTCTTGAAATCCTCGAGTTAGAGCCGTGGGCCCAACAGCTGGATGCACAATGGAAAAAGCGGTTCAAATAGAGAGAACCTCCTACTGAAGATGAGGTTATACATATCGACCTTGGCAGCGAATCTTCTCCAAAACCAATCTTCGACAGTAAAAGCCTGACAGACGAAGAACGAGAATCGCTACTGGAACTTGTCAAAGAATATATCGATGTGTTCGCCTGGAGCTATGAAGACATGCCAGGACTAAACCCCGAGGTTGCCCTTCACAAGCTCAACATCCAGCCAGATGCAAAGCCGGTCAAACAACAACAGCGATGCTTCCGCCCGAGCATCATGGATACGATCGAAGCCGAAGTCAACAAACTAATAGCCAGTAGCTTCATTCGTGAGGAACAACATCCAGACTGGGTCGCCAACATAGTTCCGGTCCTCAAGAAGAAAGGAAAGATTCGAATCTGCATCGACTTCCGCAATCTGAATGAGGCATGTCCCAAAGATGAATTCCCCCTCCCTATCACAGACATCATGATCGACAACACATGCGGCTTCGAACGTATGTCATTCATGGATGGCTTCTCGGGGTACAACTAAATCAAGATGTCTCCTGACGACGAAAAGTATACATCATTCTGAATACCGATTGGTACATAATGCTACACAGTCATGTCTTTCGGTTTAAAAAAATGCTGGCGCCACATATCAAAGAGCCATGAGTATCATCTTCATAGACCACTTGCGCAAGACTGTGGAATGCTACGTCGATGACATTGCCGTCAAGAGTCATTATAAGGGAGACCATCTGCAGGATCTGAGGACGGTATTTAACCCGATGCGAGCGCACAACCTGAAGATGAATCTCACAAAATCCTTCTTGGGCGTATCCAGCGGAAAGTTCTTGGGTTTCATCATCACCTCCTAGGGTATCCACGTAGACCCTGAGAAGACAAAGGCAATCATAGAGATGGGTCCTCCGAGAAATCTCTGAGAACTTCGAGGCCTCCAAGGGAGTGTAAGCCCTTGTCCCGAAAATTTCAATTTATCATTACTCCATTTTTACTAAAACTATTGGTATATATATATATATATAGACATTTTGCCAATATAATAAAGTAGTGTAAATACAGGAATTAGCTCAGTACATAAAGGAGTATGGGAGGGGCTTGCAATTACTAACTTATTGAGGGTTGATATGCAAAACACTAGTTGTTACTATATATCTTCACAGTACAGCTAGAGGGTTTTTTCACCCCACCTAATAATCCAAACTCCAGGGGTTCAACTGTAAAAGAAGTCCAGTTTAAACACAATGCCATAAGTTTTGTTCGAATTCAAATGGAATTCGAAGTACATGATAAGAACGGATTTTGGAGATTTATCTCTAACTGGAGATCGATCCTATCAAGAGCCCTGGTATATAAGCATACACATATGGGTAGGTAGCCGACCCTGGCCATCTACGAACCCTAAAAATCTCACTTTTCCCTGCCGCAGAGGATTTTAAGTAGGAGCCAGGGAGCATAGAGTTTGGTGCAATAAGGTAAGTTCTTCATCTCTCTCGACATATCAAGTTACTATTTCTGCACAACACTTTAGAAGGGAAGGGTATGTGCTTGATGAAATTCCTAGTTGAGTACATGAGTAACCTATAAACCTGAGTACAGATGATAATACAGGAATTTATAGGTTGCACCATAGATGATAGGTCGAATAACATCAAGAACAGGGGAGTACACTTAGCCAATAGGTAGCACTGATGATGCAGATGCATCAGTAAACAAAACAGGGAGATCTCTTAGCACAGCCTAGTTAATAAGGAATGAGATCCAATCCCAGGTACATTATGAGCAAAGCAAGGATTGGGATATTAGGGGCAGGTACCAAAGAGGTAATAGGACTAGTAGTAGCCTGTGCCTGACCCAAATCGGATTTAAACTACCAGCAAGTGGCCCATATTGACCCATGGACCATAGAGATCAATGTACCTAAATTCACTACAACTAAGGAACTACTTCCCTAGTATGACAGTAGCTAAGGAGCTCTAGGTATCATTGTGATTCCAGAAATGCACCTATGGGATAGGTTTCAAAGAATTAAGTAAGGATTCAACCAAAAGACCATGTGGACTTGTTCCTAACCATTCATCACCTGTCCAGTGTCTTGATAGCACTATTTACATCTTATCTAGTGTAGACATCCTACAATCAAATAGGCACATTGCATCTCCTGTAAAGTTTTAGTATGACATACAAATATGAATATACATTGCACTCTCCATACACTCACACACCATTGCTGAGTTAGTGCGTGTCTATACTATTTTTTATAACTGCCTATCCCAGTCCAATCTTCCTGTTTTATCAGACAAGGTAACTCCCACATTCCCACTGATCGGGCATGTCAGCAGAACACTGCTCTGCAAGTTAGCAATATAGTGTCATCCCTGAGACTATAGAATAGGTACAGATGTTAGTTGGGGTCATGCCTCAAATCTGTTACACAGAAGTGATGTGGGTTACAAACAAAGTTTGTAGTTCTAACAGTAATGGGGCCGAGATCAAATTCAATATTATGATTGAAATAGGCCTTGTACATATGCATGAATGAACACAAGACTGGTATGCATGGGAAGTTCAACCATTTATGAATGACAAGTAGGTCTTGCATACACAATACGTGTTCTGTCAACACATTCCTTAATTCATTTGCTTGACTGCCTACTGACCTGTCCACATGGCTTGCTAGTTCTTCATAGGTACTAGATTGATGTCCTTTACATTTTTGTCTCAGTCATATAGTAAAGGCTCAAGCATACCTATTGGTTAACTGACCAGTCCCTTCACTGTTAAACCCTTGGTTGAGGTATCAGTGAGTAGAGGGCCCAAATTTGGGATTTCCTTAATGTATAGTTTACAGTCCAAGCTAATTTGCTGTTCAGTCCTTGTTTTGCAATCATCAATTATACCATACTCCATATTTTCCCCAGGCCTTCAAAGTATGGTTCTGCCCCATAGTGAATTGGACTATAACACCAGAACATCCAGTCCATACCCAGCTCACATACAGGTACTACCATCCAGTGGACCATAGGTAATGTAATCATAGGACTCGATGTGTGTGCAACACCTAGACAGAACAGCAGATAGAGGATACCTACAAGTAAGGTCTTGAGAATAGTATGTAGGTCCAACTCCTTGTTTGATGTTCAGGCTACTCAAAATACTGGGTGGCCCTGTTACCCTAACACCCAGGGTTATTTGCATTAGTTTTCCTGATTAAAATCCACTGCAATAGGGTAGGATCACTAGATACTTGAGTTCAGTCGCATGTAACTGCTCACAAGAGATATCCCACAGAGCATGGGGTCTCTGTATATAGGTTCAGGAAAATACTAAAGAGTTGTCATTGCCCTGCATTGTGTAAAGTCAAATTCTTCCCCTGTTCTTTTATGTTCAGGTATATAACACGTCAGCCTTCTTTGCGTTGAGAACACAAATTTATTCAGATATATAGTTCATTGCATCTAATCCAGTCCTTAAGTTGGGAAGTCTTAGTAATAGCAATTAGTGAATGAGAGAGAGGGGGGGGTAACAGGTTATACTACCTTACTAATGACAAGGGAGATCTTAGAGGCAGGAATTTAGGGTCAGTTTAAGACAGGTGCTCAAACTTTATATATATCGATAGTATCCTGGTAAGTTTTACACTTGCCACTTGGGACACAAGGTAATGAACCCCACCCTCCTAGCCAGATGAGGATTAAGCTTAGTAACTAGAGACAGGTCATTATATAAGTTATAGGAGTCAAGTAATTGCCAGGAGTGGAACCACCGAAAACTTTGAGGGCCGTTAGGAGCTATAGGAGTAATTAATAATAATTCCAAAATGACTTTACTTGGTTTAACCCATATGTTGATTTAGATTTAATACGTATCACAGGTTACTTGGACTCCAACTCAATATTAAGTTGATACTCACAGCTCGAGGCGACAGGCAAGTGCACTTTCTGATTGCTTTTTGATTCATAGTAGTCTTTTTATTTCATGTCTATACATATATCTTGCTGCTTGTTGACACGCTCGTCACACGGAGTAGTCGGGAGGGGAATATCTTAGTATACATGTGGACTACCCAGAAATATCCCATGAGTCTATTTTTGAACGATAGCTGCTGCACACGACACGTGCAGTATGCCGGATTTTACCCCCTAGCCGTCCACATGGCGAAAGGATATTTCACACCACTTAGATAGATGTCTTTTATTAGCTTTTCCTTGTTTATTTCTCTATCGTGCTATGACATCACTTTATCTTACAGTTTTCATTTTTCATATGTTATTTTTATGTCTTGATAATTCTATTGTGTTTTGCACTGCCGTCGGTTTGTGTACTTGTTCCAATCCTGACTGGATAACCAACATTTCTCAGGTTTAGCCGCGATCACTCTTAGCACTGGAAGAACTTGGGTATGCTGAAGACAACCTAGAAATAGATAGCCATTGTATCATTTTATTAATTGTAAAACTTTGTATTTTCCTTTAAATATAAATGTTGTAACTGTTGTAATAAATTTAGAAATGTGAATGAGCAGCAATATGATATTTGAGCATTTATTTCTTGCGGGCTTGACAGCGTTCTACCGCCGACTCTGCGGCATAGGCTGGCTTGGACACGTCTCGTATCCGAAAACCGGGTGCGGGTCGTGACAAGTTTTTGTGGTGGCCCATGCAGGTCAGATTTCGCAAAAGATTACGAACTCGTGATGGTACATTAGTCGTACTATTGCGAGCCTGCGACCAGGAAATGCTCATTCACAACTAGGATTAAAATGATTTAAGAGAATGACTAGGACTAGGAGTCCCTTGTTCAGATTAACCGTGGGGTAGTTAAGATTGTCTGTTAGGCCATACAATTTGGATACAAAGTTGTTAAATTTAGATTGCTTGCCATATCTTTATAGGCACACTATTTCTTTTGATATGACAATGTAGTTATACTATTTGCTTGATTAGTTAGGCTTACCTAGAATTAAGGCCTTGATCTTGATGAACTGTTTAACTTACTTTTGCTTCATTAGATATAAATCTTATATCCTAAGTTAGAATTGCCTGTTTTAAATTTTATTTTGCTATAAGAAATTGGTTTATAATTCCTGACTCTGTTATTCACATACGAATCTCGAAGTAGATTAGTTTGAGATTTTTCCCTCAACCATTGAAATGCATATGGACTAGATACTATAATGTTTGTATTTCTTTTGTATTTAGTTACTTCCTCCATGTTAAATCTTTTAAATTAAGTATTGTGACTGATAGGACAAACACCTACGCTTTATTCTTAGTCAACTTGCTATGATCTCTAGAAGCTCATAAATTGTTATTGTTATAGTTAGAGAAATATTAGCTAACCCATAAAGTTTAGACAGCAGCGCACTGTCGTCAATTATTTGAGAGTGGAGAATGTGGGTTCACTGCAGCCAGCAGCGCACTGGCGAGGCACGACCCATAGAAATGAAACCATTTTGAGGATCATAGGTTATAGAACTTTGCTAAAACTATGTTGTAGTTGACCAAGACTTTAGGGATAGCAAGATTGTAGGAAGACTGTATAAGCAAGAACACCAGGTAAGGATTTGACTTTCTCAAATCTCGAACTACTTGTGCCTTCGTTCCAAAAATCTTGCCTAATTATATTTTGACTATCTTGACCAACGCTGCTATTACAGCCTAGTTTTTTTTGCAAGCTTACTCTTTTATCGAGCTTGATTCAAGACATATGTATATTGGGGACGCCCGCTAACATATTGTCTAATCAGAATCATTGTATTACGGTCTGATCAACCATGATGCATTTGGTTCGCTCTTCATTTAATTATCCTACGTGGGTTGAGATATAGATGTCTTTAGAATCTCATCCGCGACTGCTTTGACAATTCCTCTTGAATTATACATTCGCCTTTGAATCACGTAATTGTATTCGGTGACATCTCTCTTGAACTCTTCATTATTCTTGTCTTTCGCTAATTTGAAAGACGAAAACTCATAACTAATAAATAGATACAGAGTATTCCCATGACTATGATAGTTGTATACACAAGTGTAGCTACCATCGACCAGTCTTGTGACAGGAACCTTGCCACCATATCCTAGCCTCTAAGGTGGGTAGAAGTCCTCAGAGCTTCGGAGTTACCATAACAAGAAGGAGGATACAACTATTTTGAGAAATTAAATTTGAGGAGATTAAGGAAATACTAGACTTTGAATTTTAAGAAATATTTATGAATTTGAATTTCGAGGACGAAATTATTTTAAGGAGGGTAGATTTGTAAGCCCTTGTCCCGAAAATTTCAATTTATCATTACTCCATTTTTACTAAAACTATTGGTATATATATATATATATATATATATATATATATATATATATATATAGACATTTTGCCAATATAATAAAGTAGTGTAAATACAGGAATTAGCTCAGTACATAAAGGAGTATGGGAGGGGCTTGCAATTACTAACTTATTGAGGGTTGATATGCAAAACACTAGTTGTTACTATATATCTTCACAGTACAGCTAGAGGGTTTTTTTACCCCACCTAATAATCCAAACTCCAGGGGTTCAACTGTAAAAGAAGTCCAGTTTAAACACAATGCCACAAGTTTTGTTCGAATTCAAATGGAATTCGAAGTACATGATAAGAACGGATTTTGGAGATTTATCTCTAACTGGAGATCGATCCTATCAAGAGCCCTGGTATATAAGCATACACATATGGGCAGGTAGCCGACCCTGGCCATCTACGAACCCTAAAAATCTCACTTTTCCCTGCCGCAGAGGATTTTAAGTAGGAGCCAGGGAGCATAGAGTTTGGTGCAATAAGGTAAGTTTTTCATCTCTCTCGACATATCAAGTTACTATTTCTGCACAACACTTTAGAAGGGAAGGGTATGTGCTTGATAAAATTCCTAGTTGAGTACATGAGTAACCTATAAACCTGAGTACAGATGATAATACAGGAATTTATATGTTGCACCATAGATGATAGGTCGAATAACATCAAGAACAGGGGAGTACACTTAGCCAATAGGTAGCACTGATGATGCAGATGCATCAGTAAACAAAACAGGGAGATCTCTTAGCACAGCCTAGTTAATAAGGAATGAGATCCAATCCCAGGTACATTATGAGCAAAGCAAGGATTGGGATATTAGGGGCAGGTACCAAAGAGGTAATAGGACTAGTAGTAGCCTGTGCCTGACCCAAATCGGATTTAAACTACCAGCAAGTGGCCCATATTGACCCATGGACCATAGAGATCAATGTACCTAAATTCACTACAACCAAGGAACTACTTCCCTAGTATGACAGTAGCTAAGGAGCTCTAGGTATCATTGTGATTCCAGAAATGCACCTATGGGATAGGTTTCAAAGAATTAAGTAAGGATTCAACCAAAAGACCATGTGGACTTGTTCCTAACCATTCATCACCTGTCCAGTGTCTTGACAGCACTATTTACATCTTATCTAGTGTAGACATCCTACAATCAAATAGGCACATTGCATCTCCTGTAAAGTTTTAGTATGACATACAAATATGAATATACATTGCACTCTCCATACACTCACACACCATTGCTGAGTTAGTGCTTGTCTATACTATTTTTCATAACTGCCTATCCCAGTCCAATCTTCCTGTTTTATCAGACAAGGCAACTCCCATATTCCTACTGATCGGGCATGTCAGCAGAACACTGCTCTGTAAGTTAGCAATATAGTGTCATCCCTGAGACTATAGAATAGGTACAGATATTAGTTGGGGTCATGCCTCAAATCTGTTACACAGAAGTGATGTGGGTTACAAACAAAGTTTGTAGTTCTAACAGTAATGGGGCCGAGATCAAATTCAATATTATGATTGAAATAGGCCTTGTACATATGCATGAATGAACACAAGACTGGTATGCATGGGAAGTTCAACCATTTATGAATGACAAGTAGGTCTTGCATACACAATACGTGTTCTGTCAACACATTCCTTAATTCATTTGCTTGACTGCCCACTGACCTGTCCACATGGCTTGCTAGTTCTTCATAGGTACTAGATTGATGTCCTTTACATTTTTGTCTCAGTCATATAGTAAAGGCTCAAGCATACCTATTGGTTAACTGACCAGTCCCTTCACTGTTAAACCCTTGGTTGAGGTATCAGTGAGTAGAGGGCCCAAATTTGGGATTTCCTTAATGTATAGTTTACAGTCCAAGCTAATTTGCTGTTCAGTCCTTGTTTTGCAATCATCAATTATACCATACTCCATATTTTCCCCAGGCCTTCAAAGTATGGTTCTGCCCCATAGTGAATTGGACTATAACACCAGAACATCCAGTCCATACCCAGCTCACATACAGGTACTACCATCCAGTGGACCATAGGTAATGTAATCATAGGACTCGATATGTGTGCAACACCTAGACAGAACAGCAGATAGAGGATACCTACAAGTAAGGTCTTGAGAATAGTATGTAGGTCCAACTCCTTGTTTGATGTTCAGGCTACTCGAAATACTGGGTGGCCCTGTTACCCTAACACCCAGGGTTATTTGCATCAGTTTCCCTGATTAAAACCCACTGCAATAGGGTAGGATCACTAGATACTTGAGTTCAGTCGCATGTAACTGCTCACAAGAGATATCCCACAGAGCATGGGGTCTCTGTATATAGGTTCAGGAAAATACTAAAGAGTTGTCATTGCCCTGCATTGTGTAAAGTCAAATTCTTCCCCTGTTCTTTTATGTTCAGGTATATAACACGTCAGCCTTCTTTGCGTTGAGAACACAAATTCATTCAGATATATAGTTCATTGCATCTAATCCAGTCCTTAAGTTGGGAAGTCTTAGTAATAGCAATTAGTGAATGAGAGAGAGGGGGGGTAACAGGTTATACTACCTTACTAATGACAAGGGAGATCTTAGAGGCAGGAATTTAGGGTCAGTTTAAGACAGGTGCTCAAACTTTATATATATCGATAGTATCCTGGTAAGTTTTACACTTGCCACTTGGGACACAAGGTAATGAACCCCACCCTCCTAGCCAGATGAGGATTAAGCTTAGTAACTAGAGACAGGTCATTATTTAAGTTATAAGAGTCAAGTAATTGCCAGGAGTGGAACCACCCAAAACTTTGAGGGCCGTTAGGAGCTATAGAATTAATTAATAATAATTCCAAAATGACTTTACTTGGTTTAACCCATATGTTGATTTAGATTTAATACGTATCACAGGTTACTTGGACTCCAACTCAATATTAAGTTGGTACTCACAGCTCGAGGCGACAGGCAAGTGCACTTTCTGATTGCTTTCCGATTCATAGTAGTCTTTTCATTTCATGTCTATACATATATCTTGCTGCTTGTTGACACGCTCGTCACACGGAGTAGTCGGGAGGGGAATATCTTAGTATACATGTGGACTACCCAGAAATATCCCATGAGTCTATTCTTGAACGATAGCTGCTGCACACGACACGTGCAATATGCCAGATTTTACCCCCTAGCCGTCCACATGGCGAAAGGATATTTCACACCACTTAGATAGATGTCTTTTATTAGCTTTTCCTTGTTTATTTCTCTATCGTGCTATGACATCACTTTATCTTACAGTTTTCATTTCTCATATGTTATTTTCATGTCTTGATAATTCTATTGTGTTTTGCACTGCAGTCGATTTGTGTACTTGTTCCAATCCTGACTGGATAACCAACATTTTTCAGGTTTAGCCGCGATCACTCTTAGCACTGGAAGAACTTGGGTATGCTGAAGACAACATAGAAATAGATAGCCATTGTATCATTTTATTAATTGTAAAACTTTGTATTTTCCTTTAAATATAAATGTTGTAACTGTTGTAATAAATTTAGAAATGTGAATGAGCAGCAATGTGATATTTGAGCATTTATTTCTTGCGGGCTTGACAGCGTTCTACCGTCGACTCTGCGGCGTAGACTGGCTTGGACACGTCTCGTATCCGAAAACCGGGTACGGGTCGTGACAGGGAGGTTAGCTTACATCAGGAGGTTCATTTCCAACCTCTCCGGGCGTTGTCAGTCATTCACCCATCTCATAAAGAAAGGCGTCTCGTTCGTATGGGATGAAGAATGCCAACGTGCCTTCGACAGCATCAAAGAATATTTGTCGAACCCTCCAGTCCTGGTGGCCCCGGTTGCTGGAAAACTATTCTTGCTCTATGTACGAGCAATGGAGCATTCTCTCGACGCTCTGCTAGCACAAAATAATGATATAGGACATTAACAAGCTATATATTACCTCAGCCGAATGATGATTGGGCTGGAGCACCGATACACCGCCGTGGAGAAGGAATGCCTTGCCCTGGTGTTCGCCATTCAAAAGACGCGACACTATGTCACGGGGCAAACCATACATGTGATATCACGAGTCAACCCCCTCAGGGTCCTCATGACGAAACCAGGGGCACTCAGCTCTCGCCTCGCTACATGGGCAATATTACTGTCCCCCTACCACATGATCTTCGTCCCACAAAAGGCTGTTAAAGGTCAAGCTCTGGCAGACTTTTTAGCAGCACACCCAGGCCCGGAGTCGGCCAGAATATACAAAGACATCCCAGATGAGGTTGTCGATTCGCATGCAACCTCTCACAATAATATATGGCGAATGTTCTTCGACGGCGCCTCAAGTATCGGACCTAAGGACAACATCGTCGTCGGAGTCGGGGTGGTGCTAGTTTCTTCTTCCGGACTGGTGATCAATCGCGCTTACTCCCTCACAGAACCTTGCTCTAACAATATGGCCGAGTACAACGCTTTAGTTATTGGCCTCCAACTTGCAAGAGAGCTGGAGGCAGAATATCTTGAAGCATACGGCGATTCACAATTAATCGTCAATCAGATCTGAGGTTCATACGAGGTTCGCCATGAAGACATGATCCCATATCACCAAATAGCGATCAACATTATCTCGTCATTCGAGGGGTTCTTCATCGAACACATTCCTAGACTCCAAAATATCGAAGCCGATGCCCTAGCTGGCCTTGCCGCTTCCCTAGCAGTTCCGAACTATGCTCGCCAATCAGTGGATGTGGTAGGCCATGAACTGGTCTGTCCCAAGAACAATGTTCAATCCGTGGCGAGTTATTCCGCTCAGATGATAGACGAAGTACCAGACTGGAGACAACCATTCATTGACTTCGTAGTCTACGACATTCTGTCGGAGGACCCAAAGGAAGCCACCTCTATTAGAAGGCGTTCTCTCAGATTCTTCTACGATACAGAGACGAAAATGCTGTATCGTCGATCCTATGATGGATTATTACTTCGATGTCTGTCAAACGCAGAAGCCAAGGAAGCCGTACGCGAAGCTCATGACGGTGTCTGCGGGGCCCATCAGCCCGGCCCAAAATTATAAGATCGTCTTCGCCGAATGGGCTACTACTGGCCTACGATGGTAGCAGATGCGATAGACTATGCAAGAAAGTGCAAAGCCTGCCAAGTCCACGCGGACTTCAGCCACCAGCCATCCAAATTTCTACATCCGACAAAGGCGTCCTGGCCATTCGAAGCATGGGGGATGGATATCATCGGTCCAATCGCTCCACCTTCTTCCCGAGGACATCGCTTCATACTCGCAATCACGGATTACTTCTCCAAATGGGCTGAAGCTGTTCCGCTTGCAGAAGTAAAGACTTCAAACGTGATCAGCTTCCTCAAGCATCATGTCATCTATCACTTTGGACTGCCCCGAAGAATCATCCACGATAATGGTCCGCAGTTTGCAAGCCACGCCTTCTATCGGTTCTACGACAAGCACCGCATCCAGAATATTGCTTCAACGTCATACAACCCAGCAGCGAATGGGTTGGCAGAAGCATTCAACAAAACAATCATCAAACTTCTCAAGAAGTTCGTATCATCCAACAAACGTGACTGGAACGAGAAGCTTGGTGAATGCTTATGGGCGTACTGTACTACAGTCCGAACAGCCACAGGGAACACACCGTTCTCCCTGGTATACGGGAGTGAGGTAGTTCTCCCATTGGAGACTCAAAACCCCTCACTCTGTGTCGCTCTCACTTACCAATTGACGACGGATGATAACTACCGTCGCCGGTTACAAGAGTTGGAGGCCTTAGATGAACAACGCCTCATGGCTCAGCAACGGATCGAGCTATACCAAGCACGCATCTCCGGAGCCTTCAACAAGAAGGTTAAGATCAGAACATTCCAAGTGGGCGATCTCGTTCTGGCAGTTCGGAGGCCGATGGTTATGACTCACAAAATTGTCGGCAAGTTCCAGCCAAAGTGGGAAGGTCCATTTATCATTGAGGCTGTATTCTCCAACGGTGCTTATCGCCTCGCAAAACAAAATGGAGACTTACTCATGTTGCCCGTCAACGGCAAGTTTCTGAAGAAATATTATGTCTAAACGATATTCACAACACTCCAGATTATTGAGTTATATACCCGTCGGTTCTGCTGAACTCACATCCACAACATTCCAGATTATTGAGTCATGTACCCGTTGGTACCGCTGAACTCATACTCACAAAATCCCAGATTATTGAGTCATGTACCCTCCGGTACCGCTGAACTCACATTCACAATTCCAGATTATTGAGTTATGTACCCGCTGGTACCGCTGAACTCATATTCCAAAATTCTAGATTATCGAGTTATGTACCCGCTGGTACCGCTGAACTCACATTCACAATTCCAGATTATTGAGTTATGTACCCGCTGGTACCGCTGAACTCATACTCACAAAATCTCAGATTATTGAGTTATGTACCCGCTGGCACCGCTGAACTCACATTCACAATCTCCCATATTATCGAGTTATGTACCCGCAGGTGCCTCTGAACTCACACTCCGGTCACTCTTCCAGATAGTAAGTCATGTATGACTATACCTCTGAACTTTCTTCCTGAAAGAGCTCCTTCCTCATGATCTACTACCCGCACTCCCAGTGCACAAAAAGGGTAACAGATCCACAAATTTCCAAAACGACCATGTCGATGTTACCTCTGAGTCGTTTCACTTTCGCCAAAAACAAATCACCCCTCTACATATAACTTTCATGTCCTCATTACCTCTGAGTCATTCTATGTACCCCCCTTCATTGAGCCCACTCCTGCTATGTCCTCATTACCTCTGAGTGGGAAGGCTCCGTCGAAGAAACCTTCATGCTTGCCATGTCCTCATTACCTCTGAGTAAGCATGTTGATTTTTTTTCGACTTATTATCCGTACCCACGACCGGAGTACACCAAGGATAGTAGGTCCACAAATATCCTCCGTTGAGTCCACTCCTGCCATGTCCTCATTACCTCTGAGTAGGAAGACTCTGCGGTAAAACTCTCATGCTTGTCATGTCCTCATTACCTCTGAGTAAGTATGTTGGTTCCCCTTTATCCTATTATCCGTATTCTAAGCCAGGGTACGCCAAGGATAATAGGCCCACAAATGTCCTTTGCTAAGTCTCTTAGTACAGGCCCGTCATTTCTCATCATGCCCCGGGAGCCCAGCTGCTCCATGGCATTCTCTCTCTCGATAGCCGGAACGCCCATGATCACCTTGCCGTGGAATTGTTTTAGGTATCCCCATCAAACTTGTTATCCGTACCTAAAACCAAGGTATGCCAAGGGTAACAGGTCCACAAACAAGTCCCTCATTTGGGGCAAACGCCACCATAACACTACAAGCACAACAGGCAGTACAAATAAAGGGTGGAATAAAGCATGCTCTTTTATTTGGAAGGCAAAAAGTACTACATATTCTAGGGACAATGTCCCATTTAAAGAAATGAAAAGAACAAAAATAAAAAAGGAGAAAAGGGCCGTCTATGGTTCGATATTACATAATTCCAGGAGACGGTTCTTCACCAAGGTGGTCCCCTGTTCAAGCCGCTGTTTAGCCCGGCGCTCCGCTTCCTGGGAAAATCGCTCCGCATTATCCAAGTCCATGTGTGCCTGCCAGTCGCCCTCCAACTTCTTCAGGGCAATTTCCAGACAGCTCATGCGGCTGGTTGGTCGATGCGGCTCAGATGGACAGGCGGCTGAGGAGGCCATACGGCAGGGACAACCATACGGCCAGAACATCATATGCGGCCAGAATACTTTATACATAGCCATGCTTCTTATTCAAAGTATTTCAATTTTGCAAATTGAAAACTTTGAAGGGGGTCTTGTAGAAGCATGGAAAAGAATAAAAAAGGTTCATGCAGCTCAGATTGCCCATGCGGCTCAGAGAACCCATGCGGTTCAGAGAGTCCATGCGGCTCACGCGTCTATGCGGCTCGGATAGACCCAGAGCCACGTGGCCTTCAACAGCTCTTTCCTTCGTCTTTTACTGCATTTAATGCCCTGACGGCTGACAGCTCTGACATAAAGGCGCAATAAATAAAGGCACATTCCTAGGAAAGAGAAGAAAAATCTTCTCACAGCTGGCAGAATCCACAAAATTCCGAGGCATGCTGCTGCTGCATTTATGCGACCGACCACTTCATGCGGCCGCCCATCCCCATGCGGCTGTCCCCTTCATGCGGCCGCCCCCTTCATGCGGCCACTATCTTCATGCGGCTGCATCCTTTATGCGACCACCCGTCAGCATGTGGCTGTCTATCCTTATGCGGCCGCCCTTCAGCATGCGGCTGCCTATCTTCATGCGGCTGTCCATCACCATGCGGCTGCCCATCTTCATGCGGCCGTTCATCCTCATGCGGCCCACTCATATGCGGCTCCGCCAAGACGACCCAATGGAGGGCACGTGGCGATTAAGACACGTGGCAGTCGTATCTTCCTGGAATCAGATTTAATACAATCACCATAATTGCCCAAATCAAGTCAAATCGAGCAAATTGGACACGTGGCAGGCCATTACAAGTCTCGAATATTCATGGCAATCAACATTTATTGCCCATAGAGATTTGATGCAATCTATATTAATTACATAGATTTGCTACAATCAGAATAAAGGGCCCAGATTAATTGGTCCTTAACCGCCGACATATCAAGAAGGCAATCATTGCAAACCCTAATGATTGCATCCCACTCCTATAAATAGCAAGGTGTCATTCCCTTGCGAAGAGGACCCTTTTTTTGGGAGAAGAGCACCAGAGTACCTGAAGAGATTTAAAGAGAGAGAGCAAAGAGAGCATTTCTTCAACGCCAAGCAGATCTTCCCCGGAGCCAAGGCTACATTCGATCGTCCAAGGAGTAAGGCAGAGCTGCCGTCGCTTTCCAGAGCCTCTACCGTCACCCCCCAGAATCTAAAATAAACAATTGTACTTAGATTGCTATTCCTAGGTTTTCGTCCCTAGGCTTTCTTTATACAAGCGAGTTTGTATTATGAAGTAAAAGTCCAGTCCTCCGATAATTGTTCTGTTCTTTTATATTTCATGGCAAACAGGTCTGTCGATACTTAAGGGATACGTTATGTTCAAGTTAAGTGGGAAGGCTATGCAGTAGCCGTTCCCGGAGTTCAAGGAATGTTAAGTCTAAGTGATGGTTAGTCGCCGAGAGGAAATATGTCGGGACTGTGGTTCAGTCGTCGAGGCAACCCTGGTTTGGGCTCTGCAAAGGAAGTGTGAAAAGTGGAAGAAGTAAAGCAAAGGAACTAAGTGATGATGATGAGACCATGCATTACGTTAAGTCTAGAAGTTAGCGTAGGCGCGTGGTCATGGACAACTTGTCGACAAGGGTGATGGTTTCTTCGAGCGGCAACCCTGGGCCATAGGACCGACTCGGCCTAGGAAGAAACATGTTATAGCCGAGCTGGGTATGAAGCAACAGGTAGGTCGGGGACTAATATCGGGGATCGATACCTGCGGTGCAAGGTTGCCGAATGCCAGGCTATGTCCAGGATGGCTAGTTAATGCCAGTGACCATTCATATAAATGTGTCGGCACGGGCGGCAATCCGCGTGTGTGCCTTTGGACTGAGTTAAGTTAGATGTGTATGCAGTTAGAGAACAAAATGTTCGGGCCTAAGATTTGGCTACAACGAAGGCGACGTGCTTCAGCACGAGATGTGGCATCGAGTGTTAAGTCGTTGGCATAGAGTTGCATGAGTTAGGCTTGAGCTGTTGCGAGTTAAGTCGAGAAGGGCCGTAGGGCAAGTTGGGTGCAGTTACGTTGAGTTGCTGGACACGACCTCGAAATGTGAGGTACGGCCACATTATCAAGACTAAAGTATAGGCAAGACTAAGCGAGGAGGCGATGCCTTAGAGTTATTGAAGCACGAATCGAGTTCATGGCACGACCGAGTCGTTATGTCACAGAGTATGGCACGAAAGACAAGTATGAGTCGGTGCATTGACAATGCAAGCACGAAAAAGGTCTCGAGGCAAGAAAATGGGGTCTATCATGTAGTTGCATCTCTAATTATGGCCGTAAGGCAAACACGACTTGATAGGTTAACGTTATTGGCACAAGAAGGGTCTAAGGCAAAGTATGAGTTAACGTCGTTGTGCAAGCACGGGATGGTCCCCAGACACAAGTATGCCAACGCGTCTGTCATAAAACTAATCTTAAGACAAGACTTGAAAGACAATTGATAAGTAATGGACTATGTTGCACAAAGTAAATCAAACGTGTTGGTTTTGTATGGGTGGGCGAGGAGCTCATTCCACCAGTACAATTGAGTACTGACACCCACATAGTTTATATGTGCATGCACAGGTAGAAGCTCGTGGCACGAAGCTCGCTTGGATGCGTCGAGGTACGGAGTTCCTTGGCGATTCGAAGCGTGCGGCCACATGGAGACAAGACTTATACGAGACATAATGTATGGACGTCGCCTTCCGAAGCTTCCGCTGGCTCAAGCGTTGTATCGAGAGATGAGAGAGGGAGCAGAGTGAACTTGTAATGTGAAAAGAGTGAGCTTGCATGATTGTAATCTTGGCCTTGTGCCCCCAATGTAACCGTTGTTCAATATCAATAAAGTGCTTCTTTGAATAACTTGTGTTTTGTTCTAAATGTCCGCTGCTATTATTCAATATTTTTGCATGGGACTTCTGTGCGACGACCCCGTCGCAGCCGCTAAAATCGGCCGTTATGGAATCCGCCTTGCACGAGCGTAACCTAGGCTCGTGCGGCATCACGCCTTAGCGAGGACGATCGCTCCTACGGGAGCGGGGCGTGACACGACAATAATTAAATATTAAATTGCATGCAAGCAAACCATGCATGCAAATGCATGAAAATAATTAAAGACTGATGCTTGCAAATGTTTAGGCCATGCGGCCAATCATTCATTTCTAAGGCCATACGGCTAATACTTCTAAGGCCATGCGGCCAATACTTCATATATGCAAGCTGATGCTTGCATGCATAAATAAAGGCCATGCATTAATTGTTAATGCATGATATCAAATGAAGGCCATATATTAATTGTTAATGCATGAAATCAAATGAAGGCCATGAAATCAAATGAAGGCCATGCATTAATTGTTAAAGCATGAAATCAAATGAAGGCCATGCATTTGCTATGCGGCCAGAGCATGTTCTGCCATACGTGGCCAGGATAGGTTTAGCCTATGCGGCCAACTTAAGAATGGCCATATGCTAAATAGCATATGCGACCAAGCATTGCTTGAGCCATGCGGCCAGGGCAAGTGGCCTGGTAATTATTTAAATGGTCAAGCAATTATATTAATGGCCTGGCAATTATTTAAAGGCCTATGCGGCTAACATTGTGTTGGCCATATGCGGCTGACAATGAATAGTAGCCATACGGCTCAGCAAATTGATTGGCCATACAAATTAATTATATGCTGCTTATGCGGCCATTAAATGAATAGTGGCCATGCCAGCTAAGCAATGCCATATGCGGCTATGCAAGAAAAGGCTCATGTGGCCAACTAAATAATTAATTCAATTATATGGCCATGCGGCCAGAGAACTGTTCTTCTTCTCCACTTTCCGAGAAGAAGAACACCATGAAGCCATGCTTCCAAGTTCCATAAATTCATCATCCAGAGTCCAAATCTGAACTTCCATAAGTCAAATTTGAGTAAAATGGAATTCTCTACAACATGGAACCATCAACTAGCAAAAATATGCAAGTTTGATAGATCAGAACTCATGAAAACCAAAAATACCATAAAGCTATATCTACAAGAAATTAACCACGAAAATAAAAAATGCTAAGTACTAAAGTGGATTAGAAACACATGAGAAAGACAATGGAACAATAAAAATGGACTTCCTCCATGAAGCAAGATGCACTTGCCTACAACTTCTCCCTCTCTCAGGTTGGTGGAGAAGTAATGGTAAGGAAGAAAAAGAGTTAATGAGGAGAGAGAAATATTTGGTGGGATATAAATGAAGGTGGTGGTAGGTAGGGTGGGTTCACAACAAAACGAACCAAGCCAAACAAACCGAACCGAACCAAGATAAACCAATCAATAAAATGCCAAAATAAATCAAGCAGGAAGACATGCAATACGGGTCTAAATACGTACACATATACCGAGATACGTAATACGAACCACAAGCATTACAACTCTATCCACCTTAAAAGAATTTCGTCCTCGAAATTTAATCAAGAGGATAGAGATGCAAGGACAAGCTATACTAAGCAATCAATCAAACAATCAATCATGTGAGCAAGGAATTAAGAGCATGAGGAAGAGGGAAGACATCCTGCTATGAACATCTCTACCGGTTCTGAATCTGAGCTTGGACCAGGGCATACTGCTGGGGTCTCTACTGTTGGAATACTTGAGCCTGAGGCGACAATGGCCTCGGAGGATGGTACTGCTGCTGCACTGGTGCTGGTGCTGGTCCCCTTACCGAGGGACTGGTTAGGTTCGCTGATGATGAGCTGGCCCTATTCGGGCAGGATCCTATCTTGTGATCCGGTGTCCCACAAGCCAAACATAAATCTTGCGCTCTGCGACACTCTGATACCATATGCCCCGGCCTCCCGCAGTGTGAACATCCTACTGCGGAAGACTGCTTCTGCTTCTGTTGCTGAGGGGACGTGACTGACGTTACTGAGGCCGCCTGCCTCGGAGTTCCAATTGTCAAAGCCCTGACTGCCGAGACTGGTGCTGTCGACTTGGTCATCTGGCCGTGAGATCGCTTCCGACCCCCGGTCCTATCCACGATCCTGTGGGAGGTATACTCGTGCCTCCTAGCTGCCCTCAATACTGTATCAAAAGTCTGATGCTCAAACTGCTCTACCTCCAGCAAAATCTCTAGATGGAGTCCCTGCTGAAACCGTTGGGCTCTATCGAACTCGATCGCCACCAAGGTGGAAGCAAACCGACTAAGCCTGGAAAACTCGGCCACATACCCATCGACCGTCTTGCCCATCTGCTTCAGATTGGTGAACTTGGTCTGTAGATCGTACCGAGCTACAGCATCGAAGTACTTGGTCCAAAATCTCTCTCTGAATACTGCCCATGAAATAGGGGCCACTAATCCCACGGCCTGTGCCGTCCACCAGCTGCGGGCAAGATCCAGTAACTGCAGGCGCACCACGGCCACCTTCTCGTCTTCTAGGGTCCTGGCTGCTTCTAGAATCACTTCTGTGTCCTGAAGCAACGCGTCAATAGCGATAGCATCTTCGCTGCCATCAAAGAATGGATGGTTCAGGTGCTTGAAACTGTTCGATGCACTGTTCCCATGATGTCCACCTCTGCCCAGAGCATCTACCACTGCCTGATGCAAGGCATCTCCTCGACGATCTTAGGAAGCTAACAAGGTCCTGATGAGACCCACCAAAGTGCCATCATCAGGCTCTGCAGGCTGAACTGGCTGAACTGGTGGCTCTGGACCCTCAGTAGGCATAACTCTGGAACCTACTCCTGAATGCTGGGCTTGATCTCCAGGTTGCTGCTGGTCCACGGGAGGTGCTCCGCCTTGCTGATCGGCAGGGACAAGAACAATGTCGCTGAAGAAGACGACATAGGGAACAATAAAGAAGGACCAAGATAGATCAACGATACAAGCATGTGATCAGGTCGAGAATCTCTGGGATTAGAAGATACGGGAAGAGATCAAGGGCGAGTGCTGATTGAGACATCTATTCGATAAACCCTCACATATCTTGATTTACAAGACCTTGCATGGGCCACCACTTAAACCATGTAACGCCCCAGAACCAGAATACTGGAGAGCGGGGGCATACATAGCCAGCTACGTATAATGAAATGGATTCTACTTCACTAAACGGTCACGGCTGTCTAGATATATGATGGTTTAACTACAATCCATCAGTCTCCTATGGTCAATAATAAGCCTAATGTCTCAATCATAAGCAAGTAAGTAAATGTTACAAGATGTAAGATCACCAAATATACAATAGTAAGGCGTCCCAAATATTACATATTCAGCTGATCATGAAGCTAGTCGTTACAAAATATGAGGACTAGCAAGAGTTTAGTCATACATGATCAACCCTAGGATTTGTCAATCATGTTACAGCCCGTAGGCAGACAGTAATAAAGTGCAATCGAGCTAACACGTGCTCGTCGGCTAAACGCCACAAAAAAATATTTTTATAATAGAGTGGGAGAGCTTAAAATAAACCCACTCGTTTCCAGGGTTCCGTCTAGTGGTCACCATCTGGCTAGAAAGTCGGTAGATCCTCTGGTGCTGCTCCGATATCTGGCCATACAAAACCAGCTGGGTCAGACCCCAGAAAGAGCAAGTGCCACAAAGGAGGCTTCACTTAGGAACTAAAACCAGCAATTAGCACAAGAATATAATTACATAATAAAAGACAGTAATTAAGGAAAAGTATGACAGGTGATATACGATGAGATAACCATGGGACTATTCAGATAACCAGGTTACAACCTGTAAACCAAACAAGGACCGGGGTTGTAACCCTTCGTTTGAACAGAACTTGGTTTCTCCTACCATTTATCGGCAAGATAATATAAGAAATCAGGACATGTAACAATCTTGTACAGGATCAAGACAAGACTAGACTGATTATGCCTCATCCAACAATCACGGCCAAGCAATAAGTACGGCTTGATACTTTAACTAACTAGGGTTATCACAGGCCTAGTTACTAGCAAGATGCAGTGAGATTATTCCACAGCCACAAGCCTTGCAGACCATCCAGGCTATCCGGATGCAATTAGGGGTTGAATTCAAGTGGGTACATCGTCCAGGAAATGCATGTACCCTTAGGTGACTTAGAGGGTGCAACACATGACAGTATGCTGGAAATGTGCCCTACTCGACGGCAGGCTACAAATCCCAAGTGGGGTGCCCAGATAACGGGATTGCCTGTAGCTGGAAAATCTCTTCATGACTACTGTGTTATTCTAGTTATTAGCCTTAGTCAATTTTAGTAGGTACCCCTGACCGTGGTACTCAGGGGTCCCTGTCCTAGACATGATGTAAGACAAGACGGGTTCATTTGTACAAGCACAATCGTCTACGGTGTCCAGGTCATTCATACTTGTCATGTCATATTAGCCGTCACAACAGCCCTCGAGATATATCATGTCAGGTTTATCATGTCAAGAGTGCACCACGGTGGGCCACTATCAAGAATTATCATGACAAGTTTATCATGTCAAGTTATCATGTCAAGTTATCATGTCAAGTTTACTGTCAGGAGTACACCACGTCGGGCCACTATTATGTCATGTCATTTGTCAAAAGTACACCACAACCGGTCACCATCATGTCAGGGAACAATTAATATGGCACAAGCATACATGTGTTAATTAAATATTAGCAGGGGCAAGGACGTGGACTCATGCGGCTCAGGAAAAATTAGGCCACATACGGCCAGCAAATAATAGGCCATATGTGGCCAGCAAGTTGCATACAAACAAATGCAAGTAATTAATTTAATGCTAATAATGCTTGCAAGCAAATGCATGCAAGGCCATACAAGCAAGCAATTAAAGTTAAAGCACGTGCATGCAAGCGGTCATGCAATTAGATTGCATATGCGGCCAGCAATTTGATTGGGCCATATGCGACTACAATTGGCAATGGCTATATGCGACCAAAAATATTACTAAGGCCATGCGGCCAAAATTATTCTATGGTCTTATGTGGCCAACAATAGATCCCATGCGGCCAAGCCATTTCTTAATGGCCATATGCGGCTCAAAACTTAGCTAAGGCCATGCAAATAGCATATGCGGCCAAACAAACATTTCCATGCGGCCAAGTGTAATTAAATGTCAATGCTAATACATTAATTAATTGGCCAATAAATAGCAATTCCATGCGGCCTGGTGATATTCCATGCGGCCAACTAATATACTAATATACATGCGGCTACAAGTGTTTGGAGCTAATATACATGCGGCTACAAGTGTTTGGCTAACAACAATTAAATATTAAATTGCATGCAAGCAAACCATGTATGCAAATGCATGGAAATAATTAAAGGCTGATGCTTGCAAATGTTTAGGCCATGCGGCCAATCATTCATTTCTAAGGCCATGTGACCAATACTTCATATATACAAGATGATGCTTGCATGCATAAATAAAGGCCATACATTAATTGTTAATGCATGAAATCAAATGAAGGCCATGCATTAATTGTTAATGCATGAAAGCAAATGAAGGCCATGAAATCAAATGAAGGCCATGCATTAATTGTTAATGCATGAAATCAAATGAAGGCCATGCATTTGCTATGCGGCCAGAGCATGTTCTGCCATATGTGGCCAGGATAGGTTTAGCCTATGCGGCCAACTTAAGAATGGCCATATGCTATATAGCATATACGGCCAAGCATTGCTTGAGCCATGCGGCCAAGGCAAGTGGCCTGGTAATTATTTAAATGGTCAAGCAATTATATTAATGGCCTGGCAATTATTTAAAGGCCTATGCGGCTAACATTGTGTTAGCCATATGCGGCTGACAATGAATAGTAGCCATACGGCTCAGCAAATTGATTGGCCATGCAAATTAATTGTATGCTGCTTATGCGGCCATTAAATGAATAGTGGCCATGCCAGCTAAGCAGTGCCATATGCGACTATGCAAGAAAAGGCTCATGCGGCCAACTAAATAATTAATTCAATTATATGGCCATGCGGCCAGAGAACTGTTCTTCTTCTTCACTTTCCGAGAAGAAGAATACCATGAAGTCATGCTTCCAAGTTCCATAAATTCGTCATCCAGAGTCCAAATCCGAACTTCCATAAGTCAAATTTGAGTAAAATGGAATTTTTTACAACATGGAACCATCAACTAGCAAAAATATGCAAGTTTGATAGATCAGAACTCATAAAAACCGAAAATACCACAAAGCTAGATCTACAAGAAATTAACCACGAAAATAAAAAATGCTAAGTACTAAAGTGGGTTAGAAATACATGAGGAAGATAATGGAACAATAAAAATGGACTTCCTCCATGAAGCAAGATGCACTTGCCTACAACTTCTCCCTCTCTCAGGTTGGTGGAGAAGTAATGGTAAGGAAGAAGAAGAGTTAATGAGGAGAGAGAAATGTTTGGTGGGATATAAATGAAGGTGGTGGTAGGTAGGGTGGGTTCACAACAAAACGAACCAAGCCAAACAAACCGAACCGAACCAAGATAAACCAATCAACGAAATGCTAAAATAAATCAAGCAGGGAGACATACAATACGGGTCTAAATATGTACACGTATACCGAGATACGTAATACAAACCACAGGCATTACACCATTCCCAATTGTCGCCATCTTCGTCCGAAACTATACTGTAGGCAAGAGGGTAGAACTGTTGGTCACCATTCTTCGCTGTAGCAGGCATCAAACATCCTCTAAACCTCCATGTAAGGAAAGTCGCATCCAAATATAGCATCGGGCGACAATATTGAAATCCTTCGATGCAAGCCCCATATGAAAGAAAAAGCCACTGAAATCTTATTGATGTATCATCTTTCTGAAAGTCGATAACGGAGCCAATATTGGTTTCCTTTACCTTGTTGACATATCAACACAAGTCGCTGTAAGCTCTAATATCATCTTCATATATTTCTTGGTGCACCAGCTTAATGTCGTGGTATGCCTGCCCATAGGTAAGAGATAAACCGTAGTTAACCTTGAATTCATCGACAACTAATTTTGCAGACTTTTTAGGATCCATCCGAACAATGTCACTAACCAAACTTTTCATAAACTTTGCTGGAACAACTAGACTACCTTTATCCATATAGCCAGCTCCACAATTGTGTTCTCCCACATACCTCTTCACCTCAAAATTTTGATTATCTTCCGAAATAGATATAGCATGGAAGCTCCACAAACAAGCATGGGTCTTATAATTATTACAGCAAATAGTGTACCTCCCCGGCTCAGATTTTAAAATATGGAATGGATGACGAGATTCAAAACATACCTTCCTAACAGCGTGCCTAACTTCTTCTACACCATTTAGAAAAATCTGACCAATGCCAGTAATTGATCCAGACCACATATCCGATTTTCTCTTCTTTACTATCTCAATTGAGCCCTCATAAAATTCTACTACTCGTTTATCCTTTACAGTCGGAGAACATTTACTCAAAGAACTAACAGAGGAAGACGAAGGTCTCATGGGAGTGCTTTGACAAAGAAAAGATGTCGATGAAGAACATGAAGGGCATACTTGCTTCACAAATAGATCAAAGCTCACATCATGGGTACCATAGAAACCCCCAACCAATGACCGAAGCCAAAAGTCACTGTCAACGTACAGTTCAGTCCCAGTGGAATGCAAAAAACTTGAAATAAAAGGAAAGTGGATCCAAAGAAGTCCATCGATCGCACACTTGATACTTTAAAAATTCTACGGTACTTTCATATGTGACACGGTAGGAAATTAGGTCTCCCTTGAAACAAAGATTAACTAAACAATTTGAATCCATTCCCCCTTGATAAGATAAAAACAGAAGATATCACAAAACATGACAACACATTTCTGATCATTCTCCGTCTAAAACTAACGGAGAATGATTATAATCCGTCTAAACTAACTGAGAATGCTATTCTCCGTGTTAAATTACACGGAGAATGGCATTCTCAGTGTTAAAACACATGAGAATGTTCATTCTTCATTTTATTTAAAATGGAGAATGACGTTCTCCGTATTAAATTACACGGATAATGGCATTCTTATACGTTAAAATGTATGAGAATGACCATACTTTATTTTAAATTACATGGAGGGTGACATTCTCTGTATTAAATTACACGGAGAATAGCATTCTCAGTGTTAAAATGCATGAGAATTGCCATTCTCCGTATAATTTAATTAGGAGAATGCCATTCTCCGTTTTAAATTATACAGAGAATGACATTCCCTGTGTTAAAATGCATGAGAATGATCATTCTCCGTCTAAAACTTACGGAGAATGATCATTCTCAAGGGAATTGGCCATTCTCCGTCCAAAACTAATGGAGAATGATCATTCTCCGTCTAAATATAACGGAGAATGCTCTTTCTCTGTGACAAGTGAACGGAGGATGACCATTATAGTCATATTAGCACGGCAAAAATTATTCGCCTTTATATTCGCACAAAAGAACGAGATTAAAGATCTCTCTAATCATTTCTCAGTTATAAATTTTTATAACAAATTCAAATTCAGCAAAAAATTTGAGATATACGAAGATGGTGAATGAATTTCTACATATCTGAACTCTCACCTTGTTTTAAGATCTATAAAAAGATAAGAAGAAGATCTTCTCTCCACAATTAACCTAATCACGGAAAACTTCAAATCTCTCCACGAAGATGATGATGATGATAAGCGATGATGGTGAGCGATGATCAAAGTTCGACTGAAGAAAATCACAGTGAACTACGAACGATCTTTGCGATCTCTGCTGAAGATGAGAGCAATGTAATTCAAATCTCTCGTGAAGAAGAAGAAGAAAATCGCAATCCAAATCTGAGTTTTTAATTCAAAATCATATATATATATGACCAAATTTGCGCGAAAGGGTATTTTTCTTACTATGAAAATGTCAATTTTGTAAATATATAGCATCTAAAGGGAATCTTGGAATATTTAACGTGGAATTATATAATTCTGGGCATTTCATAAAAGCCATTCTGCGGGTGGGTTTTCCGTACAAACCAACCCCAAAATTGGGTTTCTCAGCAATTTCCAGTATTCTATTCTATCCTTAGAATAAAGTCAATAGTAGGTTATTTGGTGAGACTAGTGAACCAAGTGTTACTAAGTTTTTTTTTTTTTTTTTTTTTTAGGTATCCTTTCTCCAAGCCGAACCGTGACCCAAAGTCACACAGTCGTCGAGAAAGGATTCGAATGCTCAGGTGGCCTCCCACACTACCACTAGGCTAGTGCCTCAGGGATGTGTTACAAGTTTGAAAAATGATCTTCACCATCCAATACATAAGGACTTTTTTATTATTACATTTTGTCTAAAGTTATTATAAATACTTGTCATGTTCAATTTTTTTTATATGATATTATTAGAAAATTAGACAAAAATTTAAACTATATTAAAATAATTTAAGTTTGTTATAAAAATGAAAGAGAAAGATGATGTTTGTGTATGATATAAACATAGAGACAATTTAAAAGAGATGGGACGATGCAAACATGCAAATTGAAAAAAAATATGAAATACAATTTAATAATAAAAATTTGCTTTCCTCATTCTTGGAAGAGTTTTAATATCAAACAAATAGTTTTCAACTATTACTTATGTAAATGTGATTCACAAGGATGCAAGATATAAAGAGTAAATGGAGGAACCAAATGGCAATAGTTTTCAACAAGCTATCATGATGCAAATAACCGTAATCAAAATGTTCGTAATAGTGGGACAATAATCTTGGTATGAAGCTACTAAATCATTTATGTGATGTCTAAAATTATGGTATATGATGTTAGATACTTGCGGACTTCTGGAATCAGGTTTGATCACGCAATATGAATAGAAGGTATCATATTTGACAAATATCAATCAAGCAATAATTATTTTGACAAATATCAATCAATGAACATAGTAAAAAAGCGACATTCAGATCATAGCATATACAGAAGATGTACAAGTACTAAAATATATTTTTGGGATTTAGATAATAGCATAAACTTCTTAACAAAAGGAAAAAAAATGTGTAATCTATGAACCTGGTTAGATTGTTCAATCCAATTTTCTGGTCTTTGATCTTTTTCAGTGGTGGCCCTCAAGCAGTCGAGATGATAATGTATTATAAAATTGTAAGAGAAAAATATATTTCTATCCGAATAAAAATAGCTACGGGACTTCTCTTATTAAGAATATATATATATATATATATATATATATATATATATATATATATATATATATATATATATATATATATATATATATATATATATATATATATATATATATGGGGAGGGAATCAGATAAGGGTAGTTGTAGATAGAGATAAGGACATCCATTATTTGAATTTATCCACAAATTATAACATAAATATAATTTTAATTAAAATTTGTTATAGATATATTTTTAAAACTTGATATATGTTTAGATAATATTATGTAGTTAGTTTAAATATAATTTGAATATTTAATATATTTTAATTTGGACTAATTTGTTATAGATATGTTTATAGGATTTTAGATATATGTTCAGGTAGTTAGAAAAAAATTAGAATTTTTTATATATGAGGATATACCTACGTACATGATGATATACATAGCGGCTTAGTTGTCTTATTTTGAGCCATTTTCAAGTCTATTTATAGTAGTAAAGATTTCCATGACATAACAATTAGTTGTAGTGATCTTACATGCGAAGAACATTGACAATATTGCAGTTCTTGCATTAAACACTGTGAGTGATGTTACTATTTTTACTGCAATAACCACTATAGATTGACATAATGGTGGCCTAACGAGCTTCTAAGATTTCGAGCACCAGCATTTTTAACAGTTCTGCCTCCATCCTTCTTTGTTTTTTTGTTGTTGTTGTTGTTGTTGTTGAAGTATATCTATAAAATTTAGGGTTAAGTAGACTTAATTTGGTTCCAGAAATATTTATAAATTAGGGTTTGAGTCCTGAAAATATCCAATTTAGGATTTGATCGAGTTTGGGATAACAATTGACCTGTGTTGACTATTCAAAATATGTTAATAAATATTTTTAGGATTAATAAGATTTATGATCACATAAATATTCTTCTCTTTTTTAGTTTTGATTTAATTTACTTATTAACAGATTTTGGATGGTCAACATGAATCAACGGTTATCTCACAACCAAAATTCTAAACTGGACACATTCAAAACCCAAATACTAATTTTGGAATATTTTTTGATCCACCCTAAAATTTATATTTCACAAGTAATTCAAGTAGCAGAAGAATAGTACAAAATGAATTTCCTACTTGTAGGATCTGCTTGGCAATGTTACTTTTGCCGATTTTAGGGAGGTTTTGAACCGGTCGTCTATGAAGTGTTTAAACAAACTCACTTGGTTTTTTTTTTTTGAGTCACTCGTTTTTGTCTACTCAAAAAATTCTCAAAACCAGTATAGTATAATTTTGGGTATTTTATCCCAAAATCTAGATATTTTAGGGTTTAATTTTATTCTTTTTCTTCTATTTAGACTACTTTCACTAAAATGTGAGTTTTTAAATTTTACTTTTCGTTTGATGTGGTAGTGAATGATTGCCACAAAATTTTGCCTTCCATTTGATGTGATAGCGAATGTTTTTCTTTCAACATTTACGATTTACTAGCCAAACAATTTGGGTAAAGTGCCCCCTCCTTAGATTTTTTTTTTTTTGCATTTAAAGACCCCTAGCTTTAAAAAACCCTCACATTTTTATTTTGGCTTAGTTTACGTCCATGTTGAATTCTGCCGCTAACAAACGTTAAAATACGTCTAAAATAATAATTTTACCCCTCCCACACTCTCACCCCCTCTCTCCGATGAGTGTGTTGGGTGGGGGGGTGGAGAGGAGGAGAGGGTGGCGCAGGTGGCCGTACGGAAGGGGGGCGAGGAGGAGGAAGGGAGGGGTGGGGAGGAGGGTGGCTAGGTGTTGCCACGACCGTAGGGGAGGATGAGGGTGGCCACACACCACCTCGATTGTTTGCCATGGAAAAATGAAAACTTTTACTTTTAACAAACGAATGAAAAAGTACAACTTTGACCCTCGATGGGATCCTTCAAGTACAATTCTTTTCTAGGAACGTGTGATGATGGAGATCGAGCACTGCTTTTGGCTCCTTTACTCCGTTGATGATCCGACGAGAACAAGAGGAAATTGCAAGTCTTTGGCTTGATAAGACAAAAATTGGACTCTCTTGAAGTGGACTCTGACTCTCAGAATGTTTGGCTGGAAATGAAGGAATGGTCCTTCTATTTATAGTTGAGGGAGAAAACAAACCCGTGCACATATGTATGATACGCGCATGGCTTTCTGGTGCGCATGAAAGCCGCGTGCATGGCTCTGAAATCGAATCTGTTGTAACTGCATTGTTGGGCTGCGGATGAGCTGACACGTGTTAGTTGTTAAGATTCAGTTGTTGCTGAGATCTTTGGTAGTTGGCACATGTTCATGAGTAAAACTGAGTCAATGACATGTGGCGCGTGCGCATTGCTCAGAGATCTTAGTTTGTTGGAATGGGGAAGATTCATACGCCACAGAAAGTCTAGGTTGAATACTGACTTTGGCGTATGCGATTTTCTATGGTAGAAAAAATGAGTTGTTGGCATAGGGATGACCCTACGCCATGCATAGCCTTCGCCTATGACCAACTTGGCGTAGCTATAGTCATGAGAGACTTAGCATAGCAGTAGTCGCGTGGGACTGGACATAGAATAAGTCATTCGTTGTCCACGTGGTGTTGTACAACTGTCTTCTAACAACGCTTTAATCATCATGTTGATGCAAAACTGTCAACTCAGATTTTAAACCATTTTTGGCCTTAAATGGGGAACTGTCACTACCATATTTCTTGTTTGAGGGTATTTTTATCATTTTTAAGGTTATTTGAATTTATTATAATTTATTTGAATTTATGGGAATTTTTAGGATTTATTTTGGAATTATTTGAATGATGTTTGACTAGGTTGACTTTGACTAGCATTGACTTTGGTAGACTAACCTAGAAGCTAACCCTAGTTGTGTTTGGACTTGGTTAGGTCATGTAACCCTAGTTAGACTAGAGTTAACCCATGGTTAGTCATTAGACTCAAGTTAACCATAGAATAGGTAAGTCATAAGTCATGCTTATGGTTGGGATCAATAGAAAATCACATAGCCTTAACTTATGAAACAAAGCCCAAAGCCCATTGGCTATTGCCAAACCCTAACCCTAACATTAGTTGGCCGGCCACACTAGCCTAGGGAATCCCACCCTATAAATACTCTCTTCCATTAGGGCTAGCCTCTTTAGGAAAGTTTATTTGGAAAGAGAGGTATGCTCCATCTTTAAAAATTCATAGAAAAACCTAATTAATTCATTTTTCCCTCAAAAAAATTGCAATAGGTTTTAATTTAGGTATTCTTGCTGTTTGTGTATTTTATTCTCAGTTTGTTAGCAATTTGGTGAAGTTTGGGGAGCAAGGAGACACCCCTTCTTTGGAGCTTTTTGAGAAGTTTTGACACCTATAGGTAAATCCCTAAAACTCTATATTAGATGCTGTTATTTTTGCATATTAACCTAGATCTAGGTGTCCCCTAGCTAACCCTAGATTTTTGTAGGATTTTGTGTCCATTTTGTGTCCTAAATGGACACGTATCAGTCCCTTCATATAGGTGTTTGATGAAATGTCCCAAAGGGCATTTCGATTTAATTTTTGGAAAGTGTTTGAATGGAAATTAGTGTTTTTGTATGGCTTATAGATTTCTGCTGGACTGAGCACGATTGCACCCGTGTTCGTGTCCAAAATTGGACACGCATGCACTGCACGAGGCTGTCCGCAGCTCTCCTGCTGCACGAGCCCTCTGTAGGACACGACACGGCTTATTATGACACGATTCTTGGTCAGCACCTAGGGGCATTGACTGACACCACGTGTGTCAAGTCTCATGTGTCCCCGTGTCGTGTCGAGCGAGCACGAGCTCGTGCACTGGAATTCCACTACACGCGCACAGTCTGTTTTGGGTTCTGATACGGCTTGTTAAGTCTGGCACGACACACTAGGACCTAAAACAGGGTGACACGAACCTAGGTGGACACTAGGCAAACCACCCTGCACAGGGACACGACCCAATTTGTGTCGTGTCGGGTGCACGACACGCGTGCACACACGCACGAGGCTGCACTGCTGTGCAATGTCCAGATTGTGTTGCCTTGGGTTTATTTGAATCTTGACACGTCGTGTCACATTGTGGTGGACACGTATTGGGCCCTAAGATGCGTGCACAAGTTATATTTACATTACCAACCATTTATTTTACATTCTAACATGTTTTTATTCATCATTTTCCAATTTCCCTAAAATCGTAATACCTTGTATTTTCAAAAATTCCCAGTTTCTAATTTGAACTTTGGCAGTCTATTTTACCTATTTAAATGCTGTTAAATATTGGTTTTATACCCTAATGTTGTTCTCCTATGTGGAATCTACTTGTGTGTGAATTTTGGATGATTTTCATTGAGTATTGGGTTTGATTTGGGGACTTGAATGTTTTGAACTAAAAACTGAGATTATGTTGATATCCTGTTAAATGTTAAAAACCTGGGACTGTTGTGCAACACTGATTTTTGACCTGAGACACTTTACTGCTTTGGACTGAACTGGAAACTGAATTGGGTTCCCTTCCTATTTTTTTCTGAAAACTGTCATGTGGTTCCCTGTTTTACTGAACACTCACACATGTTGACACCCTCACTCACTCACATTGCTTGCCTCTACACTAACACACACACACAGTTAACTAAGACACACTCCTCACTGTCCAGATTTGGACTGAGCACCCATACTGTTTTCCCTCACCCACACACAGGTTCAGTCCTCTCACATACAGGTTCACCAGTCCCTGTCTTGGGATTCCTGTGACACACACTCTAGTATACACATCTCTTGACACACACACACATCACTCCTCTTTTATCCCTCTTTACATTCTATATACCTATATATATATATATATATATATATATATATATATATATATATATATATATATATATATATATATATATATATATATATATATATGCATGTATATATGTAATATGTATATCTATATATGTAATATAGGTATGTGTAATATATATGTATCTAGTATAGATACTTGTAATAGTATGTATAATGTATACATGTATAATATATGTATGTGTATTGTATAGGCCTATTAGGTATGTAAATGTATATTAGTATCCATATAATCATATAGTGATGTATATATATATATATATATATATATATATATATATATATATATATATATATATATATATATATATATATATATATATATATATATATATATATATATATATATATATAAGTTGATACATGCCTATATATATTAGCTCTCTATAGCATAGGTATGACTTTGTATGTATAATGTATATACATAAATTGTAGTAAGGATTGTATGTTGATTTCCTATATAGCTTGGTTAGACTTGTATGGACTAGTTAGACCTAGAATGACTTGTTTGACCTAGTTTAGACTTGTTAGACCTAGTTTGACCATACTTGACCTAGTTTGACTTCTATGGTTGACCAGAGTTGACCAAGAGTTGACATTGGCCTAGATTGACCTAGATTCATGTAGAATACATTGTAGTGCATCTTATTACCATTCTGGACATGTTATGACTTGTGCTGTTCTAAATAGGAGCCAGATACCACTCCTCGGACAGTACATTTCATTCGGACACTCAGATACTAGGCGAGTACATTCTCTGATCATTTTATATCATGCTTAGAATTATTTTCCTGCTTTAAATTACTTTACTTGATACTTTCACGTTGGTTACACGGATTAGTACTATATGATCCCTTTTGAGATGTTATCCCCTCAGGGAGCATCGGATACTTCATATTCTGTGCGTTTCACTTACATGGTGTATCACTATGCTTCATGGTTCATTGAATCACTTGTGACATGTACTATCATGATCACAGAGTCTTCCTTGAATCCCCCTATTTATTAGGCTTCCTAGAATCCCCATTTATGGGACTATCATGTACCACCCTTCGGGGGCCATTACATGAATCATAACATAACCTGGCTGGATCCTTGTGTATTGATTGGGGGCATGGGAGAGTAGAAGTAGACATGTGAATAATATCCAAGTAGTGTAGCATCAGAATCATTCCATAGTGTAGCATCAGAATCATCCTATGCCATTTACATGTCTATATTGTACTCTGACTCACTAGCCACTGTTAGTTCTCTACTTATAGTAGATATTTCTATTACAGTTCTCTCTCTGTTTACATACTGTATTTCTTCAGTTCATGTATCTCACTTTACTGCATGATTATATTTTCTAACCTGCTATGATATGTTGAGATGTATTGTGCTCGCTCCTGTCCTGACTGGACCTGTTGAAAATATTACAGAGGACGAGGAGGAGGCCTGTGTGGATACCTTCTACGGGGCAGCCCTAGACGACACTTATGAGCTGGACTCTCAGGAGGACCCAGCTCTAGCTGATGACTTTATCCCTACTGTCTAGACTAGCTTAGTTAGGCTTTATCTTACTTATGTTGTCTTGAGACTAGTTTAGTTAGACTTTATTTCTGTGTTTGAGATCTGGGTTGTATATATTCTTTCATATTCAGTAGTTGAGA
This sequence comes from Iris pallida, assembly GCA_029216955.1. Lineage (NCBI taxonomy): Eukaryota > Viridiplantae > Streptophyta > Magnoliopsida > Asparagales > Iridaceae > Iris > Iris pallida. The sequence continues at coordinate 2,590,596 of JANAVB010038419.1, forward strand.
CTTGTATTCTGGATATTTGCTAAGATATTATCTTAGACTCTTCTGATCATCTGTATTTTCTTTCAGTTCTATATCATATCATGCTTCTTCTTCCTTAGTTGTGATTGAGTTTACTTACTGCTATGTTACCCCCATTCGGGGAGTATAAACTGTTAGCATTATATTGTTAGATGTTGTGACCTAGGACAGCGTTCTACCGCCGACACTGCGGCGTAGGCTGGACGTACCCACTTCTCGTGCCCTTACTCTAGGGTGCGGGTCGTGACACATTTTTAGTGGTGGCCCATACAGGTCTAGACTAGAAGTGTAGTGGTATTCGAGCCAGAGTATCACTACAGCCTGCAGTAGGATATAGGACATTAGTTTCAAGGTACTCAATCACATTAGAAAAAAACTCTTTTATTGCCATCTAAATCCTTATTGTCAACTGATTCTTTTGAATTTTAACTGTCCGCCTTTGTTATATCGCTTCTTTCTCAGAAATTGATACTCTTATTGGTCTGTCTTCAGGATGGTGGAGACGCGGTCGCAGCATACCATTCATGGAGATGCTGTAGAGGGGTCTGCTACCTCTCAGCCAGTTCAGAAGGGACAAGAGACTGCAGCTCCTGCCACCTCTGCTCGTATTGGGGCTTCAGCAGCAGCAGCAGGGGGTATGCCTCCACCGGCTCAGAGGCAGGACCCAGTCATCTCAGAGGTGCCTTTTCAGTAGCCGCCGCCTACAGGATACGTGGATGCAGCACAGATGTTCTCCTATTTCCAGTAGTTTATGGACCGGCAGCAGGCCCGACATGACAGGGACATGGAGTTGGCCCTTACGACAGTTACAGCCCGACCAGTGGTTCAGCAGCCGAGGACTCCGGAGATAGAGCAGTTCCAGAAGATGAGCCCCAGAGACTTCATGGGGACAGAGGGGATTATATATGCTGATGAGTGGATCGAGCATATAGAGGAGATCTTCCGCCTGGCCCGGATACCGGCAGATCTCCAGATAGAGGCAGCAGCTAGCCGGATGCGAGATCTTGCTCGCACCTGGTATCAGTCAGACCCCAGGGTGGGGGTAGCTGGACAGACCTGGGAGGAGTTCAAGGGCTTCTTCAAGAAGAAGTTCTTTCCAGATTCAGCGTTCAGAGCCTTAGAGTCGCAGTTCGAGAGCTTAGTTCAGGGGAGCCTGTCAGTAGAGGAGTACGCTGGGGAGTTCGGCCGCCTCGACAGATTCGTAGAGGGCTTGAGCGAGACGGCGAAGGCCCAGAGGTTCCGGAACGGTCTGGTCAAGGAAGTCAAGTCCTTGACCAAGGGCAACAGGGATGCCACTTTTGAGGAGATATTGACGGAAGCTTTATTGGCTGAGGATGATCTTAAGCTTAGGCTCAAGAGGGGGTGAGACCCAGTTGGGGGCAGCAGCAGAGGAGGCCAGGCCAAGAGGCCCCACTTTCAGCACCAGCAGCCGAGGCAGTTCCAGCCGCAGCCGATCCAGCAGAGGCCAGTTCACCAGCAGCAGCAGCCGAGACAGCACCAGCAGGGCCAGAGACATATTATCACTTGTGCTTACTGTAAGAAGCCCGGGCATGTCACCAATGAGTGCTGGAAGAGGCTGGGCCAGTGCCTAGTGTGTGGATCAGCAGACCACCAGATGAGGGAGTATCGTATGGGACGAGCAGCTCAGGGAGCAGCAGTCAGAGCTCCAGCAGGCCAGCAGAGGGGACCAGCCCTGCCGACACAGCAGCAGAGATTTGTTCAGCATCAGCAGCAGGCCAGGGGAGGCCAGCAGGGGCGAGCTTTCGCCATGGCGGCTGAGGATGCAGAGGCGATAGGAGAGCTGATCGCAGGTTCGGTTCTTCTCGACTCCAATCCAGTTTTTGTATTATTCAATTCCGGTGCTTCGCATAGCTTCATATCAGTATCATTTGCGATTAGACACGGTATCATAGCTGAATTGTTGCCTAGGACTTACAAGATCACGACCGGGGGTGGTATTATCCTCGTGAGTGATGTTTGTAAGGGTCGGAGTGTTGTTTTGGGAGGCCGTGAGTTGGAGGTGAGCCTGCTCGTAATGCCATTGCCGAACTACGATATAGTACTCAGTATGGATTGGTTGAGCAGGCACCACGCCAGCATTGATTACAGAGGGGGTAGAGTTCTCTTCAGAGTGTCGAAGGAGCCAGAGTTCGAGTACTCTAGACGTCAGGCGGAGCAGAGCAGCAGAGTTTTCTGCGGAGTCTCGGTTGAGGAGCAGACGATTCCATACCCCTTGATAGCAAAGTATATGGATGTTTTTCTAGAGGAGTTGCCTGGATTGCCACCAGACAGAGACATTGAGTTCTCGATAGACTTGGATCCAGGAGTGGAACCCATCTCTCAGCATGTCTATCGGGTGAACAACAGTGAGTTGGTAGAGCTGAAGAAGCAGGTGGATGAGCTGCAGGACAAGGGGTTCATCCGTTCGAGTTCGTCGCCATGGGGTGTACCAGTATTGTTTGTGCCAAAGAAGGATGGGTCAGTACGGATGTGTATTGACTACAGGGCACTCAATAACCTCACGATCAAGAACAGATACCCACTGCCACGGATCGATGATCTTTTCGACCAGTTGAGCGGAGCTCGGGTATTTTCCAAGATTGATCTGAGGTCAGGATATCACAAGGTGAAGGTGAAGGGGGAGGATATTCCCATGACCGCTTTCAGGATGCGGTACGGGCAGTTTAAGTTTTTGGTTATGCCGTTTGGGCTAATCAATGCACCAGCAGTATTTATGAACCTGATGAACAAGGTATTCCACCAGTACCTGGATCAGTTTGTGGTGGTGTTCATTGACGACATCTTGGTATATTCCAAGACTGAGGAGGAGCACGAGGAGCATTTGAGGATAGTGCTGGAGACTCTCAGGAAGGAGCAGCTTTATGGGAAGCTCTCCAAGTGTGAGTTCTTCTTGGACCGGGTTGACTTTTTAGGGCATATGGAGACTGGAGATGGGATCTCAGTTGACCCCAAGAAGATCGTAGCAGTTAAGACATGGGCAGCGCCGACTTCAGTGGCAGAGATCAGGAGTTTCCTGGGGCTGGCAGGATATTATAGGAGATTTGTGCAGGATTTCTCCCGGGTTGCAGAGCCGTTGACTCGGTTGACCCGGAAGGATGCTGAGTTTGTTTGGTCAGAGGAGTGTCAGGCAGCTTTTGATGAGTTGAAGAAGCGGCTTACGACAGCTCCGATTCTGACATTGCCTTCAGGATCAGGGGGATTCACTATTTATAGTGATGCTTCAGGGAAGGGGCTGGGTTGTGTATTGCAGCAGTATGGGAAGGTGATTGCCTATGCTTCCAGGCAATTACGTCCCCATGAGAAGAACTACCCTACCCATGACCTGGAGCTTGCAGCAGTGATATTTGCTCTGAAGTTGTGGAAGCACTATATGTATGGAGAGCGGGTAAAAATTTTTACAGATCACAAGAGCTTAAAGTATGTGTTCACTCAGAAGGAGCTGAACATGAGGCAGCGTAGATGGCTAGAGTTGATGAAAGACTTCGACATATCACTTCAGTATCATCCAGGGAAGGCCAACGTGGTTGCCGATGCCTTGAGTAGGTATCCGACAGCCATGTGTTTGACCATGGACCGTCACTTGCTTGCTAATTTGAAGAGCCTTGGGATTGAGGTGATTGTGTCCGGAGTGCAGATACAGATGTGGGGCATGCAGATACAGTCGAACTTGATGGAGAGGATCAAGGCGACACAGTTTGAGGACGTTGCTCTGCAGTGTCTCCGAGAGCAGGTTCGAGCAGGATTGGTAGAGGGTGAGTTTCTCTTGCAGAGGATGGTGCCTTGAGGTACGGTTCCAGGTTATGTGTGCCCAACGGAGATCTCAGGGAGCAGGTTTTGTAGGAGGCCCACAGATCTCAGTACTCTATACACCCTGGTGCCAACAAGATGTACCGAGATCTGAGGGAGCATGTTTGGTGGTACGGGATGAAGTGGGAGGTAGCTCGCTTCGTAGCTAGGTGCTTGGTCTGTCAGCAGGTCAAGGCAGAGAGGCAGAGGCCCGTGGATTGTTGCAGCCATTACCTATTCCTGAGTGGAAGTGGGAGCATATCACTATAGATTTCGTATCTGGATTGCCGCGTATATCAGGAGGGAAAGACGCGATTTGGGTCATCGTTGACAGGTTGACCAAATCGGCCAACTTCTTGCCATTCAAGGTGGACACGTCTACTGAGAGGCTTGCGGAGATGTATATACGGCAGATAGTCAGGATTCATGGGGTTCCGGTCAGCATCATCTCGGATCGAGATAGTCGCTTTACTTCCCATTTCTGGAGGAATCTGCAGACCAGCTTGGGCACTCAGCTTAAGTTTAGTACTGCATACCACCCCCAGACGGACGGGCAGTCAGAAAGGACTATTCAGACACTTGAGGATATGCTACGGACGTGCGTCCTGGACTTTGGAGGTTCCTGGGAGGATCATCTACATTTGGTGGAGTTTGCTTACAACAACAGTTTCTAGGCCAGCATTAAAATGTCACCTTTCGAGGCTTTGTACGGGCGTAGGTGTCGTACACCCTTATCTTGGGATGATGTTGGTGAGCGAGCTTTACTGGGACCAGAGATGGTTGTTGACACAGCCGAGAAGGTGAAGCTCATCAGGGACAGACTTCGCGTGGCGCAGGACAGACATCGGCACTGGGCCGATAGCCACCGGAGGCCGTTGGAGTTTTAGGTACAGATTAGAGTAGGATTAGATTTAGGTTTGTTGTTGTGTTTTGATTGATCATGTTTGTTTATCATAATTAAATTGAGACCTTGCTTGTGATTAGGTTGGTGACCAGGTTTTCTTGAGGATATCTCCGACTCGTGGTACGATACATTTTGGTGGAGGCGAGAAGCTTAGCCCGTGCTTCATCGTCCCTTTCGTTATCAGCGGGAGAGTCGGTGACATGGCATACAGGCTAGACTTGCCACCTACACTAGTAGGGGTCCACAACGTATTCCATGTATCACAGTTGAGACGGTACATGGCTGATCCTAGCCATGTGCTCGATCATTCGGAGATTGAGGTTGGGCCTTCTCTCAGCTATCCAGAGCAGCCAGTAGAGATACTGGATCGACGGGAGAAGGTTCTGAGAAACCAGGTGATACCCTTGGTACGCGTCGCATGGAGGCATCATTCTCCAGGAGAGTCTACCTGGGAGCGGGAGGATGAGATGCGCGAGCGTTACCCATATCTTTTTGGACCGTGAGGTATACTTTCTATCCTTCTCATCAGTTGTATTTCGCCTTTCAATTTCGAGGACAAAATTCTTTTAAGGAGGATAGATTTGTCACTACCACATTTCTAGTTTGAGGGTATTTTTATCATTTTTAAGGTTATTTGAATTTATTATAATTTATTTGAATTTATGGGAATTTTTAGGATTTATTTTGGAATTATTTGAATGATGTTTGACTAGGTTGACTTTGACTAGCATTGACTTTGGTAGACTAACCTAGAAGCTAACCCTAGTTGTGTTTGGACTTGGTTAGGTCATGTAACCCTAGTTAGACTAGAGTTAACCCATGGTTAGTCATTAGACTCAAGTTAACCATAGAATAGGTAAGTCATAAGTCATGACTTATGGTTGGGATCAATAGAAAATCACATAGCCTTAACTTATGAAACAAAGCCCAAAGCCCATTGGCTATTGCCAAACCCTAACCCTAACATTAGTTGGCCGGCCACACTAGCCTAGGGAATCCCATCCTATAAATACTCTCTTCCATTAGGGCTAGCCTCTTTAGGAAAGTTCATTTGGAAAGAGAGGTATGCTCCATCTTTAGAAATTCATAGAAAATCCTAATTAATTCCTTTTTCCCTCAAACAAATTGCAATAGGTTTTAATTTAGATATTCTTGCTGTTTGTGTATTTTATTATCAGTTTGTTAGCAATTTGGTGAAGTTTGGGGAGCAAGGAGATACCCCCTCTTTGGAGCTTTTTGAGAAGTTTTGACACCTATAGGTAAATCCCTAAAACTCTATATTAGATGCTGTTATTTTTGCATATTAACCTAGATCTAGGTGTCCCCTAGCTAATCCTAGATTTTTGTAGAATTTTGTGTCCATTTCGTGTCCTAAATGGACACGTATCAGTCCCTTCATATAGGTGTTTGATGAAATGCCCCAAAGGGCATTTTGATTTAATTTTTGGAAAGTGTTTGAATGGAAATTAGTATTTTTGTGTGGCTTATAGATTTCTGTTGGACTGAGCACAATTGCACCCGTGTTCGTGTCCAAAATTGGACACGCATGCACTGCACGAGGCTGTGCGCAGCTCCTCTGCTGCACGAGCCCTCTGTAGGACACGACACGGCTTATTATGACACAATTCTTGGTCAGTACCTAGGGTCATTGACTGACACCACGTGTGTCAAGTCTCATGTGTCCCCGTGTCGTGTCGAGCGAGCACGAGCTCGTGCACTGGAATTCTACTACACGCGCACAGTCTGTTTTGGGTTCTGATACGGCTTGTTAAGTCTGGACACGACACACTAGGACCTAAAACAGGGTGACACGAACCTAGGTGGACACTAGGCGAACCACCCTGCACAGGGACACAACCCAATTCGTGTCGTGTCGGGTGCACGACACGCGTGCACACACGCACGAGGCTGCACTGCTGTGCAGTGTCCAGATTGTGTTGCCTTGGGTTTATTTGAATCTTAACACGTCGTGTCACATTGTGGTGGACACGTATTGGGCCCTAAGACGCGTGCACAAGTTATATTTACATTACCAACCATTTATTTTACATTCTAACATGTTTTTATTCATCATTTTCCAATTTCCCTAAAATCCTGATACCTTGTATTTTTAGAAATTCCCAGTTTTCTAATTTGAACTTTGGCAGTCTATTTTACCTATTTAAATGCTGTTAAATATTGGTTTTATACCCTAATGTTGTTCTCCTATGTGGAATCTACTTGTGTGTGAATTTTGGATGATTTTCATTGAGTATTGGGTTTGATTTGGGGACTTGAATATTTTGAACTAAAAACTGAGATTATGTTGATATCCTGTTAAATGTTAAAAATATGGGACTGTTGTGCAACACTGATTTTTGACCTGAGACACTTCACTGCTTTGGACTGAACTGGAAACTGAATTGGGTTCCCATCCTTTTTTTTTTTCTGAAAACTGTCATGTGGTTCCCTATTTTACTGAACACTCACACATGTTGACACCCTCACTCACTCACATTGCTTGCCTCTACACTAACACACACACACAGTTAACTAAGACACACTCCTCACTGTCCAGATTTGGACTGAGCACCCACACTGTTTTCCCTCACCCACACACAGGTTCAGTCCTCTCACACACAGGTTCACCAGTCCCTGTCATGGGATTCCTGTGACACACACTCTAGTATACACATCTCTTGACACACACACATCACTCCTCTTTTATCCCTCTTTACGTTCTATATATATATATATATATATATATATATATATATATATATATATATATATATATATATATATATATATATATATATATGCATGTATATATGTAATATGTATATCTATATATGTAATATAGGTATGTATAATATATATATGTATCTAGTATAGATACTTGTAATAGTATGTATAATGTATACATGTATAATATATGTATGTGTATTGTATTGGCCTATTAGGTATGTAAATGTATATTAGTATCCATATAATCATATAGTGATGTATGTATATATATATATATATATATATATATATATATATATATAAGTTGATACATGCCTATATATATTAGCTCTCTATAGCATAGGTATGACTTTGTATGTATAATGTATATACATAAATTGTAGTAAGGATTGTATGTTGATTTCCTATATAGCTTGGTTAGACTTGTATGGACTAGTTAGACCTAGAATGACTTGTTTGACCTAGTTTAGACTTGTTAGACATAGTTGACCTATTTTGACTTCTAGGGTTGACCAGAGTTGACCAAGAGTTGACTTTGGCCTAGATTGACCTAGATTCATGTAGAATGCATTGTAGTGCATCTTATTACCATTCTGGACATGTTATGACTTGTGCTGTTCTAAATAGGAGCCAGACACCACTTCTCGGACAGTACATTTCATCCGGACACTCAGATACCAGGCGAGTACATTCTCTGATCATTTCATACCCTGCTTAGAATTATTTTCCTGCTTTAAATTATTTTACTTGATACTGTCACGTTGGTCACACGAATTAGTACTATATGGATCCCTTCTTGAGATGTTATCCCCTCAGGGAGCATCGGATACTTCATATTCTATGCGTTTCACTTACATGGTGTATTACTATGCTTCATGGTTCATTGAATCACTTGTGACATGTACTCTCATGATCACAGAGTCTTCCTTGAATCCCCTCCATTTATTGGGCTTCCTAGAATCTCCATTTATGGGACTATTATATACCACCCTTCGGGGGCCGTTACATGAATCATAACATAACCTGGCTGGATCCTTGTGTATTGATTGGGGGCACGGGGGAGTAGAAGTAGACATGTGAATAATATCCAAGTAGTGTAGCATCAAAATCATTCCATAGTGTAGCATCAGAATCATTATATGCCATTTACATGTCTATATTGTACTCTGACTCACTAGCCACTGTTAGTTCTCTACTTATAGTAGATATTTCTATTACAGTTCTCTCTCTGTTTACATACTATATTTCTTCAGTTCATGTATCTTACTTTACTGCATGATTATATTTTCTAACCTGCTATGATCTGTTGAGATGTATTGTGCTCGCTCCTGTCTTGACTGGACCTGTTAAAAATATTACAGAGAAGGAGGCCTGTGTGGATACCTTCTACGGGGCAGTCCTAGACGACACTTGTGAGCTGGACTCTCAGGAGGACCCAGCTCTAGCTGATGACTTTACCCCTACTGCCTAGACTAGCTTAGTTAGGCTTTATCTTACTTATGTTGTCTTGAGACTAGTTTAGTTAGACTTTATTTCTGTCTTTGAGATCTGGGTTGTATATATTCTTTCATATTCAGTAGTTGAGACTTGTATTCTGGATATTTGCTGAGATGTTATCTTAGACTCTTCTGATCATCTGTATTTTCTTTGAGTTCTATATCATATCGTGCTTCTTCTTCCTTAGTTGTGATTGAGTTTACTTACTACTATGTCACCCCCATTCGGGGAGTATAAACTGTTAGCATTATATTGTTAGATGTTGTGACCTAGGACAACGTTCTACCGCCGACACTGCGGCGTAGGCTGGATGTACCCACTTCTCGTGCCCTTACTCTAGGGTGCGGGTCGTGACAGGAACACTTGGCTACGCCTGCACTACCCTAGGCCAAATACACTTTATTGTATAGGCGTAGGGGTTTATGAGGAGAGTGGCTCATCGATTTCTGAATTGTCGTCGTTTGTATGGTGGTTGAGGTGTGCTGCACTCTGCTCGAAACATCGACTGAAACTGACATCGTTGTCAGATCAGCATTACATGCTCCTTAGTTGAAGGGGCACCTAGACGTAGCATCCTTGATGGCGTAGCGACTTGAAACTCTTGTAGGCCCATGGTCCTTTGAGCGTAGGTCTTTTTGATGGCGCGTATGTTGGGTTGTGTAGGGTTTGTAGGGCGCTTGGTTTCTGTATTTTTCATGCTTCTACAACGAGGGGTGAGGGAGGGGAGAGGTGAATGGAAAAAGGGGGGAGGGTATTTTGGGTATTTATTTTAATTTCTAAAATAGCCACTAACGGTCAAATCTAACGATTTGTAGATAGTAGGAAAAAATTTCATCGATTCATATATTGTAGGAGGGTTTAATTGCTATATTTATCGAGTCTTATTTTGCTAACGAGACAAATTGGAGGAGGAGTTTTTTGCACTTTACCCAAACAATTTTATGCTTGAAGGTATATAAGTGTATAATTATTGTTTGGGTAGATTTTTGATTATATATGGACATATAAGTAATTTTATTGTTTTAAAAAATCATTAATGAATTATCAAGTATGTATTAGATTGGTTTAAAAGTCGCTAATTAAAACTGTGCAAAATTAGATCTCTCATAATAGTTCATAATCGGTATTTTAAAATATCTCATACTCGCTACCCAACAATTGTCAAGAAGATCTCTAAATAGTGCTACTACTCTCCAAAGCTTTTGTTTATGCAGGCATGGTCCGGTAAGATGAAGGTGTATAGAGGGGTGAGCATTATTCGATTTTGGACCAAAAATCGAACCTAACCGAACAGAATGAAAAATTTTAGGTTCGATTTCGATTTTGTAAATACTAAGTGTTGGTTTTAGATTCGTTTCGGCCCAAAATCGAAAACAAAATAATATTTATGCAATTACGTAAATACCCCAATTTTATGTATATTTTGTGATTAAAATGTGTATATTTTGTAAAAAAAAAAAATCTTATGTATATGTTTCGAAATCCAGCTTTGATAATTTAATAAGTAGTCCAACTTTGAACGCAACTTTGAAATACAACAAATGTGTATATAAAAAAAGTATAAATTTGATATAATTTAATCGCGATTCTAACTTTAGACCTAACCCATTAACTAGTATAATTATTTCAACCAAACAAATCAAATAAACCGAATAAACCAAAATATTCAGTCTAATTTCGGCTCGGTTTTGAATTTTTAGAATTTTGGTTTATTCAATTTTTACTTACGATTCAGCTGAAAACTGAATAAACCTAACTAAGGGTAGAGAAATTATTGGATGGCGGCCTCACTACGTGGCAATGGTGAATGGTGAGCCCGGACACTAATTCCTTGACACTTGATATAATCAATTATATCATTACATTTCTCTTATTTTATAGGTCATTTTTTTAATGTTTTTGAAAGAAAAAATTTATCTTTTTTTAATTATATGCCAAAAGTGAATTTTTATATATTAAATATATTTTTACAATCTTTTGAAATTTTTTGTGCCAAAAAATTATGCCAAGTATTAAAAAAAATTAGTGATCGGACTCACTATTTATCATCTTCACGTGGTGAGCTCGAGCCACACAATAATTTCTCATGCACAATAATTTCCCCTAGGGTAGGTGTATGGGAGAGTGTTTCCGTCACTCAAATGATGTCCTCTCCTAAAATGACATCCCTACTCTTCTTATTAAACATATCAGCAAATTTCAAAGTCGCTCACAATGACTTGTATCTGGAATCTTCGTGTATTCCTCTTTTTAGTCTCTGTCGCCCTTGCCTATAAAGAAAGAGAGTGTGCTCTCCCACAGAGAGAGAGAGAGATGGGTTCTATTTCTATGTTGTTCTTCTTCTTCTTAATTTTGGTGGGTTGTGCAGTCCAGAGCCATGGAGGGAAGACCAGCAGCTTTGTTAGGAAGGACGAGAAGGCTATTGATATGGCTCTTGATAGTGATGTCTTCACAGTTCCGGCTGGTTACAATGCTCCTCAGCAAGTAAGTCATTTTGCTCTCCTACTCTTTCCTCTCTCTCTCTCTCTCTCTCTCTCTCTCTATCTTTTTTTTTTGTTGGTCTTTTCCATGTCTTTTAGATACTTTCAATGATGTGGGTCTTGGTGTTTTTTTCCTTTTCCTTCCTTAGAGCATCTCCAACCCTATTGTCTTGTTAAGTGTTGTGAGTCTTAGGTGGCTTCTATGTGGCATGAGCCACAAGACAATGTCTTGTTTATGTGGCAAAATTATATCTCAAAAGACAATGAGATAGAAAAATTGCAAAAGTATTGAGGAGACAATAAAAATTATTTTTTCCAACTTCCAAGGCAACTTTTAAGACAACTACTCATCTTCTTTCTTTTTTCTAATATTTTTTATTCATAATTGATGACATGGAAGAGAAGACATTGTCAAGTGCATTGTCTAGAACAAGACAATCAACTTCACAATGTCTTCTTTAATTTTTGCCACATAAGCTTCACAATTGACTTGACAATTGCATTGGAGAAGAACTTTTGAATAAAATTTTGTCATTCCTATGTGGCATTAACTTTTTTCCAAAGTCACAATAGGGTTGGAGATGCTCTTAGTATTGGCTTTTTCTAAGGGCACCACAACATTTACTTGGGGCTATCCCAAAATTTTTTGAAAAAATTACAAGTTTGCCATCAAAATTTTTTACTTGGGGCACCACACCAATCAGTCCTAGGACTGCCAGCAGGTTGGCAGCCAGCGGGTTGACAGTCCTAACATATGTTAGGACTGCCAACTTAGTGGCAGTCCTAGGACTGCCAACTTAGTGGCAGTCCTAGGACTGCCAGCATGTTGGCAGTCCTAACATAATGTTAGGACTGCCAACATGCTGGCAGTCCTCGGAGGAGAAGAAGAAGAAGAAGGAGGGGGGAAGGGGAGCCGAGGCAGAGGAGGAGGCTGCCGAGGCGGAGGCGGCGCTGGGCTGCGCGGGGGAGGACATCGCGCACCACGACGGCAAGCTCTTCGCCCTCTTCACCGGGGGCCAGGTCTGGTCCTTCGACCTCACCGCCGCCTCCCCGCAGGCGTCCGGGCTGTACGGGACGGCCTGCGCGGCGGAGGACGACGTCGCCGCCGCCGCCTGGCCGGCGCACGCTTCGTGCCACGTGCAGCTGGTGTCCTCCCCTTCGGGCGGCCTTCTCCGGGTCAGGAGCCAAAGGGAGAAGCTGAGCGGAATCACCACGAAGCTGAGCGTGGCGACCAGTCTCCTCCGCTGGAGCAAGGAGGAGGAGGAGGAGGAGGGAGGAGGAGAGAGGAGAGAGGAGAGAGAAAAAACCCTAATATTGGGCTGCCCCCAAGTAATTTTCGGGACATCCCCAGTAAAAGTTCCTCAAACCTGGGACGTCCCCTAGTAAAATGACGCCCCCAGTAAATCTTGTGGTGTCCTTAGAAAAAGCCTTAGTATTTGGGTATCAACTTTAATAAATCATGTCAAAGAGGCCGATGGAAAGGGAAAAAAAAAATTTATTCCATACACCACCAGTGGAAATTAGACTCCAGCCACTCAGAAATGATGTTGGGGCTTATTAAAAGAGTTCATTTTTGTTCACCCACCAACTTGTGTGATGTTCATCATTCGATTCAATGGTTGTCACGTGTCAAACCTAAAACCACTTTTTCCATTATTATGAGGTGAGAGAAATTAAATTAAAAATAAAAGTGGTTTTAGGCTGACACGTGACAGCCATTGAGTGTGGAATGATGAATTTTATCACATAAATTATGGTAGGTGAACAAAAATGACTCTTATTGAAATTAATCTCTAGAAAGTGGTCCCACACCCTTGTGACAAATCCCAAATGTGTATTTTAATATAAGATTTTCTTTTATTTACTTGCACACATGGAGAGTAATAGCCCATATGGTTGGTATAGTGAGATCTTTTACAAGAGAGCAAGATTCAAATTCTCCAAGAAATGTTTGTTTTTGTCACCCATTTTTTAGGAATTTATCATAGGATTGGCGACTTGGACTCGGGCTCGGGCTCGGGCTCGGACGAAGCATGCAAAGCGGTGCTTTAATGGCACACTTCGCACGTATGACTCGGACTCGGGCGAAGGGCGCAAAGTGGCGCTTTTGTGCGGACCAACGCACGTTCAACGTGGTTCCGTGCGGATTAGCACGTAAGCAGCGCGTCGTGCATGGTTCTGTGTGGCCTATGTGCAAGCGGAAGCTACGGTTCTGCGTTACCGGTGCTCACATGGAAGTTGTTGTTGCGCACGGCCTGAGTACACGCGGAAGCTGCAGTTTAGCGTGGGATGCGTGCATGTGGAAGTTACAGTTTCGTGTGGCCTATGTGCATATGGAAGCTTTGGTTCCGCGTGACCAACGCTCACGCGGAAACTGCAGTTCCGCGTTGCCTGTGTGCACGTAAAAAACTTTGGTTCCGAGTGACCCATGCTCACGCGTTCTGCATGACATGAGCTCACACGTAAGCTGGATTTCCGTGCGGTTGCTTCTGGTCAGGCGTTCATCTTAGTAAGTTACAGCTGTAATCGCCCACTTAATGCGGAGTTATTCACTTATTTTCTATCCACTACCTTAATGGGGGTTATGGCTGTTAGGGGGGTTGCCTTCCCTATATATGCTATTGGTTTTTGCTCTTGGAGCAGAGGACTGGAGCATATATATATATGTAACAAGAGGAGAGTGTGCAGCAGCCATGAAGCAACGAAGCTTTGTCCGTGTTGTCCAACTTAGGAAGGGTGACAAGTGATCGTCCCAGAAGTTCAAATCTGTGAGCTTGCTGGTTCCTAGAAGCAGTGACGGAACAATGTCGAATCTTGTTTTGAGCAATGGTGATTGTCATCACCCCATCAAGCCTCTTCCCTTCCGTTTCTAGTATTAGCAACTTGGTTGCATCGTTGTTGTTTCAAAGTTTCTCTTTCCTGCATGTCAGTTTGTAATCTTTTATTTGCAAGTTATTGTAATCAACAAGTTGTACTTTGTAAGTTGTATGTCATTTGTACGATTTTCTGTAACCGAAAATAACAAATGACACCGTGTATTCCACTTATCATCCAACATCGTACGGATTGCATCCAACCTCTTTTAATATGGCAATTGGCGCTATTTTGGAGCCGCTGGTGGAGGAGTATAAAATTCAACTGTCATTCCTCGATGTAAGAGGAATACTGTTACGGGACTATAAAGTAGCCTTTAAAGCAGGACCTGAACCACGTGGAGAGTTGTGGGGGCTTAAGTCCCTACTGGATTTTCCGATAGTACTTTATAGGCATTTTTCAACACTTTTATTTAATTTATATAAATTATAGCCCTTTATATGGTTATTATTGAAGTCTAGCTCATTTGGTTAAGTCGGTTTTGAAAGTTTTGAGTTTGAATCCACTTATACACATTTGAAATGGATTTTTTTAAGCCCGCACTCGCTTCTTTTTCCAAGCCCCCACTTACTAAGCTTTCAGGATCTGCCCCTGCTTTAAACTGAGCTGAACTTGTAATAATAACTTTTCCTATGACCTTTGGCTTAATTTAGGATTTCTAGGTTATTGCATTTGGAGCTTATGTTGGTCTCTTTTTTTTCATTATGCCTAGCAAATTCTGAGAAACATTGGTACGCATAAAAAAAACATGGTTGAAGATAAAAGAAGGATTTATTTCTTGGGAACTAGAGAAGCGAGGAATTTAGAATTTAGCTAATTCCTTAAAGAAGAAATTGTACCTAATTCGTAAATTCTGATGTCCATATTCATGATTCCAGGAATTGGGCCTTCTCTCTCAAGTCGTGTGTGCGTACTCTTATGAATGGCAGAACATAGTTCCCTTTACGACAATGTATAAACAAAACACAAAATACCGAAACAATATGATAATCAAGAACACAACATATAACGTGGTTCGACTGAAAATTGGCCTATGTCCATGGGGGCAAGGGAAGAATTTCTGTATTGAGTCAATAGAAAACGAGCTCTCATCCTTCTTCTCTAAATTCCCTTAGTTTCCTTATGACTTCTTAGCACAATCACCATGCAAGCTTTCTTATTCCTCAAGCACATTTATTTAGGGTTAATAAATAGCCTCTCCTAAACTTTTCCAAGTCATGAGCAATCTGAATCGTCGAAATCTCCTTTTAACTCTGACCCGTATGTCGAAATCCATCCAAATTGGAATACTAGAGGTATACCAAAGACCAATTGAAATTTGGTTGAATTCCGGTCATGTGCTCACTACGCACTAGGAAAAGAGGTATACCAGATGGCCTCAGATGGCCTCAACTGGTTGGGAGCTTTTGGCTCTTATTTGAGCCCCTTTGTTGTCGTCAACTCCTTCGTTGAACTCAAGCCGCTGCTACAACAATCTCCACCTTGGCTTGAGTTCAACAAGCCACCTTTTGAAATTGTTGCAAATTGTCTCTGTAATCCTTTAAACTTTAGTTTCTCCTTTATTCTCTACCTTGTCCAATAACACAAGTCTTTGTCGAGAATGTGAAATTGTTACGACCCTCCTATTAAGGTCACGTACCTTCCTTATACCTGAGTACCTGAATAGAAATCAAGGCTGACTTGAACTTCTCCATTGGATTCATTAGCATATTCATCAGATTCACCTTATTATCAATCTTTATAAGATCAATCTTTTAATTACACCAATGCCTTATCTTGTGATGTCGTGCGTTGATGTGTTTCGTTTGACTAATGTATACTTGATTCTTTACGAGATCTCACACTTTAAGTGTCACAAAACAATGGTGTAGAGAATAATTGTTGTATATTTATTGATTGGCTACTCCACTACTTATAGGGAGTCTAGCTTCTCTTCATACTACATTTTTTCAATGTGGGATTAAATCCCTTATTAGTTCTCAACACTCCCCCTCAAGATGGGCGATAGATATTAATCATTCCCATCTTGTTACATAGCTTCGACAGACTTAATGAACTAAGACCCTTAGTCAAACAGTTTGCCACTTGTTCTTCTGAGCGAACATGATCAATCTTCAGTATCCCTTGTTCCAGCTTCTCTTTGATGAAGAATCGATCGATCTCGATGTGCTTCGTTCTGTCGTGCTGAACTAGATTGTTAGCTATACTTATTGCAGCTTGACTATCGCTCAGAAGACGTAACGGTGCTCCCTTGTCCAGCTTCAACTCTGTCAGCAACGCTTTCACCCACAGCAATTCCGACACTCCTAAAGCCATTGCTCTGTATTCTGCTTTAGCTGTAGATCGTGCTACCACTGACTGTTTCTTGCATCTCCATGAGACAAGTTTCCTCCTACAAAGACACAATATCCCGTGGTAGACCTTCTATCGTCTATGCAGCTCGCCCAGTCTGCATCACAGTATCCCTTAACTTCTATACATCCATTCTTCTTGAACCATAGCCCTTTCCCCGGCGTCCCTTTCAGATATCTCAAGATCTGAAACACTGCATCCATATGACCCGTTCTTGGATCATGCATGTAGCGACTTACTACACTCACCGCAAATGAGATATCAGGGCGAGTGTGTCCCAGATAAATCAATCTCCCTACAAGTCGTTGATATCTTTCACGATCTACTGGCTCTCCTGCTTCTGCTCCCAACTTGCACTTTTGGTCAATTGGAGTGACTGCTGCTTTGCATCCCAGCATCCCTGTCTCCTTCAGCAGATCTAATGTATATTTTCTCTGTGAGAGAACAATTCTTTGTTCGCCTTCACACACCTCGATACCTAGAAAGTACCTCATCGTTCCTAAATCCTTCACTTCAAACTCCTTCGCGAGTTTTGACTTCAGCTTAGCGATCTCGGTTTCTTCATTACCTGTGATTACTATATCATCCACGTATACAACAAGTATAGTGATGTGGCCTCTTGCATGCTGAAGAAAGACCGTATGATCTGCATTTGCTTGATGGTATCCCATGCCTGTAACAGCCTTTCTGAATCTGTCAAACCAGGCTCAAGGAGATTGCTTGAGCCCATATAGCGACTTCTTTAGTTTGCACACTTTTCCATGCGACGTTCCTCCGTCTGACTCTGTAGCGTAGCACCCTGGCGGGAGTTCCATGTACACTTCTTCTTTTAGGTTCCTATAGAGAAAGGTATTCTTCACATCTAATTGGTATAGCTTCCACCCATAGTTTGCTGCAATAGAGACCAGAGTTCTTACGGTGCTAATTTTTGCTACTGGAGCAAACGTCTCATCATAGTCGATGCCATATGATTGTGTGTATCCCTTTGCAACCAACCTCGCCTTGTATCGTTCCACCTTTCCTTCTGACGTCTCCTTTACTGTGTACACCCATTTGCATCCCACAGTTTTTTTCCCTTTGGGTAATGGAACCAGCTCCCACGTCTTATTTTTCTCCAGTGTCCCAAGTTCTTCCATCATTGCAGCTTTTCACCTTGGATCTTTCTTTGCTTCCTGCCAACTTTTGGACAACGAAGTAGAGTCTAATGATGCAATAAAGGCTCGATAATTCGAAGAAATGTTAGAATAAGACAGGTAGTTGGCAATATCATGTTCATAATCATCAAAACGACTAGGAGCCTTACCCGCATTGATGCGAGAAGATCTCCTTAAGGGAGCAATAGGTGGTAGAGAGATCATACCATCAGAGTCGGAGAGATCCGCATCAGAATCAAATTGATTCTGTGCGGGGGCAACATCTTCAAGAGTTGGAGCAGGAGTAGACGAGGGACTTGGTACAGTAGGCACAGGACACGGTACAGGCACAGTACTGGACTTCTGCTGTCTCCTTCTGTAGACTTGGAGCTCCTTTTCCATTGTCTGCTGCTCCCCCTGTTTAACATATGTATCTTCTTCATCTTCTGTATCGGAGTCACTGCTTTCTTCCCCTTTCGTCCAGTTTTTCACGATCGGGCATGGGACCGATCCGACTACCACAGATGGGCTTATTTTCTTCCCCTCACATCTAACACCCTGTGTTAGGTGTGTCACCAAACGCCGAACCGTCATCCGAAGCATAATATGGTTCCAGTTCTCTGAATGTAACGTCCATGCTTACAAACATCTTCCGTTCAACCGGGCTTTAACATGCGTATCCCTTCTGAATTGCCGTGTATCCGACAAAGACATATTTAACCGCTCTAGGATCCAGTTTGCCAACGCCTGGCCTATTATCTTGGACAAAACATACACATCCAAATACTTTCGGTGGAACAGTGTACGTGGTTGTACCAGTAAGCATCTCCAACGGTGTCTTCCAGTCCAATACCTGAGATGGCATTCTGTTGATGAGATAAGAGGCCGTTAACACCGCCTGCCCCCATAAGTGTTTCGGGACATTCATAGCCAGCATCATCGTCCGTGCGACCTCCAGCAGGTGTCTGTTCTTCCGTTCGGCCACACCATTTTGTGCCGGTGTGTAGGCACACGAAGTTTGGTGTAGTATTCCATGAGTGGATAAATACTCAGCAACCTGCTTATTTGTATACTCCGTCCCATTGTCAGACCGTAAGCACTTAATTTTAGTGCCATATTGTGTTTCAACTCGGCGATGAAAGTCGCAAAACGCCTCAAAGACGTCACTTTTATTCTTCATAAGGTAGACCCATGTCACGCGAGTATGACAATCAATAAAAGTGACGAACCATCGAAAACCGTTAATACCGGTTGTAGGACAAGGGCCCCATACGTCCGAATGTATCATATCAAATGCAGCTGAACTTCGATGGCCCGAACTCACATACGTGCTTCTGGTATGTTTACCCAACTCACATGCATTACAAAATAACTTCTCTTTATTAGCCCTTTGGTATAAGGACGGATACATTCGACTAATAATTTTAAAAGAAGAACGACCAACACGCTGGTGGTGGAGTAGCAATTCATCTTCTACACTGCGTCGTGAATCTTCAGGTGGTGTGTCTGCTACCAGAGATGCCAATGCGTTGTCCAGTCCAGTCCTGTCCAAGTACCACAGCCCTTATGCCATGTGCCAGTCCCTAGTCGTCGTCCTGTCCCCTTCTTCTGAAAAGTTACCGTAGGAATGTCAAAGGAAACTGTACAGTTAAGATCAAGAATAATGGCACTAATAGAAAGAAGATTGACAGGAAAAGATGGTGCATGTAACACATTGGTGAGAGTGAGAGAAGGTGTGCATGCGACAGTGCCTTTACCCATGACAGGGCTGGAGTTACTATCAGCAGTCTGAATGCTCTCCGGCGTCGGTAGGTGAGTATAGTCCTGGAACTCACCGCGGGACCCCGTAATATGGCGAGATGCCCCAGAGTCCATAATCCAACCTGGTTGGTGGACAGCTGCCGCAAGAGCACGCGCAGGAATACCTGTGATGGTCTGGGCAAAGCAAGTGATGTGATCCCCCGAGGAAGATGACGCCCCATGACTGTCGTCCGAACCTAGCTTCGTGCTGCGTAACCTCTCGAGGAACTCCTTCTCAAGAGGGGTTAACTCAGCCATGTGATGTTCGCCCCCTTCTTCCGCCAGATTTGCTTTGTGGCCGCCAGAATAATTTTTCCTTCTTCCAGCATAATCGCCTCTACCACCTCGACGTCCTCCGCGGCCCCGTCCACGATCACTCGACAGGGGTTTTGGACAAAATCTGATGTAATGTCCTGAGTCACCACAGTTGTGGCAAACACCGGCCACAGAGGGAGGCTGATTGAAGGCGGCAAGGGCAGACTTGTCAACAGCGGCTTGCTCCCCCTGGAAAGAGCCCTTGTTGGACATCAATTTCAATCGAGCCTCTTCTTGTGCCATGGCAGCTATGGCTTCTTCCAAGGTTGGAAGCATAGGCTGTGCTAGGAGTACATTCCTTCTATGCTCAAACGCAGGGTTAAGATCCTTCAAGAACTTCATCATCCGTTGTCGCGAAATATAATCCAAGAACTTTTGGAAATGTTTCGCAAATACTGGTTCGACTTGTGCATCTTCCATCCCAAGAGGATCATAGTGATCCAGATCAGACCAGTATTTCTTCAACAGTACGGCGTACTCAGAGATGGTACGGTCGTCCTGGGCCACCCTATCAAGTTTATCCTGCAGTTGGAAGACCCGCATAGGATTGCCGGAGCCTGAGTACATATCCTTCAAATTCCGCCATATATCAGCAGCAGCCTCCATTGCCTCTACATTGTCCGACACCTGGTCGGTCAAGGAGGCTGTCAACCATCCAGCCATAACATTGTTGACAATTTTTCAAATAGCAAACTCCTTTGAGGAGGGATCATCTGGCGCCTTGGTTTGGCTATTGACGTAGCCAACCAAGCCTCGTCCCTTGAGCGTCCGCAGTGCCTGCCGTGACCATTTCAAGTAGTTGGACGTGCCTTCCAACTTCGTCTCCAGCTTGTCCAGCTTCTCCATTTTGTAGGGTGACGGATCCACATCAGTATGGATCACACGTGGGGTTGCCTCGGTTAATCTTTTTGATAAAATATCATCAACCAAGGCCTTCATCTCTTCTGTTGTCAGTTTACCACTGATCGAATCCATGACGTCTTCAACTGTGATTCGTCGGCTTTGTCGTCGTCGTCGTCTTCGTCTTTATGTAAAGTCTCCAGCAGAGACCTTACGAATGCGCTGCTAACGTGGCCAACACTGGCGCACGCATGTAGATCCTAATTTGCAGATCGAGAACGAAATACAAATAAAGCATTTGTAGTTTCGGATGACGTAATCTAGGAACAGAAGGTGCAAATAAAGTATTTGACAGCCATCCGTCTTCGAATAATCGTCCACATAATCGCGCTCGCAAATTAGGGTTTGTTGGGGGGGGGGGGGGTTCAGCCGCAGATGTGGTCGGAAGAGAGGGGGGTAGGGGGGGCGTCGGCTTGGGGGGGGGGGGGGCAGGGGGTGTCGTTGGCGGCGGGGCCCGGGGGGGGGGGGGGGGGTGGGCGTCGGGGCAGAGGGGGTTGGCTTTGGACGGGTTGGAAAAAAAAAAAATTGTGGTTATGGCTCTGATACCATGTAGGGAGTCTAGCTCCTCTTCATACTACATTTTTCCAATGTGGGACTAAATCCCTTATTAGTTCTCAACAAATGGAACATGCGTATTCCTGAATTCAAACTCGCCAAGAAAACCTTTTAACTATAGGGCTTCCTTCAATGCTTTTACTGTTGCAATGTATTCTGAATGTGTAGTGAGCACCGCAATATCTTGAAGGATCAACTTTTAACTGATTGAAGAACCTACAAGTGTGTATAAGTAACATGCAGTTGATCTTCTCTTATCAAGTTACCAGCATAATCCACATTCACATATCCCTACAACTTGTTCGATACATGTTATGACTTGTGAAACAACCGAAATCTTTACTACCTTTTAGATACCAAAGTATTCACTTTATTGCTTCCTAATGAGCCTTTCTGGATTTGTACCTACTGACTAAACTGACCGCATATGATAAATCCAGCCGAGTATATATTATAGTGTATATGAGTGAACCCACTGCACTAACATATGGTATTGGGAACTCTTTTCCTTCTCTCCATTGCCTTCGGACTCCTGGAGGATAACTTAAAATAATCGGCAATAGAGGTACTCACATGACTCAAGTCCTTTATGTTGAATCTCTCTAGTACCTTTTCAATATTTTTTCTTTGGGATAGCCATAATTTACTAGCCTTGTCTCGATAGATTTCTCTCTCCAAGGATTTTTCTCCTGAATACACAATTACAACCAATAGTCATTTTTTTCTTTTGGTAGCTCAACCAAGTTCCATGTACCATTCTTCCGAAGTGACTCAATCTTCTCTGTCATGACCACCATCCATTGATCCAAGTTCTCTTGTCCAGGCTTATTTAATTACTTGGATTTTTTGTTTCCATGACTAGAGCAAATGAAACCATGTCTTCGAAATTGTACCTAACTGGTGCCCTTATATGGACGTTCTGATCTCCTTAATGCTATTGTCTGTCGGTCATTCTATGGTTGGTTCTCATACTCCATCTCTATAATCTGCTTGTCTAATGGTGCTTCGCTAATCTTATTCACCTTCATTATCTATACGCAAATATTTCACTCTTTGCCTCTTTTGCTTCTCCGTCCGTTTTCTACTCCTTAAATCCAACAAACACTTCAGACTTGTGTTTGAGGAAATAGACCCATACCTTAAGTGAGAAGTCGTCAATGAAAGTGACTTAGAGCTTGACACCTCCCTTTGATTGAATTGGCGATGACCGACGATGACCGCCATACGTCTGAGTGGATGTACTCAAGAAGTCCTTCTATCTTGTGCACCGCCTTCCTGAAGCCAACTTTATGTTGCTTTCCCATTGTACAATACTTGCATAAATCCAACTTGCACTCCTTAAATCCCTTCTATGCAACTCACGAAGACCTCTCTTACTTATGTGGCCAAGATGCATATACAACAGCTTTGTCATATCCTCTACCTCTTCTTTGTAGCAACGGCTGCACTAGTAGTCTAGTAGTAAACATGCTCTCGGCCATCAAATACAAGTTTAACGACATTAGTTGTCCCTTCATGACCACCAGTTTACCTTTAACTATCTTTAAAACTTTATTATGGCCAACAAACTTGTACCTGTCGCGTCTAATACGTCCAATGAAATTAGGTTTGTTGATATATATATAGTGTTATTGGGCTTTAGTCCCACATTGGCTAGAATGATAGGAGAGGAGGCTAGCCTCTCCTATATATATGTTGTTACTCCATTCAATAAAATCACTTCAAGTCTCAACATGGTATCAGAGCCTAAAATTGCTTAGCATACCGTTAGAGACCCCTCCTCCACACAAACCCTAACCCTAATCCCCCTTCTACGCCGCCGCTGCCGCCCGCTGCCGCTGCAGCTGCTGCCGCCCGCTGCCGCTGCAGCTGCTGCCGCGCCACCGCCGCCGCAGCGCCGCCCCGCTGCTGCTGCAGCTGCCGCGCCGCCGCCGCCGCTGCCGCGCTGCTGCCGTTGCTGTGCCGCTGTTGCGGCTGCAACTGCTGCTGCTGCTGCCGTTTTTACGGCTGCAGGATTCATTGTACCGCTATTGCGGGTACAAGATTCACGCTCGTTTCTGTACCGTTTTTACGGCTGCAGGATTCATTGTACCGCTATTGCGGGTACAAGATTCACGCTCGTTCTTGAGATCAATCTCAAGGAGATGCCTATAATCCCTAGATCCGATGAAATCAGACATATTCGGATTTAGGAGAGGACGGCAAGGACGAGCGTGAGTCGTGGAGCAAGTGTGAAGTGATCGAGAAGAAGCATCGATGGAGGAGATTCTCAAGAAGCTGGATGCTGACGATGTGGCGACATTGCTGAAGTTGATAAAGGTGTCGGCTGGTGAAAGCACGACACGAGCACCGCCAAAGTTAGAACTACCCTCCATCGATCTGAAGTTGGATGGACCAGCCACCTATTTGAGTTGGTCACGGCGGGTGAGAAGAACCCTTGCAGGTAAGAACCTGGAGGGATTCTTGACAGGCGAGAAGACAGAGCCGGAAGAGGGCTCGACAGGACGCGACGAGTGGAAATCCACTCATATGGTGATTTATATCTGGCTTCTCAACTCCTTAGTCCAGTCTATTGCTTCCACAGTAGATGGCATTGAGATGGTGAAAGACGTATGGGAGAAATTGAGAAGAACCTATGATGGCATAGGTAACAATCTACGGATCTTCCAGATAAAAGGGGAGATCGACGACACCGTACAAGGCGAGAAGACGGTGCAGGAGTACGCTACGGAGTTGGAACGCCTCTGGCTGGATTATGATCACCATTCCAAACGGGCAAGCTGCGGGGACCCAAAGTGCAAGGAGAGACAGGTGTGTCTGCAGGAGAGGACGATGAAATTCCTTAAGGGACTGACTAAAGAATCGGCAGTGCTACAACTGTGGGGAGATGGGCCACCATCGATATGCTTGTACCAAACCACCTAAGGAGGGAGACTCAGGTGGTGGACGTGGACGAGGATATGCTGGACGTGGACGTGGTCGAGGAGGCCGACGAGGCGGTCGAGGAGGCTATCGGGCAAACCTGCTGGTGGCAGATGGGAATGGAGGAGCTGGCGGCGCCTTTACTGAGGAGGATCAGGCGCTACTGGATCTGCTGGAGAGAAAGCAAAAGCGTCAATCGAAGGAGACAGGAGGAGCGTAGCAGAGGAGGCATCCACTCCATTCTTCAACGCCGCTATGTATGCCCATCCATCAGAAGGTACTGACGAGTCTCACGCTCTTGCATCTATGTCTTCCCTTAAAATGTCAGACTGGATTATCGACTCAGGAGCATCTCGGCATGTGACCGGAAATGCTAGTAAGTTTTCCTCGTACACTCACCTAGCATCGACAGACACCATTCAGACTGCGGATGGTACTTTCCAACCAGTGGTCGGTAAGGGTACTGTTAATTGTACGGGTTCAGTAAGGTTATCCAATGTTTTGCATGCTCCATCCTTCCCAGTCAGTCTCTTGTCTATTAGTTCTATAATTCTCCAACTAAAATGCATTGTTTCTTTTGATATTCCTAAGGTGATCTTCCAGGAGAAAGGGACGGGACGAAGACTTGGGACTGGCACTTGGCATGATGGACTGTGGTACCTAGATCAAGACGGACTGGACTCAGCATTGGTGTCTATGGCAGAGAAGGCTGGAATGGAGGAGCTGCAGCAGAAGACTGAAGACACTTTGATACTTCATCATAGGAGGATGGGGCATTCTTCCTTTGATACTCTAAATAAGTTGTATCCAGATATGTATGCAAAATCAAATAAAAGAAAATTAGTATGTGATGCATGTGAGTTAGGAAAACTTACTAGGAGTTCATATGTTGGAAATGGTCATAAGAGTTCTTCAGTCTTTGAGGTAGTTCATTCTGATGTTTGGGGCCCATGTGCTACTAACACTATGAATGGGTATAAGTATTTTGTTTCGTTTATCGATTGTGCATCTCGTGTCACCTGGCTGTATTTGATGAAGAACAAAAGTGATGTATTTGCTTGTTTTCGGAACTTTCATAAATATGTCCAGACTCAGTATAATGCAGTGGTGAAGATACTGAGATCTGACAATGGGACGGAGTATACCAATAGGACACTTGCAGAGTACTTGTCAGCACATGGAATACAGCATCAGACCTCTTGTGCATATACACCAGCACAAAATGGAGTAGCAGAAAGGAAGAACCGACATCTTCTGGAGACCGCAAGAAGTATGATGATCGACATGAATGTCCCACAACACCTATGGGGATATGCGGTGTTGACAGCAGCTCAACTTATAAACAGGATGCCTTCAAAAGTCCTGGGATGGAAGTCTCCATGTGAAGTATTACAAGGTAATAATAGTGGAATACTTCCACTAAAGGTGTTTGGATGTGTGTGTTTTGTGAAGGACAACAGACCATTCGTTGGAAAACTTGACCCTAGAGCAGTCAAGTGCATCTTCGTGGGCTACTCAGCAACTCAGAAGGGGTATGTATGCTGGAGTCCAGTAGAGAAGAAGAAATTTGTTAGTATGGACGTCCACTTCCGGGAGCATGAGCCATATTACCGCCAGGATGGAACTTCGTATAACACGCCTCATACTACAAGTATAAGGCGAGAGGGGGAGATAGAGAACTTGGAGAACCTGGTGGTAACCGATTTAGAAGTTTGGCATAGAGACACGGTTGAGGAGGAACATGAAGGTGAAGCGGAACAGAGGGAGGAGACGAGAAGTGTTACACCTACGGCTCAGGGGGAGTTACTGACCTACAACAGGAGAAACAACAAGCAGACTACAGGACCAGTACCTACAGTGTCAGTGCCAAGTCCCTTGCCTGCGCCTGTCCCAACTCCTGAGACACCTATACCACCATCCTCCTCATCTACACCACCATCCTCCTCATCTACACCACCACCCTCCTCAGGTGATATCGTTCCTCCCATACCACTACCTACACGAAGGACTACTCGCAGCAATGCGGGAAATCCTCCGGACAGATATGGTTGGGATCTTGCTAAGTTTGTTTCTTATGATCATATATCTTCTTCTCATGGAGCATTTATAGCATCTTTGGATAGTATTACTGTACCTAACAATTGGCAGGTTGCCAAGAACGATCCAAAGTGGAAAGCGGCAATGCACGAGGAGTTAGGAGCTCTTGAGAAGAACCACACTTGGGAGCTGGTGAGACTGCCAGAAGGGAAAAGAGCAGTTGGATGTAAATGGGTTTTTACTGTGAAACAGAACCCAGATGGACAGGTTGAGCGCTATAAAGCTCGACTGGTGGCAAAAGGATACAGTCAGACGTACGGCATCGACTATGACGAGACCTTTGCACCAGTGGCGAAGATGAGCACTGTCAGGACCTTGATCTCCCTGGCAGCCAATGGAGGGTGGAAGCTACACCAACTGGATGTGAAGAATGCATTTCTTCATGGAGATCTAGTAGAGGAGGTGTACATGGAGATACCACCAGGATTCGGCACAAAACAGACAGAAGGCAAGGTCTGCAGACTGAAGAAGTCTCTCTATGGACTGAAGCAGTCTCCTCGGACATGGTTTGACAGGTTCAGGAGAGCAATGATAGGGATGGGATATCAGCAGATCAATGCTGATCACACTGTCTTCTTCAGACGGAGTGGAGGCCATATCACCATGCTTGCAGTATATGTAGATGATATGATTATCACAGGCAATGATGAGCAGGAGATCGCCCAACTCAAAGTAAAACTTGGCAAGGAGTTCGAGGTGAAAGATCTTGGCCCCCTTCGATACTTCCTTGGGATTGAGATTGCTCGAGATAATGAGGGAATCGTTCTTTCTCAAAGGAAGTACGCACTGGACCTGCTTACGGAAACAGGGATGATGGGATGTAAACCAGCTACGACACCGATAGACCAGAAGTTTAAACTGGATGCTGAAGCTGGAGAACCAGTTGACCGGGATAGATATCATAGATTGGTGGGCAAGTTAATCTACTTAAGCCACACTCGACCTGATATCAGCTTTGCGGTAAGTGTAGTAAGCCGCTACATGCATGACCCCCGGAAGGGTCACATGGACGCAGTGTACCAGATTCTGAGGTACTTGAAGGGAGCCCCCGGGAAGGGACTGATCTTTAGAAGAAATAATCATGTAGGCATTGAGGGCTATTGTGATTCTGACTGGGCTAGCTGTGCTGACGACAGGAGATCCACATCGGGATACTGCATATTTGTAGGAGGCAACTTGGTCTCTTGGAGGAGTAAGAAGCAGTCAGTAGTGGCCAGATCAACAGCTGAAGCAGAGTATAGAGCGATGGCCTTGGGAGTCACAGAACTATTGTGGTTGAAGAATATGCTGACGGAGCTAAAGCTGGACCAGGGAACAAAGATGAAGCTATGGTGTGACAACCAGTCAGCTATTAATATTGCCAACAATCCAGTGCAGCATGACAGGACCAAACATATTGAGATTGACAGATTCTTCATCAAAGAGAAACTGGATAAAGGAGAACTAGAGCTGGGCTATGTTCCAACCAAAGATCAGGTAGCAGACGGACTGACAAAGGGGCTTAGTTCTATCAACATGATGAGAGGATGTGACAAGATGGGCTTAGTGAATATCTTTCGCCCATCTTGAGGGGGAGTGTTGATATATATATATAGTGTTATTGGGCTTTAGTCCCACATTGGCTAGAATGATAGGAGAGGAGGCTAGCCTCTCCTATATATATGTTGTTACTCCATTCAATAAAATCACTTCAAGTCTCAACAAGGTTCTTCTTTGATTCTTGAACATACCTCATGTTCACAAGTCCGCACCAAACAATCAAACATGCAAAATTTGATGTTTCCTATGCCAATGGTTTTGTACGACCATTGTTTCCTATGAGGAAAACGACATCACTGAACTCCTTATAGGTGTCGAATCACTCACTTTTTGGACACATGGTATGAACATCCCGAGTCAAGAATTCAAGTTTCTGCAAAATATCCTCCACGCTATGTACAATAAGTACATCACACGAACTCCTCCTCACCTTCCGTTGCAATACTAGCTTGACTCAAATTGCTTGAAGTGACACTTTTATCCTTCTTTTCTAACCACTGCTTATACGTTAGACATTATTTCTTCATGTGACTTGACTGCTTGCAACAAAACATATATCGTCATTCTGTCATGATGATTCGGATTTCCCCTAATTCTCTTGCCTCAATTTATATTCTTCGAACTTCCCCTTTCACTTGGTTTAACTACCGTACTAAAAAGGACTATTGGCTACAAGTGGGTATTCCGGAAAAAAGAAAATAAGCAATACAAAGCAAAATTAGTTGTGAATGGTTATGCTCACAAGGAGGGGAATCAGGGGACCGACTATAATGAGATTTTCTTGCATGTGTCAAGCATATGTTTATTCGAGTTTTGTTAGCACTAGTACTATCTCAGGATTTGGAATAGAGCGAATGGATGTGAAAAAAGTTTTTTTTTTGCATGGTGAGTTAAAAGAGAATCTTCGTGAGACAACTCTATGGTTTTATGGAGTCCGATAAAAAGTATCATGAATGTGAACTCAAGCGGTCTCTTTATGGGTTGAATAGTCTCCCAAGTAATGGTATTAGTGTTTTGACTCATTTATGTTGAAGACCAACTTCACTCGATGTAAGTATAACATCTGCATGTACTCGAAGTGGCTCAAGGATAGTTCATCGATATATCTTCTCTTATATGTCGATGACATCTTGATTGCTTCTAAGATTATAGCATAAATAAAGGTGCTTAAAGCTTCATTGCGTGCAAATTTTGACATAAAGGATTTATGTGGAGCATGGAAAATTCTTGGGATGAAAATAAGTTGTGACAAGAAAGTTGGAAAGCTATAAATATCCCAATGGAAGTATATTGAGAAGGTGCTTGAGAGATTCAACATGAATGACTCAAGATAGATGAAAACCCCTATCGTCGGTTATTTCAAGTTATCCTCAAAGGAGTTTTCGAAAACAGAGGAGGAGAAAAAATATGTCGCAAGTACCATATGCAAGTGTATTGCCTTCACTTATGTACGCTATGGATCGAGTAACTTGTAGGGCTATGTGGATGAGGATTATGGTAGTCACTTAGATAAGAGAAGATCAAGTAAATGCTATGTATACACACTTACATATTTTTCAGTTAGTTGGAAGTCAATCCTTCAAAAAAATTTCACTCTATCAACTATGGAGTCAAAATACATGATGACAGTAGTAACATTGAATGAGGCCATGTGGCTAAATGGCTTAGTTGGCGATTTTAGATTCGAGAAGTTATATGTTTCTTTGTTTTGTGACAGTTAGAGCACGATTCATCTTACAAAGAATCAAGTATATCTTAGTCGAACGAAATACATCGACGTATGGTGTCACAAGATACAACAAGGTGATTAATCTTATAAAGATCGACACTAATGTGAATTTGAGCTAACGAAGGAGTTTCCTATAGAGAAATTCAATTCTACATTTGCTTCTAATCGAATACTCATGTGATTTTGCACTTATGGATAAAGACTATGTTAGTAGACGAGGGGATACTAAAGTTAAAGGACTATGGAGGCAACAACAACAATATTCAGAATGAGGCTAGTTGAACAACAAGCCAAAGTAGAGAATATCGTAGAGAGGTGGCTCGTATTCAACCGTGATGAATGTCGAAGAAGTTCAAAAGTCAAAGGGTGCAGGCCTGCCCTGTAGTCCGGTCCATGTGGGTTCAGTCCAATCGGGTTGTTTTGAAGTGCGGGTTGTTTTGAAGTGCAATTTCGATCGTTCAAATATTATGGTATTTTGGAGAGCATAGATTAGGTCAATTCCTAACCTAATTTCAGTGTACTTGTGGCTGTTAAAAGATTAAGGAGGCGACTTGGTGATTTTGCTAAGAAGTCCGAAGGGAATTGAGAGAGATAAGAAGAAGAGAGCTCATTTGAGATCTTGTAAGGAAAGGGTTTGTGCTATACGGTATCATTTGTGTGATTTTTTTAAAGTTTTTCTTTTGATTCAATAAAGTATTCTCTTATGGGATCTTCAACAAGCTTGTCTTCCTTCTTCTCTCAATTCCCTTAGTTTTCTTATGGCTTTGTAGCACAATCATGAAGCATGCCTCCTTATTCCTCAAGAACACCTATTTAGGGTTAAGAAAACCCTTGCATAGGCTCTTATAAACTTTCCGAAGTCAAAAGCAATTTGCCGTCAAAAACCACCTTTAAATCTGACCCATATGCTGAAATCCGTCTGAACCGGAATACTGGAGGTATACCAGTTGAAATCTGATTGAATTCCGGTCCTAGTGAACACTTTTTGCTAAATACGTGCTAGATAAAGAGGTATATTGGAGGTATACTGGTTGGCTTCCACAGGTATACCGATTAGGAGATTTTGTCTCTTATTTGAGCCCGTTTGTTATCTTCGACTCCTCCATTGAACTCGAGCCACTAGTACAACCGTAACACAATCGCGTTTCGGAATTAGCAAGATTAGTCTCTAATTCCTCTAAACAAACAATATTAGATAGTTTTATAGTTTACTGATTCATGGCCCCATTGCATTGGTGTGTTCAATTTGCATAATTTATTCATATAATAACTATCTAGTTCAATTTTCATATTTAATGATATATATCCTTCTCATCGTGGAATTTACTCGTGCCCTCTTTATCATTTTGAGGTTCATATAATTCAAGGAGACATGAATGGGGAAGCTGTGATTGTATCATGGGTGACCCAGGATGAACCTGGTTCAAGCAAAGTGCTCTATGGGACATCCGAGGAGAAGCTTGAATTCTCGGCCGAGGGCAAGGTTACTCAATATAAGTTCTATACTTACACTTCGGGTTTCATCCATCGCTGCACTCTTAGAAAATTGAAGGTGAGATATTATTATTACTTTCGGCAAGCCTAGTTACTTGATACACATACTTTACAGTCTGCCCAATGTTGGATATCTATTATCTACCTTTCTTTTGTGAGTTTGGTATGGTTTCGTATAAAGGAATAATATAATTCTTGCTGATTTGTAGCATGATACGAAATACTACTATGAGGTTGGGTTTGGCCACACAACAAGGAAGTTTTGGTTCACCACCCCTCCAAAAGTTGGCCCAGATGTCCCATATACATTTGGCCTTATAGGTAATTTTCCATTACATTTGATCTTTAGTCTGGTTTATGTCATTAAACTTTGAGAATGTTCTATTCTGTGTATGCTACTGAAATAAGTATTTGTTGATCATGTAGAGGTATATGTGAGAGCACATAGCTGTCCTTTTCTTCTCTCCTCTATATGTACCATCCTGTTTGATACAATAGAAACTTTTGTAGAAGCAACGAAATCGTTCAAGAACGATGTTTATCAATATTTGGTTTTATGT
The DNA here is from genome assembly GCA_029216955.1 of Iris pallida. Lineage (NCBI taxonomy): Eukaryota > Viridiplantae > Streptophyta > Magnoliopsida > Asparagales > Iridaceae > Iris > Iris pallida. Next base: position 2,622,299 of record JANAVB010038419.1, read on the forward strand.
CTTCAATATTTTTGTTTCTAGAGCCAATATTCTTAGTTTTGAAAGAGTTATTTCTCTCATTTCACGCTTAAACTAATTAGTGCCCTAATCTTAAGAAATATCAAGAGAACTGGAATTTGATTATTGTCTTTACTTCAACCTTTTTACTTTGCCCTAATCTCATTTTGTGGAACATAGCAGTCTCATATGTGCATAATCTCTTAAGGGTGACCGGCTAATTCTCCCATCCCCATTTCTGTGTGTAATTCTTCAGGGCTCCAAACTAATGAATAAAGAATATATTCATTCTGGAATATTTTTGCTGCATACTTTTTTTTTTGTTGAGAAAAGGATGGGATCAAGGAGAGTCCAGCCAAACTTCAATCATAAAAATTAAAAAACAATATATTCAGTAGTAAGATAACAACTATGAAACATTTAATAACTACATATAAAAAAAGATCAAAGTTCAGTGTCAAAATTCTTGCCACTTGCACCAAATCTCTAGAGTGGTGGTGAGGGTTGAGGGATAAAATTATATTATTGTAACATGCCCCTGCAGGTCGGATGTTTTATTTCATGGGCCAAGAGCTGGATTCACACTACGGTATAATTCTTTTTTAATATCTGCTTAAAATGCGTGTCAGAGAATATTCTAACCTGGGTCGCTCGCTCTGATACCATATTAAAGTCCATGCCATTTGCACAAAAACTCTCGAGCATTGGTGAGAGTTGAGGGATAATATTTATATTATTTTAACATTCATAGATAGAATATTGATAGGAAGACGATAAGGAGAATACATATTTATTTGCCTTCATGATATCCATCAACTAAGGTAGAAGCATCCACACTTCTGGGTGATGACCCTTCTAAATATGGGAACCTATGTCCGACCACGTACCTTGATTTGAGACGTAAGTCTTTCTGATCAAGCACAATCAGACATTTTGACTTGAGACCCTTTTGAGTTGTTGCATATAATAGGTCAGAAAATCTTCAACCCTTTTATTTGCGCACCATTTTAGCAATAATGATTGCTTAACAATGTCCAAATTGCTGTATATTTTATTACTTGTAAAGGTAGAGCCTTAGCTGTAACACACTCTGTATACATTAGTAAAATATGTCCTATGATAGAGGCTAAGCAACCATCAAAACTTTTAAAGTTTTAACCAATTATCTATAACAAATTTTATCCCCTACAATCTCCCATTTCAAAATAACATTAATGTTTTAAAGTATTTTCACATATATAATCAAACCATGATCCAGAATCAGGAATTCCTTGGGTTTGACATTAAGCAGTTTGCTTCTTTTTTTTCTTTTTGAGACTAAACTTTGTAAGTATTGGCCAGCATACTAGCCAACACCCAAACCAACCATATTTTCTTGATAATAACAACCTACAAACTGCTACAACTATAATACCAGTCCACAAAAACAATAAGTCCAGCAGTTCCAAGTACGACTTGTTACAGAACTAAAAGCATCCTTCTTCAAGATTAATACAGAACTTCTCCTACAAAATAAAATTATTTTCTATTTCTAGCTGAGACGCCATCTTCAAAATTCTGTCAATTATGAGCTGCCCCTGATTAAACAGATATATTTCCAACATAATATGTCAATCATAGCCCACTCAAAATTTTATGATAATGGCTTTCATGTTGTCGTACATAGGAGTCATATTTCATATTTGTAAGTAACATGGTAGCTATTTCCTTGTGGCTGCCAACAGGAATAAGTTGGTATATGTTCCTGTTGTGACTTCTTTATGGTTTATAGGAAGTTTGATGCAAGTCTGTTCAATTACTCGAGTAATATTCAGTGTTTTAGGATGTCTGATTATGCATATTTGGTAACCTTAGTGTTTTATGATGACTGATTATGCATATTTGCTAACCTTAGTGCTTATAACATAATACTCTGTGATTCTCATTTATGACATGAGCAGGAGATCTTGGACAGAGTTATGATTCGAACCGAACACTTACTCATTATGAGATGAACCCAGTAAAAGGGAAGACTGTGCTGTTCGTTGGTGACCTTTCCTATGCAGATAACTACCCAAATCATGACAATGTCAGATGGGATACATGGGGCAGGTTTGTTGAGAGAAGCACTGCATATCAGCCATGGATTTGGACTGCTGGAAACCATGAGATTGATTTTGCTCCTGAAATTGTACGTACAAAGCATATTCTATTCTTTTCTTTTTGTTTAGTTCTCTTCTTGATCATATTTTGCTTCGATGTCCTTCGATTTTCTTGAATTGTCCCATGTCTTCATGTTGGAACTTGTATGGCAATTGTGACCTTTAGTTGGTTTTTGTTTAGATGATGTCTTATACTCTATGATTAGTGGAGGGATGCCAGTCACACTTTGACACAAATACTGGGTTTCTAATAGGGTAACTTACCAAAATCCATACACGAGGGCACGGCTATACATGCATATATTTGGAGACAAATATTTGTATGTGATTGCGTTGGCGTGTATATGTCAAGGAACTTGGTATAACAAATATATTAAAAATGAACCTGTTGAAAGTAGAGACTACATTGTGAATAGAATGACTTCAAATTTTATTAGTGCTCGTGGCCAATATTTATAGAAAATACATAACATATAAAATGACATCATTAACCCTAATTAGAAATAAAAAATACATAAGATAATAAATGCAAAATATAAGATATATAATTTATTCTTCAAAACGTCCCCGCAAGCTGGAATTTGATGAAGCAAGTCAAGCAAGTCCACCTTGGAAAGAGAAAAACTGTAGATCATCCGAAAAAGAGGTAGGGGCTTTGACACTGAATATATTCCAGAAAAATTGAAGAACACTTATGAATGTTGGGGCTTCGAAAGCGAAGAAATCTCATAATGATCCATATAGAGGGGACTTCACAACCGAAGTATCTCTGAATAAAATCATCTAAACTAGGCCAATGCTCCGAAAAAATGAGAAATTCCGAAAACATCCAAAGTAGACCAGGACTCCAAAATGAGAAACTTCAGAAGAAATACCCGAGTAGCCTGGGGCTCTGTAAGACGAGAAATCCCGTAAGAAATATCTGAAATGTGCTGGGGTCGGAAGACGAGCTCCCAAAGAAAACATCAATAAGTCGAGGCTTCGCGTATGAAAGAAATCCTGAAAATGACACGGGACTTCATATACCCAAAAAAATCCGGAAGAATTCATCTCAAGAAATAATCTCAAGGTAGTCGGGGCTTTGCAAAAACTCCCGAAAGAAAGATAACAATTATCAAAACATTTGCGCCCAAAGTAGCCGACGAAGAAGGCGCAGACGTCGCAAAGAGGAATACGTATAGACGAAAAAGAGGATGAGAAGAGAGATCCTAGGTAGAGAACATAGGGCTCTGAGTGGAGGCTACATTGTGAATACAATGACTTCAAATTTTATTAGGGTTGTTCGTCTACTACTTATAGGAAATACGAAACATATAAAATGATATCATTAAACCTAACTAGAAACGGAAAATACATAAAATAATAAATGCAGAAAAATATAAGAGAATTTATTTTTCAACAAAACCTATTTGCTAAAATAGGGCACAATACTCTTCATCTCATGAAAACTTTGGGATATATACAAATGGACAAAATTGTATGTGTTTAACAAGTGTTCCATGGATGGACACGTATGTCGTGTCGGAAATAGATGGACACGTCCTGTGTCTTTCTCTTGAGTATGAATTTTACTAGGGAGAAGTGTCCTACAATCGTAGATTATGATGAGCACATGTTTGATCATTTATCTAGCAGCTTAATTTTAACTTGTGCTTACAGATTTTCCCTAAAAGTTTGTTATCTTCTCCAATTATATACATTATTACGTAGTTAAGACTTTAACTTAGCAGCTGAGTTTGATAATACATAATTGTGGAAGTGGTAAATTGAACATGTGAAAGCACAGATCTCGCTTCCTTGTTTGTACTCATTAGTTTGAATCATACTTCCAGAGAAATATGCTGAAGAATCTGAATACATCTGGTCTTACATGCAGCCTCATGAATTGATGATATATGAAACATGGCGTAACTATTACTGATGCTATTTCTTACTTAAAAACCAGAAGCAAATATACACTTCCAAGTGGGTTTGAGATAAAAATATGTTCCGTCACTTTCTACCACTTGTGATGGCATCGGTGACATTTTTTCTTCCTTGCATCTTGAAGCATGTGGGTTGTGGAAACATCATCTCCTTGTATTGGGGGTAAGGCCTACATTGCACTAGTGGGAGCCTTGTGGCACCTGGATACCCTTTTCTTTCTTTAGCCATTCATATTAACTTATTTGGTTGATAATTTGAAATTGTTTCTACCAAGGTTCACAATGTAGGTATCAAAATCGGTTTCGGAGCCTTCCTATGAGTATCGGTATCGGTAATTTTCAAAAAAAAAATTCCAATCGGAATATCAGGTTCTTCGTTTCTGAAAGCCAAAAATAATAAAAATATTTTAAAATATAGAAAAAATATTTAATAACATTTTGACATACTTTATATATTACATGTTGTTTCTTGTTAGTTTTAAATGGAATAACACACACACACATATATATTTTTTTGGAATAATGGTGAATTTATTTCTCGCATGTAGCGGAAAAGGTATTACAATACATAGATATCACAACTTCTCATGCCCCAAATTATAATATTATGGGGCCATTACAGATACATCGAATTCTATGTTATGTAGAATTCCAATAGGGGGGTAGTCAAGCCCTCGAAAATTCGTCTGTTCCGCTCCTTCCAGATGTGCCAAACGGACGCGGCGAGACGAACTCTGGCTCTTCTGGCCCAACCCGGATCCCGGCCTCTGTGATCTCAAATCCAGCTGAGAATGCTCCGGATGTCTCTATCCACCCCAACTCCTCCTCTCAGCTGCGCACACTGCTCAGTCCAAATGTGCCAGGTCATCGGACAAACAAAGAAGAGATGCCCCATAGATTCGTCCTCCCCATTACATAGCACACATTTGGCATCTGGGATCTGCATCCCAAACCTGAGGAGTCTGTCTCTCGTCATCAGTCTACCCCGTAGAAGTCGGTATGCACATAGTTGTATTTTTCGGGCAATCCCCTTGCCCCAAATGAAGTCCACCTCCTCAGCCCGGTCGTGGTGGGTCCGAACCAAGTCATAGCAGCTACGAAAGCAGAATAGGCCTGACCCGCCCCCCGTACCTGGGCCGGCCTAGCTCCAGGAATCCTTATGCTGGCTAGCGTCAATAGTAATAAGGCGAATCTCCTCGGCAAGCTGAGAAGTATACGGATATCCTTCTGGCCTCCAAACTCCATCTCTGATGATCCGACTGCATGTGAGCCCCCTGCCCGCCTCTCTGTCCAGCTGACCTCCCAATATCTCAAGCAAGGATCTGGAGCCCAACCAGGGGTCAAGCCAGAGGTCGGTAGTCGTCCCATCTTTCAAGTTCCTGCAGATAGCGGTCTGAAGCACCGGTCGACACCTCAGGATGGCCTTAAACGTGACCGAGAAATTGTTGTCTATCCTGCAGGCCCAGAAGTTAGTCCTCCTTAAGTATCTGTTCGCCATCCATTTCGTCCAAAGCGACCCCCCTTGATGAATCTCCAGGCCATCTTCACACAAGCTGCCTTCCTGACCGCGTGAAGAGGCCTCAACCCCACTCCTCCTTCCTCCCGAGGACGGCATAACTGGTCCCAGGAGATCGCATGCATCCCTCCCCTCCAAATGAAGTCAGCACAGATGGCCTCTACTTTACGAATAGTAGCCGTAGGGATCTGGATAGACTGGAGCCAGAACATCGTGATGCCAGCAATAACTGAACGCACCAACTCAATCCGTCCGCCAAATGATAGACCCGCAGCTTGCCAGCCTTCCACTCTCCTCTGAGCAAAGTCCACCAAGCTGTGACAATCCTGCTCTCTGGCGTAGTTGACCGTCAGCGGGACCCCCAAGTATTTCACTGGGAGCTCGCCTTTGTCCACTCCCAAGGCGAAGGCTCTCTCCTCCTGCTGTGTACACCGGGAACTGAAGTAGACTCTGCTTTTCTCCCTGTTTAACTGGAGCCCAGATAGACGTCCGAACTCCTCCATAGTGTCAGAGAGCGCTCTCATGTCCCGCATGGAAGGCTGTAGTAGTACCAATAAATCGTCAGCATAGATCAAATCGGAGACAACCGGACTCACCAACCGGAAAAGGGGGACGATCCTCTTGCTATGCACCGCCGTGTCCATCATGCAAGTAAAGTACTCCATCACCAAGGTAAATAGATACGGTGAGAGAGGGTCACCCTGCCTCAACCCCCTGTTGCTCCTGAAGTAGCCATGAGGTGTGCCCTGGATGAGGACTGTCACGACCCGGTCCCAATTTCTTGGGTCGAATCAGATCATGCCCAGCCTGCACCGTTGTTGAGACGGCGGCAGTAAGCTGTATCACTCATGCAGGTAATAAACAACACAGTCTAATTGCCACAACTTTAATAATTCGAATAGTTTAAAAAATTTTACAATAAAATAAAAGATACATCTGAAATACATTGTTTTCCATAAACATCTTGAATTATAAAAGAAGAAGAAAATCTAGGCAACCAGCTCATCAGTCTCGAGATCATCGTCCTCTAGTTGGGATCTCGAAAAAAATACCGCGGAACAAAGCATCATCAGTGATACCTAAAAATGTTGGGTCTCCAGTCAGGAGGGAGCAAAGTACAATTCATGCTAATTTGACAATTGAAATAATAATAGGATCATGCACTTTTAAACAATTTGAAATAAACATTTTCCAGCAGTTAAAACATTGTGATGTGAATAGACAATGAATATGACCGGCTTGGGTTGTACAGTGAAAGATATGGCTTATCCCCGTGTGTAAGAGGGGTAAGCTCGCACAGTTACAGTAGTTACAGTAGTTTGGATGTGGTCATACTCATTACACTACTCTCCCAGTCCCCAAACAGTTACAGTAGTTACAGTCAGTGCTCTCAGAGAGAGTTCCGTGTTGCATCGTGGTTTAAACTTGCAATAAAACGATTATTAAATAATTGTAAACTAACACAAAATGTACTTGCCTCAAAATGGACTGGACTGAAAAGGTTGAAGACTTCAAGATGGGATTTAGACTCGTACTCGAAATCCTACATTCGAGAAGTTGACTCAGAATCCAGGGTTACCAAGCTAACTATGCTAGTTGAAATCTCTAATTGTGTCCTAATCAATTTTAATCTTTATTTATTAAACACGAACAAAATGTGATTATCGGTGCGTTATAATTTAATAACGAGGGAAAGATCATTTAAACTTGTATTTTGGAAAAACTCGTAGTTTCCAATTTAATTGATTAAAACTTTGTATTTTCGTAATTATACATATAAAACTAAATTTCTTATTTTAATGAGAAAAAACATGATCGTTGTTAAATATTAAAACTTGTAAATTTTAATGTGAGAAAACTTTATTAATTTTCTATATCAAAATAATTATCTATTTTTGATTTATGCGTACGCTAAAATAACTCGCAAAACCATAAAACAATAGAAAATCTATGCTACAAAATTACAGGTCACAGAGAAAATAGACAGGCTGGGCTTATGCCCATTACAATTTATTTACAAAAATTGAAATAAGACGAAACAGTTGTTAGTTCTAAAATCTTCCTACAATTTAATTATGAATAAATTAAATAATAAAAATAAATTAAATATTAATGAGTCTCAGATATTGGTCCAATCATCATATAGGCTAATGCCTCAACGTCCGGACGAAACCGGTTTCGTTTGCACTTAGCCAGGCCCATTGACCAATTACGGTCGTCGCCCAAAAATCCAAAAATATTATTTTTTTTTTCGAAAAACCATTTAAAAATCATTTTAAAATTATAATTAAATTTTATAGAAAAATCCGGCAGCATTTCCTCTATTTTCGGTCAACCCAAAAACTGGAAAAGTGTGCCATAATATCCAGTATAATTCCCAAACCAGGGAAACCCATGAATTAATTTCCATAACCAATGTTATATAAAAATATATTCACAGAAATGTTTCCGGAAATATTCGAAAAATCCGAAACGTATTCGGAGATCCAATATCAACCCAGAAACATCACAGCAACAATCCGAAAACAAATATCCAGAATTCATTTCCGAAAGTTTCGGAAAAACAAACCAAACCAACAGAAACTTTCCCGAATGTTTCTCGGAAAATTCCGGAAACAAACGTAACCCAAAAATCGAATTTCCGAAGGAGATTCGTGGACCAATCTCATCATTGACACGGGAGGGACGAACTACTATGATTAACCAGAGATTACCCAAAAATCGACGGAATCCGAAGGGTTGCCTCGGACTCGGGACACGCGAATCCGCAGAAACGGAACCGAACACGGGATCGGACAACGTCGAAGAGCACACGCTGGAAACGGAACCGAACACGGGATCGGACAACGTCGAAGAGCACACGCTGGACGCTGGCCGGGCACGGGGGCGGTCGACGGGAACAGCACATGCGCTAGGGCACAGGGAGGCGGGGCGCGGCCAGGAGGTCGCGGGCGACGTCGGATGGGGTCGGGGCCGATGGCTCGGCGGCGGTGGAGCGCCGGGGAGTCGGGGCCGCGCTGGGAAACGCGCGCGGGTGGCCGGGAAATGGCCGGAGGGCGCCGCGGGGTCGGGTGGGTTTGCTTAGGAAGAGGGAGAGTAGAGTGAAGGAGAGTTTGGTGGGGGTGTGGGGAAGAAGGAGTTGTTGTTAGGGGTTTATATATAGGAGCTGAGCGGGGGTTACCGGATCCGAAGGGGTGAACGGCCGGGAAAAGAAAGGTCGTCGGTTTCCGAAGGTTACGGGAGGTAGGGGGTCGGTCAACCGAGAAGCTTCGGTTCTCAACAGTTGAGAACCCACAAAAAGAATGAGAATAAGAGTTATAAACTCTCTCTTTCTCAACTCTAAAGTTAATGAATGGTTTTAGCTTAATGGGTTAAAGGGTTGAAACCATTTAGTTTTGGGCCTAGGCTATGGGTCCAAGTTGCTAACATAAACTTATTGGGTTGAAAAAAATGGTTTATGGGTATGTATATTAGAAAGCTAAAGCTTTAAATGGATTTAAATCCAATGGGCCAAATATTCATGAATTTGGGTTTCTAACAAATGGAAAGAAAAGGATTTCAAAATAATAGATATTATAATTTAATTTATGAATTATACGAAACCGAGTCTGGTTTCGGAATTAATTCCGAACCGGGTTTCGGGAGTGGGAACGGGTTTGGGTCTCGGGTCTGGCCAGACAATCAAAAGTCCAAAAATTATATTTTTTTTAAAATAATAATTTTTAATCTAACTAAAACATAATATTAATTAATTAGAAAATTACATGTTTTGATAAATTTTTCAGATTTAATAATTCTCTAAAATGCATTTTCCTAAGCTAACAATTAATAATAATTAGTTAAATAAAAGTTACGGGTTTCACAACCTTCCCTCCTTAAGAAATTTCGTCCTCGAAATTAAAGGCAGGGTTAGGAGTAAACTCAAATCAAACAGGTACGGGTACTACGCCCGTAACTCAGGTCCAACAATAAGAATTTCCAAGGCAGTCGTGGATGAGACGGTTTAGGGACAAGTTTCATTTATGATATCATCCATGCAGAAAAATACAAAAGCGAACCAAAGTACACGAGGTTGATCAGACCATCATGCACCGGTCCTGCTTAGACAATATATTAGTGGGTGCACCCAATAAAATACTGTCATGATCAAGCTTGATAAAGAAATAGCTTGCAAAACTAGGCTAACTTAGCAGCATCAGTCAAGTTTAGAACGAAAAGATAAGAAATAGGAGTTATGTGATGGCTCAAATTTTCTGATCTTCTTCTCACCTCTGACTACGCTTGCTACTGGTTTCTTTGGCACTGAAAGGTTGAGTCCAAGCTTCAACTCTGAATTATCCAAAATGTGACTCGGATCAGAAATGTAGCGTCTGAACTGCGAAACGTAGATGACGTTGTGCACACTCTCAAGATTAGCTGGTAGAGCTAACCGGTACGCTACTTTTCCAACTCGTCTTAAAACTTAAAATGTCCTGATGTACCTGGCCTCAATTTTCCAGCTCCGTCAAAACTGATCGTTCCTCTGGTAGGAGAAAACTTCACAAAAACGCTATCTCCTTCTTCAAACTCCACTGGTCGACGACTACTATCAACCCAATGCTTCTGTTTGTCTTGGACAATCCTGAGCTTACATTCACCTTCTCTACTGCGCCAGTCACCATCTCTGGACCCAGCAGTACTCTTTCTCCTACGTCGTCCCATGCAAGTGGAGTGCGGCAACGACGTCCATAAAGAGCTTCAAATGGTGTCATACCAATACTAGCTTGGTAACTGTTGTTGTAGGAGAATTCCACCAAATGCAAATGATCTTTCCAAGACCCTCCAAATTCCAAGACGCAAGATCTCAGCATATCTTCTAGCGCCTGGTTTGTCCTCTCCGTTTGTCCGTCAGTCTGGGGATGGTAGGCGGTGCTGAACTTCGGTTGTGTTTCCAAACTGTCATGCAAACTCTTCCAAAAGTGAGAGGTAAATCTAGTATCTCGGTCAGATACAATACTTACCGGAACTCCATGAATCCGGTAGATGTGCCGTATGTACAGTGCTGCCAACTTCTCGGTGGATAAACCAACCTTGAAGGGGATAAAGTGAGCTGACTTCGTCAGTCGGTCCACGATAACCCAAATGGCATCCTTCCCTCCTTGGGATTGAGGCAGTCCCGACACAAAATCCATCGTTATGTGCTCCCATTTCCATTCCGGGATGCCAAGCGGCTGCAATAGTCCTGCTGGTCTCTGTCTGCTAGCTTTTACTTGTTGACAAATTAAACATCTAGCCACATACCTCGATACATCCTTCTTCATTCCGTACCACCACACTACAGTATGCATATTCCGATACATTTTGTTGGCTCCAGGATGTATGGAATACTGCGACTGGTGCGCTTCTTGCATCAGTTCGTTCCTCAGTTCGTCAGTTGGTACGCAAAGCCTTGTACCATTCTTCAGTGTCCCGTCGCTGGCGATTGAGAATCCCTCAAGTGTTCCTGCCAGCACTTGATCTCTGAGTTTGCAAAGCGTCTCGTCTTGGAATTGTGCCTCCTTGACTCTGTCTATCAGACTTGAACGCAATTGCAACTGCATCATTGTTGAATCAGCTCCTGGTACAATAGCTTCTCTTCCCAGTTTCTTCATTTCTTCTTCGGACAGTACAATCTCCAGTCCAAGCTTTTCCATGTTGTTGTAGAACGCAACCCAGTCCTTTACCTGAGGCATTACTGTAGATTGAGAAACCACCAGTTCCTGCGGGTAGCGCAAGGATTGGTGCAGTGGTAAGTCTCTTCTTTAGTTCCTCAAATGATGCCTGGCAAGCTTCCGTCCAAACGAACTCTTCATTCTTCCGAGTGAGCTTCGTCATCGGCTCAGCAATTCTGGCAAAATCCTTCACGAACTTCCGGTAGTAGCCAGCCAAGCCCAAGAAACTCATGATTTCAGCAACTGAGCTTGGGGTTGACCACTTCTCAATAGCTGCTATCTTCTTAGGATCCACCGAAATTTCTTCTCCTGTGACAACATAGCCAAGAAAATCCACCTTGTCTAGAAAGAATTCACATTTGAATAGCTTACCATATAACTTCTCTTTCCTCAAAGTTTCCAGAACTTTCCTAAGGTGCTCTTCGTGCTCCTCTTCCGTCTTTGAATAGATCAGAATATCATCGATGAAGACAACGACAATTTGATCTAGGTATTCATGGAAAACCTTGTTCATAAGGTTCATGAACACCGCAGGAGCATTCGTCAGTCTAAACGGTATGACCAAGAATTCAAACTGCCCACACTTGGTGTTGAATGCCGTCTTGGGAATATCTTCCTTCCTGACCCTGATCTGATGGTAGCCAGATCTAAGATCAATCTTCGAAAACACCTTGGCTCCGCTCAATTAATCAAATAGGTCATCGATCCGGGGCAGAGGGTACTTGTTCTTGATGGTGATATTGTTCAGCGCCCGGTAGTCGATGCACATTCGCACTGTTCCGTCCTTCTTGGGCACAAACAAGACAGGTGCTCCCCAGGGTGAAGCTCCGTCTCGGATAAATCCCTGGGTCTTCAGTTCATTGATCTGGTCCTTCATCTCCTTGGCCTCCTTCCGGTTGACTCTGTAGCATCCCTTAGAAATAGGGGGAGAGCCAGGGACTAGGTCAATGGTGAACTCTATGTCTCGATCTGGAGGTAATCCGAAAAGACTATCAGGGAAGATATCTACCATAAAGGTGCAACTAAGAATTTTATTCATGTGGAGAATTACAGCAAAAACTCTCATGATTGATCTAAGGACATCCTGTTACAACTTCTTATAACAATAGATAATGCTATTCAGCAGTCCTAGGTACTATTCTTCATGGTTCTGGCTCTTGCATGAGCAGTCTCCAACTGCTTCACCTTCTATGAACCTCAAGTCTGCTTCATGTCTTATTGTAGGAGGCAAGGTCTGCTAGATAGGAAGAGAGTCCCTAGGTTGTGGCCTAACAGGTGTTGCTGGGGTATGTGCTCTGGTTTGATGGAAAGATAAGGGGCAGTCCTTTACCCGATGTTCAGCAGATCCACATGCCAAACATTTTCCCAATCTCTTGCGACAAATATTGGCTTGGTGACCAGGCCTTTTACAGTAGTCACCAACCAATAGCTTCTTACGATATGACTGCCGGATAGGGCTCAAATATCTTCTAGATTCAGGGGTATCCCTCCTAGAACGAGGTTCCGCTTCAACTTGGTTTAAGATAGCTAAGGCTACATCATTGACGTTCTTCATGACTTCTCTCGTGATATTCATCTGTTCCTGCTGGGCTTCAGCTTGAGCCTTCTGGAACTCCAAGATTTCTTGAAATAGGGCAACCATTTGGGAGGTGTTTGCTGGTACTGGTGGAGCAACAGGAATGGGTACTTCCCCAAGGAAATGCAGCTCAGTTTGAGAAGAGGTAGGATCCGCCAGTGTAGTAAAAACTTCACTGGATGCATTATGGGGACGGTCAATCAGCTGCGAGGGAATAAACCCTGAACTTGGTTGAGGAGATGGGGTATGATTCGGGGATGACACCTCATCGCCAGCAGGATTGGTCTTGTTAATGGCCATTCTCTGGAAGGTTTAGGATGCAAACATAAGCAAGGTATCCTACCAGTCTATAATCAAACAAAAATATTTATGTATATAATTCGGACCTATGTTGTGGCAAATCAATGTTCTAGTGTTCTAATTGTTTCTAGGTATGTTTTCCTAAGTTGTTGATCGGACCTGCATGGGCCACCACTAAAAACATGTCACGACCCGGTCCCAATTTCTTGGGTCGAATCGGATCATGCCCAGCCTGCACCGTTGTTGAGACGGCGACAGTAAGCTGTATCACTCATGCAGGTAATAAACAACACAGTCTAATTGCCACAACTTTAATAATTCGAATAGTTTAAAACTTTTTACAATAAAATAAAAGATACATCTGAAATACATTGTTTTCCATAAATATCTTGAATTATAAAAGAAGAAGAAAATCTAGGCAACCAGCTCATCAGTCTCGAGATCATCGTCCTCTAGTTGGGATCTCGGAAAAAATACCGCGGAACAAAGCATCATCAGTGATACCTAAAAATGTTGGGTCTCCAGTCAGGAGGGAGCAAAGTACAATTCATGCTAATTTGACAATTGAAATAATAATAGGATCATGCACTTTTAAACAATTTGAAATAAATATTTTCCAGCAGTTAAAACATTGTGATGTGAATAGGCAATGAATATGACCGGCTTGGGTTGTACAGTGAAAGATATGGCTTATCCCCGTGTGTAAGAGGGGTAAGCTCGCACAGTTACAGTAGTTTGGATGTGGTCATACTCATTACACTACTCCCCCAGTCCCCAAACAGTTACAGTAGTTACAGTAGTTACAGTCAGTGCTCTCAAAGAGAGTTCCGTGTTGCATCGTGGTTTAAACTTGCAATAAAACGATTATTAAATAATTGTAAACTAACACAAAATGTACTTGCCTCAAAATGGACTGGACTGGAAAGGTTGAAGACTTCAAGATGGGATTTAGACTCGTCCTCGAAATCCTACATTCGAGAAGTTGACTCAGAATCCAGGGTTACCATGCTAACTATGCTTAGTTGAAATCTCTAATTGTGTCATAATCAATTTTAATCTTTATTTATTAAACACGAACAAAACGCGATTATCGGTGCGTTATAATTTAATAACGAGGGAAAGATCATTTAAACTTGTATTTTGGAAAAACTCGTAGTTTCCAATTTAATTGATTAAAACTTTGTATTTTCGTAATTATACATATAAAACTAAATTTCTTATTTTAATGAGAAAAAACATGATCGTTGTTAATATTAAAACTTGTAAATTTTAATGTGAGAAAACTTTATTAATTTTCTATATCAAAATAATTATCTATTTTTGATTTATGCGTACGCTAAAATAACTCGCAAAACCATAAAACAATAGAAAACCTATGCTACAAAATTACAGGTCACAGAGAAAATAGACAGGCTGGACTTATGCCCATTACAATTTATTTACAAAAATTGAAATAAGACGAAACAGTTGTTAGTTCTAAAATCTTCCTACAATTTAATTATGAATAAATTAAATAATAAAAATAAATTAAATATTAATGAGTCTCAGATATTGGTCCAATCATCATATAGGCTAATGCCTCAACGTCCGGACGAAACCGGTTTCGTTTGCACTTAGCCAGGGTCCATTGGCCAATTACGGTCGTCGCCCAAAAATCCAAAAATATTATTCTTTTCCGAAAAACCATTTAAAAATCATTTTAAAATTATAATTAAATTTTATAGAAAAATCCGGCAGCATTTTCTCTATTTTCGGTCAACCCAAAAACTGGAAAAGTGTGCCATAATATCCAGTATAATTCCCAAACCAGGGAAACCCATGAATTAATTTCCATAACCAATGTTATATAAAAATATATTCACAGAAATGTTTCCGGAAATATTCGAAAAATCCGAAACGTATTCGGAGATCCAATATCAACCCAGAAACATCACAGCAACAATCCGAAAACAAATATCCAGAATTCATTTCCGAAAGTTTCGGAAAAACAAACCAAACCAACAGAAACTTTCCCGAAAGTTTCTCGGAAAATCCCGGAAACAAACGTAACCCAAAAATCGAATTCCCGAAGGAGATTCGTGGACCAATCTCATCATTGACACGGGAGGGACGAACTACTATGATTAACCAGAGATTACCCAAAAATCGACGGAATCCGAAGGGTTGCCTCGGACTCGGGACACGCGAATCCGCAGAAACGGAACCGAACACGGGATCGGACAACGTCGAAGAGCACACGCTGGACGCTGGCTGTGCACGGGGGCGGTCGACGGGAACAGCACGTGCGCTAGGACACAGGGAGGCGGGGCGCGGCCGGGAGGTCGCGGGCGACGTCGGATGGGGTCGGGGCCGACGGCTCGGCGGCGGTGGAGCGCCGGGAAGTCGGGGCCGCGCTGGGAAACGCGCGCGGGCGCGGGTGGCCGGGAAATGGCTGGAGGGCACCGCGGGGTCGGGTGGGTTTGCTTAGGAAGAGGGAGAGTAGAGTGAAGGAGAGTTTGGTGGGGGTGTGGGGAAGAAGGAGTTGCTGTTAGGGGTTTATATATAGGAGATGAGCGGGGGTTACCGGATCCGAAGGGGTGAACGGCCGGGAAAGGAAAGGTCGCCGGTTTCCGAAGGTTACGGGAGGCAGGGGGTCGGTCAACAGAGAAGCTTCGGTTCTCAACAGTTGAGAACCCACAAAAAGAACGAGAATAAGAGTTATAAACTCTCTCTTTCTCAACTCTAAAGTTAATGAATGGTTTTAGCTTAATGGGTTAAAGGGTTGAAACCATTTAGTTTTGGGCCTAGGGCTATGGGTCCAAGTTGCTATCATAAACTTATTGGGTTGAAAAAAATGGTTTATGGGTATGTATATTAGAAAGCTAAAGCTTTAAATGGATTTAAATCCAATGGGCCAAATATTCATGAATTTGGGTTTCTAACAAATGGAAAGAAAAGAATTTCAAAATAATAGATATTATAATTTAATTTATGAATTATACGAAACCGAGTCTTGTTTCGGAATTAATTCCGAACTGGGTTTCGGGAGTGGGAACGGGTTTGGGTCTCGGGTCTGGCCAGACAATCAAAAGTCCAAAAATTATATTTTTTAAAAAATAATAATTTTTAATCTAACTAAAACATAATATTAATTAATTAGAAAATTGCATGTTTTGATAAATTTTCCAGATTTAATAATTCTCTAAAATGCATTTTCCTAAGCTAACAATTAATAATAATTAGTTAAATAAAAGTTACGGGTTTCACAAGGACTGAGAAAGTAGGGGAGCAAATGCACTCCCTCACCCTCGCAACCCACTTCTCGTCGAACCCCATGGCAAGCATCAAGTGACACAGGAAGTCCCGGTTGACCGTATCATAGGCTTTCCGGAGGTCAAGCTTCACACAAGCCTTCATCCCCCCAGGTTTGCTGAACTCCCTCACCATCTCATGAGCTAGCGGGCTGTGCTCCGCTATCGACCGGCCCTTGATGAACGCTGTTTGATTCTGGGACACCAATCCCTGCATAATCCCCTCCATACGCCTGCACATAAGATGAGTGATAATCTTATAATGAAAGTTACAGCAAGCAATTGGCCGAAAGTCTGCGAGCGAGGTCGCTCCCTCCTTCTTAGGAACCAGCGTCAAGAAGGTGTGGTTCATCTCCTTCAGAAGCCTGTCTTCCACGAAGAACTCCTGTACCGCCGCCAGAACAGGGGTCTTAAGCACACCCCAGTGTCACTTAAAGAACCCTGAAGAGAAGCCATCAGGCCCAGGAGCTTTGTTGGGATTAGCCTTCATCACAATGTCTTCCACCTCCTCCACCCTCACAGGAGCCAAAAGCAGGCTATTCCCATGGTGGGACACCAGCCTCTTCGTGACAAGGGCTGGAAACGTGCTAGTGTAATCCGTTTGCTGATATAAGTCAGTGTAAAATCTGACGGCCTCCTCATGTATCTCCATCGGGTCCCCTACAAGACGTCCCTCGGCATTCAGAAGGCTGGGGATGCTGTTCCGGTGCTGACGGGTGCGGATCACATCATAGAAGAATTTAGTGCACCGGTCTCCATCTTTGAGCCAGGTACATTTAGCCCTCTGTGCCACACTAATCTCCTCCTGCAGCCTCATGGTGCTGACCTCCTCAATCAGGATCTTCTCCTTAGCCGCCAATTCTTCGTTCAGAATGTCAGCTTGGAGAGCCACCTGAGTGTTCCGAAGCTCGACTTCCTTGTCCGCCAGAGAAGACCGCGGTCTCGTCTTCACCCAACCCCTGAGAGCACGCTTGATCTGCTTGAGTTTATGAACCATGCGGAACTGAGCCGTGCCTTCCCGGAAGTGCTGCATCTCTCCCGTAACCACCTCCTCATATCCAGCCGATAGGTACCAGCTGTTGTTATACCGAAACGGCCTCGCCCGCACAGTGGGTCTCTCACAAAGGCCAACCCGGATAGGAGAATGGTCGCTAGTACCCGCCGCAAGACCTTCCGCCACCGAGTTCGGGAAGCACCTGAACCATTCACTATTGCCCAAGGTCCGATCCAACTGACAAGCAATCCGATTATGTCCTTGTTGTGCCAGGTCCAGATATGTCCAGCTCTCTCCAGCCCCCGCATCCCAGACAGAAGAAGACATCTCTGGAAGTCATATAAAATCGAATCCGGAACAGGGCGACCTCCCACCTTCTCATGGCGAAGCAGCATAGCATTGAAGTCCCCCATAATGAGCAAAGGAAGATGCATGTTGTCCGCCGTAGTACCCAGGTGCACTATGTCTTCCCACAAAGCCTCCCGGAGTCTCCGGTCATTGTGCCCATAGACAGCACCCAGAATGAATCGGAACCCTCCTTTGTTCTCAAAAGTAATGCCGATGAGTTGTTCTGATTTATGGATCTGCACCCCCTCCCAGCTACCTCGGTTCCACCTAACCCAGATCCTTGCCATATCGCAAAGATCCAGGTTGTGGATGTGATCCCAGTTAGCCGAAGTCCTACGCGAGAGCATGGCGGCCCCTCTGATCTTCGTCTCCAGCAATATAGCAATGTCACACGACTCTCTCCTCAGCACCCCTCCAATCTCCCTCCATCGTCCAATGGAACACCCCCCCTAATGTTCCATGCTAGGATCGACATTTAATTAATAAGTGAGGGGTCCCCCTGGAACTCGTCTGGATCGACACTCGAGGAAAGTGTCTTATCCGCCTGATCAATGACTGCATCCACCATGGAGGAAGGAGCAAGATGTGCCTGGATCCTGCTAAGAGTAAGTGCCCAGTCAGGATTGGCTTCAGTCTGGTCGTCCAGATCCCTCGCCTGGGGGATATCCTTCCGCGTTGCCGGAGCATGTCTTTTCCTGCTGCTGTACACCATAATCGCCGGGGAGGCCTCCATCACCATCTGACCACTCTTCGCCGCGCTCATACCCCTGGTAACCATGGTCCTCTGTGGCCTGAAAGGGACGAGAGCGCCCTGCGTGCTCTCCTGTCTCTGCGGTGATCCTGACTCCAGCCTCCTCTCTACCTCCATCACTGTGTCCTCCATATGTCTATCTGGCGACGACTCCCCAGGTAAATGACTGGGAGCCTTCTCCATCCGGTAGCCTCCGTCTGAACCGCCGGTGACCGGGCGGCCTCCTTCCTCTTGTGTTTGCATGCCCCGGTAGGGTGCCCAAAACACTCGCAGTATGAACACATGGGTGGGACCCAGTCATACTCCACCGACTGTGTCAGAACCTCCCCAGACGGTACCTGATACTCAAGCATACTCGGAAGCTTCGAGTCCGCCTTGATCTCCACGAAGACCCTGGCATACATCAGTCTGGTACGGAAAGCAGTGGCCTCGTCAGCCTTGATCGGCTTCCCCACGAGGCTGGCCAGTCTCATGAGCAGCGGAATACTCCAATACTTCACAGGGAACTCTGGGAATCGGATCCAGATGGGAATAGCGTTCAGCACCTCCTTCTCACATCTCAGCTCCGGCGTCAACTCCTTCAGAATAATTAGTCTCCCATCAAATGACCAAGGCCCTTCCTGCAGAATCCTGGTCACATCCTCCGCTAGACCAAATTTGACATAGTAGAACCCATTCTCCCTGGAGAAGAATTCCATGCTACCTTTGGGTCTCCAGACTCGCTCCGCATAACCCCGGATTTGGTCATAGAACGGTTTGTTCCCTAACACATACAACACCAGAATATTCTTCTAGAATTCTGAAACCACCGCTATTTCCTCTGCAGGAAAACACGTCCGTAGCCCTCCTCCAACAGACATCGGTGTGACATAATCCATTGACAACGGGCTTTTCGTCGCCACCGGCGTGCAAACCTCCTTCCATGACCGAGGCCGCTGCTCCTCAGTGTGTGCCCTGGTCGAAGGGTTCGCAGGACCCGGGCCTTTCCTGCCATCAGCAACGGCAATGCCCTTAGCCTTCTCTGCCGCCGTCGCCTTTGGCCTCCATCCTGGTAAAGTGCGCACCGGACCTCCCCCATGATGACGGGGATCAACTGTGCCTGTCGATGATCGAGTTCCATAATTCCCTGGCCCCGTCCGCCCCGATGCGTGGGTTTGGGCCCCTCGTCTCCCTCCAGTCCGACGTCTTGCCACCGTCTGCCAGCCCGCCTCTCCATTGTTGTCCACCTCGGACCCGAACTCGAAGACGGAAGCCGCAGCCCCTGATCCTCCCATGCGCCCGACCCCCCCCCCCCCCCCCCCCCCCCTTCCCGCCCGTGGGGGTCCCACTACTGCCGTCCAACGCCCCCCTACCACTGCCCGACCCCTCCCCACCTGGGAGGGTGACACCGCCGCCGCCCGACCCCCCCCCCCCCTCCGGGGGGGTCACACAGCCGCCGCCGGGACCTGTCCCGCTTCCGCCGTCCCCGCCCGACCCCCCCACGCCTGGGTGGGGGGGGGGGGGGTTCCCACTTCCGCCGCCCGACCCCCCCTTGTTTGGGGGGGTCCCTTGGAGGCCGCCGCCCGACCCTCCTGTCGCCCTCCCCCCCCCCCCCCCCCCCCCCCCCCCCCCCCCCACCCCCCGTCCCTCCAAACCTTCGGGCCTCCTTCCCCGCGAGCGGATCGGGGGGGCGGGGAGGAGGCGAAGCCGCCTGGAAAACCCTAGCAGACATCGAAAAAGTGTTTTTTTTTTTTAATAATTTTTTTTACACACACACACACACATATATATATATATATATATATATATATATATATATATACACACACGATTTGGGACAAATGGTAATGGGTACTGTGTGGCAATAAGGAATCTTATCGACACACTATAACATTGTTGATCTTTGGCACAACCAAATTATTATGTTGACACTATTTTTCTGTACTTCCCTATTTTTCATTCATTTTTTTCTTTGTTGAGTTGATTGGGAAATAGACCCGCAATGTCGGTATCGGCTAGTATCAGTAGCGGTCACTATCTGGTTGGGATGTGCCAAATACAATGCCGATAGTATCACCCGATACTGGGAACTATGGTTTCAATATTAAGCCGGAAGCATTAAAGTTTGGAGACGTTCTTTATTGGAAAGGTTCAAATGACTGAAATTCTGATAACAACTTTCAGGGTGAGACTATCCCGTTCAAGCCATTCACACACCGATATCCTGTTCCCTACAGAGCTTCAGGAAGCACAACTCCATTCTGGTACTCCATCAAGCGTGCCTCAGCATATATCATTGTCCTGGCTTCCTATTCTGCATATGGTACGGATTCATGATCCATCTCTTCATAGTTCTTAACTTTGATGAAGCTCTAATTAGTGAGCAATAGTGCTAAATGAATCAACTTGGCATCAATAATCATTGACGAATTCTTTTGCACCACCATCCTTATGAAAGATCCTGCCCTATAAAAAAGTTTTAACTTGACTTCTGTATAGAATCCTTTCAGTATCATTGTGATGTAATGCTAATGGCATGACATAAAAAAGGGCCTCTCACTACCATGATGGTCCCGCTTACATAGGATTTGGAGAGGGTCGAGATGTAAGCAGTCTTACCCCCATACATACCGCGCAACATAGATTGTGTAAACAAGTATCTAACAGGAAATTTATTCTCATATTTTTCACTAAATGCTGCATTGATCATTGCATCTGTAGGATTCTGTTTATTCAACTAGGTTCATACTAATCTTTCTTTTATATATGTACTGTGGTGGACTAAGAGTAGTTTCAGCATTATCTGTCAACCAAGTAGTTTGGAGCATGGTATGAAATATTGGTTTCAGAATTGGTTTCGGGCCCTTCCAATGAGTATTGGTATTGGTGGTTTCGATAATTTCGGTTGTTCCAGAATGGAGTATCGGGTTCTTCTTTTTGGGAAAGCCAAAAATGATAGCCTTTTAAAATTCTAAAAAATATTTCATACATTTAGACATAATTTTATATATTATATGTTGTTTTCCGTTCGTTTTAAATGGAATAATATTCACTTGCAATAGATATTATTGTTTATTTATTTGCCTTTAGACAAAGTGCAACCGCAATAAGTAGTTTTGAGTGAAATAATATTGATATAGATAAATGTTGTGAATTTACAGATACATAACTTCGACAAATAGTAATGATTTCAACTTATCAATAAAGAATCATTTCGACACTATAACATTTCTAGTCTTCACACAACTGAATCATTGTGCCGACACTTCCATTCTTCTATCTTTTTGGTTCAGTTTTTCTTTGCCAAATTGATTGGAAAAAAGACCCCCAATCTCTATATCAGTCAGTAACGGTAGGATCAGATTGGGAAATGCCTAAATCGTGCCGGTATCATCCGTATCAGTATCGGCGATGCTGTAAACTATGGTTTTGGAGTTTATGCTTGGAACTTATCTACTAGCCTACTTAGTAAAGCTTGTCTTTTCCCCGTTCTCTTACAGGTAAATACACACCTCAGTTCAAATGGCTTGAAGCTGAGTTTCCAAAAGTGAACAGATCCGAGACACCTTGGTTGATTGTTCTCATGCATTCACCATGGTACAACAGTTACAACTATCATTACATGGAGGGAGAATCCATGAGAGTGATGTACGAGCCATGGTTTGTCAAGTACAAAGTTGATGTGGTGTTTGCAGGTCATGTCCATGCTTATGAACGTAGCGTAAGCACCAATTCTTCTATCCAATAATTTTGTTCCATAGGAAACCGTTCATGGAAGAATGAAATAATTCATGTGTGTTCATTTTTGTCTAGACTTCTACACCCCCATAAAATATGAAATCACTCTGGAATTATGCAGGAACGTGTATCAAACGTTGCATTCAATATTGTGAATGGATTATGTATGCCACTTCCTGATCCTTCAGCACCTGTGTACATAACTATCGGCGATGGGGGAAACCTTGAAGGACTTGCTACTAAGTATGTTCTTTCTATTCATTCTCTAGGATTCCTAGGATGATACTACTGTTACTAGACTTATTTGATTTGATTGGGAACTGAGAGAGAGCATTTTTGTTTCGAACTGCAGCATGACCGAGCCACAACCTGAGTACTCTGCTTACAGAGAATCCAGCTTCGGTCATGCAACTTTTGACATCAAGAACCGAACCCATGCTTACTATGCCTGGCACAGAAACCAGGATGGATATGCGGTTGAAGCCGATACAATGTGGTTCTACAATAGATTCTGCAATGCCATGGATGAACCATCGGCTTCTTCATGATGCTGGATCTATTATTTCCTTCAGAACATTCGTCGGTTCTTAAATTTAAACAATGGATATCGAAATTTCTGTTGTCACTCTAGGTTATTTCGCATTTCATTTAATGATTGTGTAATGAGTTATTGTTTCCCCTTGTTTCTGCAACACGTACCTTGGTCAATAAAATGATAGTTAGCATATTGTTGATGATATTGTTATGATAGCTGTTGCTTTCGCAGTCTGTCAATCTCAATTGTACATTATATTGTAAATTTACACTAGCTGCAGAGTAGGGTATTGTCTTTTTTTATTTTTAGGGTCTGCTTGGCAATTGTAGGGGTAGCGGTTATGAGGTGTTTTTAGAGTACCGGTTATGAGGGGTCCGGTTTTGGATGGTTTTTAAGTAGCGGCTTTTAAACCAGTCCAATCCATGCTTGGTAATTCACTAACGAGCAGTTCTGAAATTTTTTTTTATACGAATTAATTAAATAGGGAAGGGTATCAGTAGTTATAATTATATATATATATATATTTGAGGATATAAATGGAATAAAAAAATAGAGCCGCTCAAAATCGGTTTTGGGGGGTTTTTGAGCCCACCAAAACCGGTGCCTCAAAAAAATTAACAAGAAGGGGTTTTCATAAACGATCGGTTCAAAAACACCCCAAAACCGGTGAAAACATCGTTACCAAGCAGATCCTAAGGGTTACACATAAGTTATTACAAGTGTTCCTAAAAATGCCACAATCAAAACAAAATAAGGTTCATGCTTTCAAACCGACCTCGTGGGCAGAATTGTGCCAACCGACAGCCATCAGAGAGGAAATAGAACTTCAATGTGTAGAACCCAAATCGTCCACAGGTTTTAAAGTTGCGACGAAGCCAACGGAGTATTGGAGAAACATCATTGTGCTATACGTAGTGGGGCTCGAGACTGTTCTTTGGACAATTGACAGCATTTACTATTCAGGAATGGCGTCCAAAAGGAGCAATGGAAATATTGTCGCGAGAAAAATAGAGTTCGGTATTGAGGAGGATTTAGAGAGGATCTTGGAAACATGTCCATAATGCGATAGAACCTACCATCATAAATTCCTAATCTTCCTGCATCTGTTGCAATTGATCCGCTCTTAATATATGTGCAAGTAAAGTGTCAATTTGGTAAAGAAACATAACACAAGTCATTTTAGGAGAAACCATAAGGTCGAAACCAAAAAGAGACATGTAGAAATGCCCCTCTTTGCATTCTGATGCCATCATGGTCGAATCTGACATTCAAAGGGCCATGCACAAATACTAAAAAAAATGGACATTTTTTAACCACTCTAAGGGTCTGCTTGGCAATTATCGGGGTAGCGGTTATGAGGTGTTTTTAAAGTACCGGTTATGAGCGGTTATGAGGGGTCCGGTTTTGGATGGTTTTTAAGTAGCGACTTTTAAACCAGTCCAATCCATGCTTGGTAATTCACTAACGAGCGGTTCTGAAAGTTTTTTACACGAATAAATTAAATAGGGAAGGGTATCGGTAGTTATAATTATATCTATTTTTGTGAGGATATAAATGGAATAAAAAAATAAAGCCACTCAAAACCCGCCGATTTGCGGTGTTTACAAAGCCACCCAAAAATACATTACACCGGTTTTGGAGGGTTTTTGAGCCGACGAAAACCAGTGCCTCAAAAAAATTAACAAGCAGGGGTTTTCATAACCGATCGGTTCAAAAACACCCCAAAACCGGTGAAAACACCATTACCAAGCAGACCCTAAAAAAGCAACTTTTTTCTGACATTGTAAGCGCCATGTTATTGCCGTTTCTAAAAAATATGAAGGCCTAAACCTAACCTAAAAATGGAGATTTGACATTAGTGATATATACGGAAGTTAAAAAATTTGGAGCCTTCCGGTTTTGGGGGGCATGTGCGATCGCACAGCTTGTACATGCATGCTCAGAAACGGTCCTGGATGCTATGGTCGCTTGACCTGTTTTAGTTGTGGAACTTGCTCACGCCTTTTTCTTTTATGAAGGTTCACATAACTCAACGTGACCTGAACGGTCCTGATGAGGTTGGGATAGTATTCAGAGTGATACAACGTTTTATGCAGCATGACACGAAGTACTACTATGAGATTGGGATTGGCAATACAACAAGGAAGTTTTGGTTCAGAACCCCTCCGGAAATTGGTCCTGATGTTCCTTATGCATTTGGCATTATAGGTGAATTTCGTAATTATCTTGGCATTTAGAGTCATCTGCCATACATATGACATTGAATTCATAGTGTTAATCTCCTGGTCATCTATAGCACAGGAGGAACACTTAGCTTGTCGACCTTTCTATTTTCTCATATCCTAACCCTAACCTTTCTATTTTCTCATCTTGCTCGGAGTCTTGTAACACGGGGCTTGTTTGTTTTTGCCACTTATAAGTGGCAACAACTTGTAAGTAGCAGCTTTTAGAAAATGGCAGCAAATAAGCATGTTTGTTTTTTGCCACTTGTAAGTGACTCTAATTTTAGAAGTGACATTTTGTCACTTCAAAAATGAATAAGTACTTATAAAGTGTAAGGAGTTTGTTTTGTCCTCGTCTATTTTTTTTAATGAGTAAAATACTCTCAAGCTTATAATAAGAAAATAAATCATAATCCATCTCACCACAACTCTTTCCCTCTTCCCTCTGTGGTGAAGATGATGGCTACTACTAAGGAGTCCCAGGTTTGTTCTATTTTTCTTTCTATTATCTTAATAAAGATCTTTGCATCTATTCTTTGGGTTAAGCACATGATTTGTTCTCTCTCTGTCAGCACAGACACTCTTCCTCTATAGCTCGTCTTCAATTTCTGTAATATATACTTGATTTTTGGATGTTTGGATGATTAAACGATAGATCTAGTTGAAATATTTTCAAATTGATGTATTATAAATGCTTCAAACTTATGTGTTTAAAGACTCTTAAAAAATTGTGTATGTTTAACAATTTAAATTTAAATATTACCTTGATAGCAATAATCTACGTGAATAAATTTGATGGCATCATATACGCACATAAAAATAACTTTGTTTAGAAGGAGCAATAACAATTATATAAATATGTTGAACACAAGGGTATAATAGTAAAATTTTAAATTACATCAACCACCTAATATATATATATATATATATATATATATATATATATATATATATATATATATATATATATATATATTTTTTTTTTGAAGCAATGGGTACTTGTGGCGAACTCGCCTCCACTGAGGCTCGAACTCTCGACCACTTGGGCCGCATGCATCTCTCTTAACCACTAGGCTAGAGGTCATTTGCACACACACACACACACACACACACACACACACACACATATATATATATATATATATATATATATAAGTGGCAAAAACAAACAACACTTTGAACCACTTGTAAGTGGCTCCACTTGTAAGTGTTGCCACTTATGATTGAAAAAACAAACAAACACCCTCTCAGTCGATACTGATACCTATCAGCTATATCATCGTATCGTGTTTAAACTAAGGGATACATAATTTGCTATGTATGCAACAAATTGCATTCAAGAATTATCATTTTTGTTCTGCGTTCCATGTACTGCATTTCCCATTTGATGTGCACATTTGAAGTTTAACCAATGTTCCGCTTTTCCTTTTTCTTTCTGATTTCCACAGCGTTCCACGTTACAGGTAATTATTTTTGAGCGAAATAGATTTAAACCACATATAGGCTAAATTGCAACTAAATACCTTGAAGTTTCAACTTTTTGCAACTAAATACCCTAAACTTTAAAAATTAGCAACTAAATACCCTAAATTTTCAACCTGTAAGCAAGTGGCCAAGCGTTGTTACATTCACTATATAAAGACAATAATGCCCTCAGGTAAATAACCCCTAATTTAATAGGACAGCCCAAGTTTGAGAAACTTTTACTGGGAACAACCCAAAAATTATTTGGGGGCAGCCCAATATTAGAGTTTTTCTCTCTCCTCTTCCTCCTTCCTCCTCCTCCTCCTCCTCCTTCCTCCAGCGGATGTGGGTGCGGACCAGGGTGACGCCGACGAGGGGATGGACCGTCATGTCCGGCTTCAGGCCCGAGGCCGTCCCGGTCTACTCCGCGCTCGCGGAGGAGTTCGCGGTGTTCGACCGCTGGTTCGCCTCCGTCCCCGCCTCCACCCGGCCAACGACGAACACCCCTCGCACGACGTCGCCAGGGGGCAGAGGTTCGTGAAGGAGATCTATGAGACGCTGAGGGCCAGCCGGCAGTGGAACGAGGCGGCGCTGCTGATCACCTACGACGAGCACGGAGGGTTCTACGACCACGTGCCGACGCCGGTCTCCGGGGTGCCCAACCCAGATGGGATGATCGGCCGGACGCCGTACTATTTCAAGTTCGACAGAATGGGGATTCGGGTGTCCGGACATGACGGTCCGCGCCATCCCTTCGCCCATGGACTCCTCCTCCTCCTCCTCCTCCTTCCTCCAGCGGATGTGACGAGGGTGTCGCCGACGAGGGACGCGGCGACGACGAGGCCCTCGACGGCGGAACGGCTCTCCAACTTGAGCTGCTTCTTCTTCTTCTTCTCCGAGGACTGCCAACATGTTGGCAGTCCTAGGACTGCTAGGACTGCCAGCATGTTGGCAGTCCTACTTGCTGGAAAAAATTGGGCTAGTCCCAAATAAAAAAATGGATGGCAAACTTGTAAAATTTTTTTAACATTTTTGGGCTAGCCCCAAGTAAAAAGTGTGATGCCCTTAGGAAAACCCTAAAATGGGGAAAAAAAAATCAGTTGTTTAATAAGTTCAAAAGAAGAAGGAAAAAAATGAAAAAAAAAAGTAAAGGATATTGGCATTACCATACCCGAACCATTAACTATCGGATATATCCGATAACTATCCGATATCCGATCGGATAAACGTTTTGGCTACCATATCCGTTACCGATAATTTTATCGGATATCGGATAATATCCGAACCAATAAGATTACTAAAAAATATATTAAAAAAGGGAAGAAAAGAATCAGAACCAACAGATTTTGTCAAGAATAACAGATTTTCACATTGAAACGATAGATTTTGTCAAGAAACTACATATTTTCACATTGGAACAACATATTTTGTCATAATTCTCCACACAAGCACAAATAACTAATAATCTCATGCATACATTGAATACATTGCACATATTAGTAATTCTCCACACAACAAAAAATTCTCCACACAAGGCTCATACATAATACATAGTTCAGTACATGTCATACATCATCTTAGTACATAAGCAATTTGCAGGAGGCTTGTCTTGTTTATAGCCAAAAACAACATGTCCACTAATATTTTGTTATCTGCTAGCTTGTTAATGAATGAAAAGTCAAGATAACACTCATTTTAGGATTGTCTTGTTTATAGCCAAAAACAACAGTTTGCAGGAGGCTTGTCTTTGACTCTTTGATACCTAAAAGTCAAGATAACACTCATATTAGGCTAGCTTGGTTCAGATTCTTTATAGCCAAGATAACACTCATATTAGGCTTGTCTTGTTTATAGCCAATTAAATATTATTGGTTCGGATTTTATTGGTTCGGATATGGCACTTACCGTATCCGTATCCGATATCCGATAAATATCCGATAAGATATCCGAATCCGTATCCGTATCCGAAATTTAGGATATTTTCGGTTCGAATACGGATCGGATACGGATTTTCGGTCGACCATTGACAGGCCTAGCCTAGTACTACAAAACGATTGAACAAATATAAGAGGTTATACTAAGAAGACTGCATAAAGGTCAAAATTTGACAGCTTGCTGACGTAAGGCAGTAACTTGAAAGTTAAAAGTTCGTATGTGTTGCTAATTTTTAAGGTTATTTATAAGGGAACATTAAAAATTGATCAGGGCTAACCAGGATTGGGACTAGCCAATATTTGAGGAGAATTTATTGGGACTATCCAAATTTTCTACTCATGGGGCTGTCCAAACCCCACACCCCCCTCCCCCAAGCCCAAATTTCACTCTCATTTCTAAAATTTCACTCTCTCTTCCAAAACCCTAGCCGCCGCCGCCTTCTTCTCCTTCTTCTTCTTCACCATTTTCATTCTCATCTCCATCAAAACCCTAGTTTTTTTCTCATCTTCTTCTTCCTCCTCTTCTCCACCATTTCCATCATCACCATCTCCATCAAAACCCTAGTTTCCTTCTCATTTCCAATTTCGATGCATGGAAACAAACCCTAAAGTGCATGAAAATAAAGCTTAAATACTTATTTTCTCACAAAGAATGCATGAAAATAAACCATAAAATGCATATTTCACTCTATTATCAAGATTGAAATAAACCCTAACATGTTTTTTCCATTCGAAAATTTTGACTTTAGGACTGCCATAAATTGAGGCAGTCCTGAAAGGGACTTGCTGTACAGCAAGTCCCTTTCAGGACTGTCTCAATTTCTGCAATCATGCTGCAATCCTTCTGTAGAGCATGTCCCTTTCAGGACTGCCACAATTTCTGGCAGTCATCAGTACTTCTAGGACTGCCAACAATTGTGGCAGTCCTGTTGTACATCGAGTCTATTTCAAGATTGTCACAATTTCTGACAGTCCTTAATACTTCTAGTACTGTCAGAAATTGTGGCAGTCCTGATATGAACCTAATTCTTCTACAACTAAGGTTTCTTCCATAGTTTTTCTTCTACAACTAGGATTTCATGCATAATTCTTCTATTAATAAAGAAAAATTGGTTAATAGACTAATAGATTAATAGATTTGATAATCCAATTTTTTCTACAACTAGGATTTCATCCATAATGCCCAAACAAGAAGAAGAAAAATAAACTAAGGTTTGGAGAAAGAGAACTGAGAAATTAGAAGAGCTCAAAAAATTAAAATAAACTAGGTTTGGAAAAATTGATGTTCTTGTTCTTGTTCTTGTTCTTCTTCTTGTGAGGAAAGAGAGGAGAGCAAAAAAAATAAAAAGTTGACTTATATACTCACATGTTGGCTAGTCCAGAGTAATTTTTTCAATGACAAACTTGTAAATAAATCAAAGTTTACTTTTGGCTAGCCCTGATCAACTTTTGATGTGCCCTTATAAATAGCCATTTTTAAATACAAATTTTAAAGGCAATCCAATTTTTACTTGGAGATATTCCTTATTTTCAGGACAGTCCAGTTTGGTGGAACTTTTACTCAGGATAGCTCCAAATTTTCGTTGAGGCTGTCCAACCCCCAAGTTTACCGAGGACAGTTCCAAACTCTCCACCGGCGGATGCCGCCGGGGGCACGGGGGAGCGGACGCCCACGGGAGAGCGGACGCTGGCGGGGCCGCGGAAGCCGGCAGGGGAGCGGGGGCGAGGACGCCCACGAGAGCGTGGGGGCGTTGACGACGAGCAGATAGGACTGCCAACAAAGCTGGCAGTCCTAACATGAAATAGGACTGTCAACTTTGTTTGCAGTCTTATTTAAATTCTATGTTTGGACATAAGACTGCCAACAAACAACAAAGTTGACAGTCCTACTTGGTGTTAGGACTGTCAACTTCGTTGGCTGTCCTGAAAGAAATTAGACTAACCTCAAGTAACAAATGAGAGTGACAAACTTGTAATTTTTTTTGAAATTTTTTGGACTATCCCCAAGTAAAACTTGGAGTGCATTTAGAATTTGCCTTTTTAAAGACCGGAATATTTAGTTACAAAAAGTTGAAAGCTCCGAGTATGTAGTTGCCCTACATAAAAGTATCAGTACTACTGGCCGAACCCTCCCATAAATCCTCGTTTGAGAATGAACAATTTCTCATTAAAGATCTCCAGAATAGGAAAAAGTGGAAATCTTGATAAACCATAACTGAGATCGCATTAAAAAAAAACCCAGAGGAAACGAGAGAGAGACCAAAAATGAGAAGGTAGAAAGATGGAGTACCGGCACATTGTCAACAATGGTGGAAGCTAGAATGCCTCGGTAACTAGAAACGTGGAAACTGATTATTTGCCCGCAATCTAATCATTTGTTTTTAAATTTAGTTTCAAGTTTTAAAGAGACATTACGCATGTAGGTATATTACATATTAAATCATGAAACTACCATGTCATAGTTATATGGACATCACACAACTATTATAATTATTCATTAAAACTAACAGATACTTACTTAAATAATTTATAAATATGTTTATTTCAACATTTTTAGTTCCTAAGTTTAAACATTTTTTGAAGGGTCAATACTCGATATTCTGATACTATGATTTGAAACCGCCCAAACTGCCAATACCGATACTTGGGAGAGGGTCTGATACAGATACCGAGTTATTGAACCTTGATCTTTATACATGTTTCAGACTTAATGTTCAGATATTGTTGGTAAAAGTTTTTGAGAACATTGCTGCATTAGTATGCAGTTTTATGTTTATCCAGTCCGACCCAACATGATGGATGTGAAGAATGCTTTTAAGATGGATGTGAATAGACTAGTTATTCTGAGAGGCGAATAGACTAGTTGCTCATGGCCCATTTTTCAGATGGATGTGAGGAATGTTTTTCTTCATCGTAACTTGGCTAAGGATGTTTATATAGAAACTCCTCCCGAATTGCCTCAGTCGTTTGGCAGACTACGACCTCAAGCAGGTTCCCTAAGCATGGTTTTCTGGTTTGGCACTGATATTTATACAGTTGGTTCACCGCAAGCTCAAATTCTCTCATCCTTTGGTACTCGTCTTTTACTTTGTGTTGATGATACGGTTATCACTTTTAAAACTTGGGTCATATCCTGCAAGTTAAACAACATTTGGATCGACATTTGAGTAGAAGGATCTTTGTCTCCTGCGTTACTTCCTTGGATTAGATTTGGGGACATTAAGAAGATATCTTCTTCCTCGATAGGAGTTTACTGCTGTTCTTGACCGACCCAGCCTTACTGACACCCATATGTCACCTATGGTCTGATGATGGCAAGATTTTTCCTGATCTCTCTAGTTATATATAGCTGAGCAGTCTTCCATCTCTTTCTATCAGTTACTCGGACCTCTCTCAGGTTGTTTATATGGTTAGTTTGTATGGGCCCCCCTCTCACTGCATACTATGTTGCTGTTCTTAGGATTCTGCACTACCTATGGGGTACCATCAGCATATCCTTAATTCTTTCATGCATCCTCATTGTTACAGCTCTGTCCTTGTACTAATGATTACTACTACTTGTTTAGCTTTTTGTTCTTTGTGTGCTCTCTTTTAGTCCCACATTGGACAAACCCTCTCTTAGACTTTTTGTGTTAATGAAACTATTCCATGTTTCTCAACTCAACACTGCATATTTCAAAGTAAGGTTGGCAGTATTGGTATCTGAGCGGTATTGGAAGTATCCACAATTTCAAATCGGAATATCGAATTTTTTTGGTATCGGAAAGCTAATAATTAATAATAAATTATTAAAATTTTAGGAAGAAAATATTTTATACATTTAGTCATAATTTTAAGTATTTCGTGTGTTATTCCTTACTAGTTTTGAAATTGAATAAAATAGTAGTCACCCTTGCCGATTGGTTTACCTGCGATAGGTAAGTTTTTTTCATTTACGTACTTTTACAACTTTACTGCTTTTACACTCTTGTTGATCAGTTTTTTTTTTTTCAATTTTCTTTGCCAAATTGACTAGAAAAGAGACCCCCAATGTCAGTATCGGTCAATATCGATATTAGTCGGTATCGGATCCGGACATGCCAAATTGTATCCGTATCGGCCGATACTGCAAACTATGCAATGTACACATGTATCTATAACTACACGAGCAATATACAATGTTGGCATCAGAGTACTATTGATGGAAGTATGCTTTTGTTAACGAGCAGGGGATCTTGGACAGACTTATGATTCAAACAGGACATTTACACATTATGAGATGAACCCAAGAAATGGCCAGACTGTGCTGTTTACCTGGGGCAGCTTCATCGAGAGTACTGCTGCATACCAGCCCTGGATTTGGACTGCAGGAAACCATGAGATTGACTTTGCTCCTGAACTTGTGAGTACTGAAAATATTACGTCTGCACGCTAACTTGTTCAATTCTTCTACTGATTAGTTTTTACTTCAATTAGGATCCCTTTTAGTATAGCTTGCACTATTCTTGCCTTTGTAATTTCATAGGTTTATCTACATCCATTGATAAAATTAGGTTAATCTATCTTCATATGAAGAAAAATCGGAATGATGGAAAGTTAGGAAATCCTGGTCCTAAAAAACCCACTTTACCTACCGTGTTGGTCGAAAAACTCGCGTAGACGACAACAACCCACCCAAAAATAACGAACTACAGTCTCACGCAAGCACCAAGACAAATCAACACATCGTATAAGTGTTAGAAATTTTATTGTGCCCTGTCGATTCATGAGATGAAGAACATAAATTAAAATTGCGGAAGCGTACCTGAATCCATTGCTAGACTTGATGGATCTTGAAGCGAACGTCTCTTTATGGGGTTTGATCTTCCAACCCGCTACGGCCCTTAATAACAAAGATGAAATCCTTGTTCCTCTCTTTGTTGATGGGGATACAGAAGAGAATAGAGAAACCCTCTCTTTGGTGGCCGTATGAGTTGGGGACCATAAACCTAATGAATACACATATATATAGATATGTGTGTTGTGATATTTCTAATTTGGCCCCTCATCAAATTAGAATTATTTCCGGTATCTACACATTAATTCCATGACAATTATACCCTTAAGCCAATTTTTCAAATAGACCACTTTAATTTGGCTTAATTATTTAGATAGCCCAAACACAATTAATTTTACATGTGTGGCCCCATAATTATTGAATAATTCCAACAATCTCCCACTGGGCCACATATGTAACCTTATAATTGTGTTAACCTTAGTGAGCTCATAAATTGCTATCTTAATCCTTAGGGTATATCCGGACAATCTCGTCCATTAACCATATCAACATAGAATCAAAGCGGCCTTCGTCACATATAGCATAACTAAACCATCAATGTTCACATATACCAATATAGCTAAACGACATAAATCAATCATGGATGCATAGCATGGAAATTACACGCAATGTGATCAATACGTGTCTATTTTCAACTGGTCCTCCTTAACTTTAATGAGATCAATACTTTAACATAATGAAAACAGAAAGAACTAAATTTTCATATATCTGATCAGATAAATATCCAAAATACTTTAATACATAAATGTGTCCAAAACCAAATAGCACCCAAATACATAAAATACAAACTCCCACTATATTGCCATATACCCATATGAGCAGTATGCTCATGAAAGACCCTGGGTGATAATGCGTTTGTGAGCAGATCCGCTAAAATGGAGTTTGTCATAATGTGCTATATGGACACTTTAACCATTCTGAATTTTTTTTTCCTTCACAACTAGAAACTTTATGTCAATATCCTTGACTTATACAAGTTTCTGTTGTTATTGGAATACATTACTGCTGATTTATTGTCACACCATAATTTAAGTGGTCTTTCAACACCGTACTATAGGCGCAGTCTTGTGACAAAATTTTACAACCATATTCCCTGAATAGATGTCCCACAGCATGTTATAAACCTTGCTGCCATGGTGGAAGAAATTATGAGTGCATGTTTGACACTCATCCAAAATATATCTCCATTAGTCAGCATAACCTGATGTGGATCTCCTACTGTGTTGGCATCCAACAAAATCGGAGTCGGAATACCTTATGATCTCCAGAATTATCCGATCTCCTACAAAGAGCATATAATTTCTTGTTCTCTATTAATTACTTAAGTAGTTTGGCGGCTACCCAATGATCCATCCATATTTCCTTAAATATCTGGCTAACATCCTAATATGTACGCAATATCCTGACGCGTACATACTTGAGCATATATTAGACTCCCTACAACTGATCATGAAAAAAAAATCTATTGTATTTTCTTAATTTCAAGGCTATTCTTAGGGCACTGATTGAGACTGAACTTGTCTCCTTTAGCGACTGGGGTGCCACCTGATTTGCATTCATGCATGCCAAATCTTTTAAGCACTTTATCGATATAGCTCTTTTGTGATAATCCAAGAATACATTGAGAACGATCTCGGTGTATTTGAATTCCTAATACAAAAGGAGGCGTCACTAAGATCTTTCATCTCAAAGTTATTTGATAGAAATTTTTTAGTGTCATGCAATATGCCTATATCATTTGTGGCAAGCAGTATGTCATCAACATACAAAACCAGAAAAATAATTTTACTCTCACTGAATTTGTGATACACACAATCTTCAACAACGTTAACCTCAAAACCAAACGAGGTAACAACTTGGTAAAATTTATAGTACCACTGACGAGAAGCTTGCTTGAGTCCATAAATAGATTTTGTCAATTTGCAAACCATATTATTTGAATCTTTTGACACAAAATTTTTTTGGGCTGCACCATATAAATAATTTCGTCAATGTTGCCATTGAGAAACGTCGTTTTGACATGCATTTGATGTAACTCAAGATCAAAATGTGCAACATGTGCTATGATTGTTTTAAAGGAGTTTTTCAAAGATACCAAAGAGAAAAACTCTTTAAAATCAATCCTAAAATTTTGAGTAAAGTTACTAGTTACAAGACATACTTTATACCTCTCCACATGACCCTTCGAATCCTTCTTGGTTCTAAATGTCCATTTGCAACCAATAGATTTCATACCTTTTGGTAATGGGACAAGTTCTTAAACTTTATTGTCTTTTATGAACTTATACTCCTTATTTATTTTATCAATCCACTTTGAGAAATGGAACTTTCCATGGCCTGACGGAAGTTGATTAGATCATCTTCCAGTATCCACAGTTTTCCTCACGTTCCTAGAGAAATATGACAATATTATCCGAAATTATATTTCTCCTTTCTCTGGTAGACCATCTTAATATTATCGATTCTTGAGGTTGTTGAGTTTGTTCCTTAGGAATAATTACCTTATCTTGAATGGGGTGCCGCTACGTTGTCGTTGTTAAGGTATCTCAACAACGACTTATAGAGGTAATTCGACATTGTCTTATTGAGACTCCGAATTTACTTCTTGATCATGACAGGTATAGAATCCTGCACATCGTCAAAAGTGATAGTAGGAATCGTAATTGATTCCTTCTCAAAGACAATGATCCTGACTTTATTTTTCCCCCAAACTCAACATCCTCAAAAAATATTACACTTCTCGTCTCAAAAAAAAATTCTTAGTGTGGGATTGTATAATTATCAACCCCTTGATCTGTAGCATAACCAATAAAGTAGCTGCTTATAATTTAACTTTTGTCTGTCTTTCCATTACACATTCAATATAAACATTAAAGTCTATAAAGTCAATGGAATCCAAATCTCATCAGACACAAATCGTTCAACTCTATTTCTAGAGAAGTGACCTAATGCTTATGTCATAATGAGCCTAAAAAAATATTGTTAATTTTACGTTTAGTACCACATGACTTCACTTGCAAGGTTTCATTATAAGATGCAATAGTTTCAACTGAATATAAATTATCATAAACCTTAAGGGAACCGTTACCAATAATATTTAAATTTAAAGATAGGCTAAACTTATTGTTTTCAAATGAACAATGATAACCAGATTTATCCATTAAGGAAACTGAAACTGAATTTCGTCTAAAAGACGATACAATAAAAGTGTCTATCAAATCCAAATAATAATCGGTTCCTAAAAATAACCTAAAATGTCCTATTGCTTTCACTTCTACCGAATTGCCGTCACCCACATAGATATATCTTTCACCATCAATTGACTTTCGGTAACTCAGGCAACCTTGCCTAGAACATTAATGTGGGTAGTCCCACCAGAATCTAACTACCATGAGTTTCTTGGTACTAAATCTAAATTAACCTCCGAACAGATCAAATTTAGAAATGTACTTTTCCTTATGTGTCCTAACTTGTCACAAAAGAAACAACCCTTAATTTTATATTGTTGTTTCTTTTGACCTGGACCCTTAGCAGCTACTGTATTCATTTCTTTTTGCCCTTAAAGTTTATCCCATTAAACATGAAAATTAAAATCTTATTGGCAGATATTTTAACAACATTAACTGTAAAAAACAAAGCAACAAAAACAAACATCCTCTAACAAATAACCAAAGCGTAAAATATAGTCAAACAAATTCAAATAATGGTGAACCCCATCTCAAGATACCTAGTACATCATTAATATCAAGTCTTTGGACAGTAATATTAACTGCAAGTGTTATTCTTGGTGTAATGATCAAACGTTGACAATAAGTCATATCAAATAATAAACCTATCTTTGGATCGGATTATTATTCACATGTAAACCTTATAATTGTCACACATTTATCACCACAAGTATGTGTACAATTCGGCCAAGTATTAACCTTCCTTTGGGCCGGCTAATACTTGCATGAATTTACACACACAAACATCCAACATCCCTCATAGACTATCTACGCAAGAGAGGTCACTTTGGCGACATCTTGTTTCAATGGGTCTATTTAGAATATTAGACGACTATTGCTAGTCACAAAAGGTACCAAAAAAAATTGAATGTTGACTAAATTTTACAAAACCGAATCATGTCCAAAACTTTATGTACATGCATATTCATAAGATTATTACTCAAATAAAGTAATCAAAAGCATAATCATGAATTTCAATTTGACAAAATTGGATATTATCACTATAACAAAATTCATGAAATAATCTACGAAGGATATGCATCCAAAGATAATATCAAATCATGAATTTCAACTTTGCTCCTGAACTTGTGAGTACTGAAAATATTACGTCTGCACGCTAACTTGTTCAATTCTTCTACTGATTAGTTTTTACTTCAATTAGGATCCCTTTTAGTATAGCTTGCACTATTATTGCCTTTGTAATTTCATAGGTTTATCTACATCCATTGATAAAATTAGGTTAATCTATCTTCATATGAAGAAACATCGGAATGATGGAAAGTTAGGAAATCCTGGTCCTAAAAAACCCACTTTACCTACCGTGTTGGTCGAAAAACATGCGTAGACGACAACAACCCACCCAAAAATAACAAACTACAGTCTTACGCAAGCACCAAGACAAATCAACATATCGTATAAGTGTTAGAAATTTTATTGTGCCCTGTCGATTCATGAGATGAAGAACATAAATTAAAATTGCGGAAGCGTACCTGAATCCATTGCTAGACTTGATGGATCTTGAAGCGAACGTCTCTTTATGGGGTTTGATCTTCCAACCCGCTACGGCCCTTAATAACAAAGATGAAATTCTTGTTCCTCTCTTTGTTGATGGGGATACAGAAGAGAATAGAAAAACCCTCTCTTTGGTGGCCGTATGAGTTGGGGACCATAAACCTAATGAATACACATATATATAGATATGTGTGTTGTGATATTTCTAATTTGGCCCCTCATCAAATTAGAATTATCTCCGGTATCTACACATTAATTCCATGACAATTATACCCTTAAGCCAATTTTTCAAATAGACCACTTTAATTTGGCTTAATTATTTAGATAGCCCAAACACAATTAATTTTACATGTGTGGTCCCATAATTATTGAATAATTCCAACAATAAGTTCGGTGACTATGTCACCTTGACAAATCACAAAGCACAAGATTGATTACAATATGTTGAACTATTTGTCCCCAAGTTCAACCCTTCACAAACCTCAAGAAAGAAGAATATTACAATTGGAATCATTCACCAACCCTATGATGATCACCCTGAACGACACAACTCTTCCCTTCAGACTATCTCGAAGAGTAAGCCTACGAGCAAGGCGCGAACTTTCTCGTAGAAGTTTGTGGACTTGTCTCCCTGAATCTTTCTTGTGAGCCTTTCATGAGGAAACCCCCCTTAGTCTCCTTATATAGGTTAAGAAAACCTATTTAAAGGTTAGGAAATTCCTAAATTAGCCAAGCAATAATTCTGACCGTCCAGATTAGATCACATGGTCAAAGCACATGCTGATTTTGGCCCACGTTTGAACCAAATTCCAACAGACGATATATTGTCGGTGTACCGTCAGACATTCAGAAAAGGTTTGGAACAAAACTCCCAAAAAAAACCGTTATATAGTCGGTATACCGCCGCTGCTATTTTGGCTGATGCCCGTTTCAGCCACCGATCCCCCGTCGTCTTCGCCGCAACTCCCGTCGACGCTTCACGACGTTCCAGACTATTCTTCCACACACCTCGAATCGAGGTTGGAACCCAACATACCGGAGGTCTCCAGTTCTGGAATAGAACTCTAATTTCATCTTGACAAGTTTCAAATGCTGATGAAATCTTGCAGGGAGAGACCGAACCTTTCAAGCCATACAGACACAGGTATCATGTTCCCTACAAGCTTCCGGAAGCACAGCTCCACTCTGGTACTCAATTAAGCGAGCCTCGGCATACATCATAGTCCTTTCTTCCTATTCTGCGTGTGGTATGAATTCAGGACATTAATTCTTTAGGATTTTTCTCTTAAATATAACTTTCATGCACATGACCTGCTCTACTTGGATTAAACAGAAGAATTGAATTGCGTTTTCATCAACTTCCATTTGGAATGCTGAGAAGGTTATTTGTTATGCTGCTGCTGCTTTTTTTTTTCTTTTTTTTTTCCTTTTTTTGAGAATAAACCTTGGGTAAATTCTTCCTTGTTTAATTAACGCTAATTTGCCAAATAAAGAGCCAATTACAAGGAGAGAACTCTCTAAAACAACATAGAAAAATACAAGATACAAACTCCGAAAAAAAAATGAGACGATTTCCGCGGCTAATCGAAGCTTTGACGTAGCTAGAATCCATCGCTCTTATTAGAGTTTGTGCTATATCTTGATCTCCCTTTTGTCTTTCATGCACATGACCTGCTCTACAGATCAAAATAAGTATTACCAAATATCACAACATTATGGGCAAGCTTTCCTCAAAATGCAGTATCAATTCTCGTCACCTTGTCAACAAGAACACTATTTCCCAACATGGATGTTCCCTTGCAATTGAGCATCCATCTTCCCATAAATGTCTAGGCCCCTCGCGAATAAACAAACACTTTAGTCCAATAGTGACTCATCCTCCTCTTGCAATTGAGGACTTAGCATCCATAAGTGGATTGGCCCCTCGCCAAATAAACACTTTGGTTCCCGATGATTACTCACCCCGTTGCAACCGAGCACTTGGCTTCCGTAAGTGTCTCGGTGGCTTCCGTAAGTGTCTCGGCCCCTCGTCGAATGAACACTTTGGTTCCCGATGATGACTCATCCTCTTGCAACCCGAGCACTCAGCCTCCGCTTCCGTAAGCGTCTAGAGTCCCCCTAGCCAAATGCACACTTTGGTTTATGGTAGTGACTCGTCCCCTTGCAACGAAGCACATGGCTTTCCGTAAGTGTCTAGAGTCCCCCTCGCCAAATGCACATTTTGGTTCCCCATAGCGAATCCTACCGATGCAGTTGGGTTTCCCTATCCAGAGCTAGTTTTGATTGCCCCTTGGGTCGATCATGGAGGGTCACCCGCGACCCCGACCTCTTGTGGGGTCATCATGCTGAACCTGGAGGTTGCTCCAAGCAGAGAGGGGTTGCCCAAGCACGAAATCTTGTCTGGCTACCCCTGGACCGGCCCTATGTCTAGGCATCTTGCCGAATGAACACTTTCGTTCCCCATAGTGACTCCTCCCCTTGCAACTGAGCAATCAGCTTCCTGTGTGGCCGGTCCTGAGCTCATGGTGGCCCAGGACGAACTTTCAAAATAAGGCCCCCAACTTAGGACCTTTGGTATACAAGTTTAAAGTATTAACCACTACACAACAACTTTATGTCTAAAAGGTCCATAGTACATACTAGTTCTATTTGAAATAAAAAATTATTAACATATTTATTTTTAAACTAATTATTTTGGGCCTCTCATGATCCGTGGGCCCTGGGAAGTCGCCCTGGCCGTCTTGGGCCAGGGCCGGTGTCACGTCCCGTATCCCAAATACAACGGTGACGTCAAAGAACACATCCCCAGGCTACGCGCCAAATTCGCGATTGTCGCCCGTAATCAGCAGAATGGAAAAATACAAGAACAGATCACTTTCATAAGTACAACTTTAATTATATTTACATCAAAAGTATTTCTAAAGGTACAATAACTCTAAATTTTAGTTACAACAAAAATGTTATACATCAGACTAGCTATCGACTTTCGGTTGCCTTCTTCAAAAATTCTCGCAGATTGTCTATTCATCATCCTCCAGGGGTATAGGATTTTCCGGAACGTCGTCCTCACCTAGTGAACAATTACTAGGTCGTTTAGAAACGACAAGCAAGTCCTCGGCCAAGGAAGGTAAATAAATGATAGAAATAATAAATGAGAGTAAATAATAAATGATAAGTCAAAAAAAATTTGGAGATTAGTTTTACTTTCATAAGAGTAAATTGCATATCTCAATATTAATTATTCCTACCTATTACATAACACTAAATATGCATAATAACATATGAAAATGCTATTTTGAGAACAACCCTTCCGAATACTTTCCTAATCAGCTTTTTCCGACAACAATCCCGTATACCTGGGATCAGGTTATGACTTGGTGGCGCGGTGCTTAGAATCCGGCCCTGC
Organism: Iris pallida; assembly: GCA_029216955.1. Lineage (NCBI taxonomy): Eukaryota > Viridiplantae > Streptophyta > Magnoliopsida > Asparagales > Iridaceae > Iris > Iris pallida. The sequence goes on from JANAVB010038419.1 coordinate 2,663,660, forward strand.
CTCTCTTGGGCTTAAATGTACTGAGTCTCTCTTGAACCCAGAAAATCACCAAATCGATGTTACTGTCGAAGAGGTGCAATTATTGGATGGCACGGAATTAAATCCGGCCCTGCCTCTCACGGGCTAAATGGATGGCTCAGATTATTAAAATCCGGCCCTGCCTCTCATGGGCCAAGTGAGCTAAGCCTCACATACTCAATTCGTATGGCCCTACAATTGAGCTAGTGTACTGATCAGTCTTTGGTTATTATGTTGCGGAGCTGTAAAGGTGATATTCGGGTTGTTCCCCTCCTCCCAATGCTTCCTATGATTTCTAAATGTATATTTACAATCACAAATAAGGAATTTATTTATCTAAGGAGGCTAAAATGCATTATGTAAGATGTCTACTTGAATGATGTTTAGAAATCAATTTTTCCGAAGTAGTATTTGAATTTAAACTACCAAGTGGAATATAAGGAGTTTTAATTCAACTTATGATACGTGTCTTATACATATCCTAAATATTCTCTAAAGCTTTATAAAATCATCCAAATTTCTTGGAAATGTCGAGAATTAATCGCTCTCTTGAAATTTCCAAAAAAATTCGGCAGTCTCCTTTGTATTTGGAGACCCCGAAATTTTACAAGAGATGATAATATATATATATATATGAAATTCGGGCTCGCCGACCCCTTCGGTGGAGCAAACCTCAACACCGGAAACCACGCAGTTAATAATTCGGGTTCGCCGACCCCTTCGGTGGAGCAACTCTCAACACCGGAAACTCACAAAAAAAATAATAAAAGAGTGGTTTTGAAGCTTATTACCTTGGCAAGCAATTTAAGCAAATAAGCAAGTTTCCTGGTTATTGCAGCTTGCTAATTTATTGCATAAATTTAAAAATAGAATCGTTAGTAACATAAATCATATCAAAACTTGCTTCCAAGTGTCATAATCTACAATTAAATTTTTATACTCTTTGTGTCATTGGTTTGGAATATGAAAAGAGTTTAAAGAATTAAAATTTTGTTAGATGTAAGGTACCTTGATATATGGACACTTGTAAAACTTAGTTTATTGAATTAATCAAGTTAATGTATGTCATTTGGGTATATTTTATAAAGTGGACAGAACTGATATAATATCAATTTAAATTTAAATTTTCATCAAACTTATACTTACTAGATATATTCGTATATGAGCCTTTCGGTAGGCAAAGAAAGTTTAAGATTGAAACCTTCAAGTGTATGGTGTTTTACACTATTTCAAGTATCCAATTTATATTCATACTCATGCTTATTAAGTGTCATATTTTAACTTCTTGGGAATGTAAAATGAGATTTAAATATGTTAATTTAGTGAAATTTTTAATTTGGACAGAATTAAAGTACTAGGATGAATCGACAATTTACCAATCCCATATATTGAAATTAACCCATAATTTGTAGAATTCATACTAAGGAAAGTGAGTCCTAGGTATAGATTTAATAATAAAGATGAATTGCATATTGGTTGTGTTCCCAAGTGGCACTAAGATTTATAAATGTCCATAAAACTTCGTGTGTTGTGTCCACATATCGCATCAAGGTACATGTTTATTTAGAGTATCACTTTGTGTTATGTCCAACACTTGTGTCCAACTCATCATACATATATATATACACCATGTTGTGTCCAAATATCTATTTGAGTTGTGACCATTACTTGTGCGCAGTTTATATATATACATATATATATATACTTTGTGTTTTCCAATATCTATTTGTGTTGTGTCTAAGTATCTATTTGTCCATGTATATTCATATACAATTTATAACAAGGTGTCCATTTCCGTGTCCTTATGTTATGTCAGCATACGGGACTTGACCTGCATGGGCCACCAACAAAAAGACGTGTCACGTCCCGTATCCCAAATACAACGGTGACGTCAAAGAACACATCCCCAGGCTACGCGCCAAATTCGCGATTGTCGCCCGTAATCAGCAGAATGGAAAAATACAAGAACAGATCACTTTCATAAGTACAACTTTAATTATATTTACATCAAAAGTATTTCTAAAGGTACAATAACTCTAAATTTTAGTTACAACAAAAATGTTATACGTCAGACTAGCTATCGACTTTCGGTTGCCTTCTTCAGAAATTCTCGCAGATTGTCTATTCATCATCCTCCAGGGGTATAGGATTTTCCGGAACGTCGTCCTCACCTAGTGAACAATTACTAGGTCGTTTAGAAACGACAAGCAAGTCCTCGGCCAAGGAAGGTAAATAAATGATAGAAATAATAAATGAGAGTAAATAATAAATGATAAGTCAAAAAAAAATTGGAGATTAGTTTTACTTTCATAAGAGTAAATTGCATATCTCAATATTAATTATTCCTACCTATTACATAACACTAAATATGCATAATAACATATGAAAATGCTATTTTGAGAACAACCCTTCCGAATACTTTCCTAATCAGCTTTTTCCGACAATAATCCCGTATACCTGGGATCAGGTTATGACTTGGTGGCGAGGTGCTTAGAATCCGGCCATGCCTCTCTTGGGTTTAAATGTACTGAGTCTCTCTTGAACCCAGAAAATCACCAAATCGATGTTACTGTCGAAGAGGTGCAATTATTGGATGGCACGGAATTAAATCCGGCCCTGCCTCTCACGGGCTAAATGGATGGCTCAGATTATTAAAATCCGGCCCTGCCTCTCATGGGCCAAGTGAGCTAAGCCTCACATACTCAATTCGTATGGCCCTACGAATGAGCTAGTGTACTGATCAGTCTTTGGTTATTATGTTGCGGAGCTATAAAGGTGATATTCGGGTTGTTCCCCCCCTCCCAATGCTTCCTATGATTTCTAAATGTATATTTACAATCACAAATAAGGAATTTATTTATCTAAGGAGGCTAAAATGCATTATGTAAGATGTCTACTTGAATGATGTTTAGAAATCAATTTTTCCGAAGTAGTATTTGAATTTAAACTACCAAGTGGAATATAAGGAGTTTTAATTCAACTTATGATACGTGTCTTATACATATCCTAAATATTCTCTAAAGCTTTATAAAATCATCCAAATTTCTTGGAAATGTCGAGAATTAATCTATCTCTTGAAATTTCCAAAAAAAATCGGCAGAGTCTCCTTTGTATTTGGAGACCCCGAAATTTTACAAGAGATGATAATATATATATATATGAAAGTCGGGCTCGCCGACCCCTTCGGTGGAGCAAACCTCAACACCGGAAACCACGCAGTTAATAATTCGGGTTCGCCGACCCCTTCGGTGGAGCAACTCTCAACACCGGAAACTCACAAAAAAAATAATAAAAGAGTGGTTTTGAAGCTTATTACCTTGGCAAGCAATTTAAGCAAATAAGCAAGTTTCCTGGTTATTGCAGCTTGCTAATTTATTGCATAAATTCAAAAATAGAATCGTTAGTAACATAAATCATATCAAAACTTGCTTCCAAGTGTCATAATCTACAATTAAATTTTTATACTCTTTGTGTCATTGGTTTGGAATATGAAAAGAGTTTAAAGAATTAAAATTTTGTTAGATATAAGGTACCTTGATATATGGACACTTGTAAAACTTAGTTTATTGAATTAATCAAGTTAATGTATGTCATTTGGGTATATTTTATAAAGTGGACAGAACTGATATAATATCAATTTAAATTTAAATTTTCATCAAACTTATACTTACTAGATATATTCGTATATGAGCCTTTCGGTAGGCAAAGAAAGTTTAAGATTGAAACCTTCAAGTGTATGGTGTTTTACACTATTATTCAAGTATCCAATTTATATTCATACTCATGCTTATTAAGTGTCATATTTTAACTTCTTGGGAATGTAAAATGAGATTTAAATATGTTAATTTAGTGAAATTTTTAATTTGGACAGAATTAAAGTACTAGGATGAATCGACAATTTACCAATCCCATATATTGAAATTAACCCATAATTTGTAGAATTCATACTAAGGAAAGTGAGTCCTAGGTATAGATTTAATAATAAATATGAATTGCATATTGGTTGTGTTCCCAAGTGGCACTAAGATTTATAAATGTCCATAAAACTTCGTGTGTTGTGTCCACATATCGCATCAAGGTACATGTTTATTTAGAGTATCACTTTGTGTTATGTCCAACACTTGTGTCCAACTCATCATACATATATATATACACCATGTTGTGTCCAAATATCTATTTGAGTTGTGACCATTACTTGTGCGCAGTTTATATATATACATATATATATACTTCGTGTTTTCCAATATCTATTTGTGTTGTGTCTAAGTATCTATTTGTCCATGTATATTCATATACAATTTATAACAAGGTGTCCATTTCCGTGTTCTTATGTTATGTCAGCATACGGGACTTGACCTGCATGGGCCACCAACAAAAAGACGTGTCACGTCCCGTATCCCAAATACAACGGTGACGTCAAAGAACACATCCCCAGGCTACGCACCAAATTCGCGATTGTCGTCCGTAATCAGCAGAATGGAAAAATACAAGAACAGATCACTTTCATAAGTACAACTTTAATTATATTTACATCAAAAGTATTTCTAAAGGTACAATAACTCTAAATTTTAGTTACAACAAAAATGTTATACGTCAGACTAGCTATCGACTTTCGGTTGCCTTCTTCAGAAATTCTCGCAGATTGTCTATTCATCATCCTCCAGGGGTATAGGATTTTCCGGAACGTCGTCCTCACCTAGTGAACAATTACTAGGTCGTTTAGAAACGACAAGCAAGTCCTCGGCCAAGGAAGGTAAATAAATGATAGAAATAATAAATGAGAGTAAATAATAAATGATAAGTCAAAAAAAAATTGGAGATTAGTTTTACTTTCATAAGAGTAAATTGCATATCTCAATATTAATTATTCCTACCTATTACATAACACTAAATATGCATAATAACATATGAAAATGCTATTTTGAGAACAACCCTTCTGAATACTTTCCTAATCAGCTTTTTCCGACAATAATCCCGTATACCTGGGATCAGGTTATGACTTGGTGGCGCGGTGCTTAGAATCCGGCCCTGCCTCTCTTAGGCTTAAATGTACTGAGTCTCTCTTGAACCCAGAAAATCACCAAATCGATGTTACTGTCGAAGAGGTGCAATTATTGGATGGCACGGAATTAAATCCGGCCCTGCCTCTCACGGGCTAAATGGATGGCTCAGATTATTAAAATCCGGCCCTGCCTCTCATGGGCCAAGTGAGCTAAGCCTCACATACTCAATTCGTATGGCCCTACGAATGAGCTAGTGTACTGATCAGTCTTTGGTTATTATGTTGCGGAGCTGTAAAGGTGATATTCGGGTTGTTCCCCCCCTCCCAATGCTTCCTATGATTTCTAAATGTATATTTACAATCACAAATAAGGAATTTATTTATCTAAGGAGGCTAAAATGCATTATGTAAGATGTCTACTTGAATGATGTTTAAAAATCAATTTTTTCGAAGTAGTATTTGAATTTAAACTACCAAGTGGAATATAAGGAGTTTTAATTCAACTTATGATACGTGTCTTATACATATCCTAAATATTCTCTAAAGCTTTATAAAATCATCCAAATTTCTTAGAAATGTCGAGAATTAATCTATCTCTTGAAATTTCCAAAAAAATTCGGCAGAGTCTCCTTTGTATTTGGAGACCCCGAAATTTTACAAGAGATGATAATATATATATATATATATATATGAAAGTCGGGCTCGCCGACCCCTTCGGTGGAGCAAACCTCAACACCGGAAACCACGCAGTTAATAATTCGGGTTCGCCGACCCCTTCGGTGGAGCAACTCTCAACACCGGAAACTCACAAAAAAATAATAAAGAGTGGTTTTGAAGCTTATTACCTTGGCAAGCAATTTAAGCAAATAAGCAAGTTTCCTGGTTATTGCAGCTTGCTAATTTATTGCATAAATTCAAAAATAGAATCGTTAGTAACATAAATCATATCAAAACTTGCTTCCAAGTGTCATAATCTACAATTAAATTTTTATACTCTTTGTGTCATTAGTTTGGAATATGAAAAGTGTTTAAAGAATTAAAATTTTGTTAGATGTAAGGTACCTTGATATATTGTAAAACTTAGTTTATTGAATTAATCAAGTTAATGTATGTCATTTGGGTATATTTTATAAAGTGGACAGAACTGATATAATATCAATTTAAATTTAAATTTTCATCAAACTTATACTTACTAGATATATTCGTATATGAGCCTTTCGGTAGGCAAAGAAAGTTTAAGATTGAAACCTTCAAGTGTATGGTGTTTTACACTATTATTCAAGTATCCAATTTATATTCATACTCATGCTTATTAAGTGTCATATTTTAACTTCTTGGGAATGTAAAATGAGATTTAAATATGTTAATTTAGTGAAATTTTTAATTTGGACAGAATTAAAGTACTAGGATGAATCGACAATTTACCAATCCCATATATTGAAATTAACCCATAATTTGTAGAATTCATACTAAGGAAAGTGAGTCCTAGGTATAGATTTAATAATAAAGATGAATTGCATATTGGTTGTGTTCCCAAGTGGCACTAAGATTTATAAATGTCCATAAAACTTCGTGTGTTGTGTCCACATATCGCATCAAGGTACATGTTTATTTAGAGTATCACTTTGTGTTATGTCCAACACTTGTGTCCAACTCATCATACATATATATATATATACACCATGTTGTGTCCAAATATCTATTTGAGTTGTGACCATTACTTGTGCGCAGTTTATATATATACATATATATATACTTCGTGTTTTCCAATATCTATTTGTGTTGTGTCTAAGTATCTATTTGTCCATGTATATTCATATACAATTTATAACAAGGTGTCCATTTCTGTGTCCTTATGTTATGTCAGCATACTCGTGCATTGATTCGGATTTATAGGCATGAATTTCATTTTCATAGAGTCAAGTAATCATGGAATTTATAAATTTCAGAATCAATACTAATTAATATAATTTTCTTAATAAATTAGAATTTTATGCCTAAAGCCCATATTTCGTTCTCATAATATTGGATTTATCAGAAATTTTTATAAATTCAGAATTATAACTAATATATATATAAACTCAAGAAAATTTGAAAATGAAATTTCAAGAGGAAAAAAGGTAAGAGGACTTGCCTTTGTCGAGGATGACCTAGGTTTTCCTGTTTCTTTTCCAATTCCAACCCTAAATTAGATATCAACAATTATATATATATAATTATTTCTAGGAAATAATTCTAGGTCTAGTATTTTGGAGAAAATTGGGAGGGATTTTTGGAATTATACCTAATTTGAAGAAGAGGAGATAGAAATGGAGATGGTGCTGGAGGTGGCGGTGGTGGCCGGCGTCGGGCGCGGCGGCGGGCTCGGGTCCGGGCGCAGCAGCAGCAGTAGCACAGTAGCAGCAGTAAGAGTAGAGTAGTAGTAGTGTGGAGAGAATTGAAAGGGGGAAGGAATAAATAGAGGAGGGAAAGGGAATGGGAGTTGTTGGGTTTTCTCTCTTGCATGGCCAAATGGCTCATGGGAACTTGGGAAGGAGAAGATGAAGCCAGCTATTCCTTCCCATTGAGTTGAGTCATACGAAAGAAAAATCCATGGGTCCAATTGTTTTGCTTTTCCATGGGTAAAATTTTACACTAATCCCCCTTCCAAAACTTAAAATTATATGGGTGTCCAAAGTGAAAAGTTCCTATTGAATATAAATTTGAAATTATGGTCATCTAATTATGAAATATATATATATATATATATATATATATATATATATATATATATATATATATATATATATATATATATATATATATATATACATATATTTGTTTACTTATTTGTTTATAAAAAAAAATTCTTCTTCTCTTTTTTTTTTTCTTTTTTTTTTATACTTGTACAATTATATGATGTTAGTACAAATGTATGAAAAAAAAAATGACAATAGTATTAATATTATTTAGTAGTTATTACACTCTACCCTCCTTAAAGAAATTTCGTCCCCGAAATTTAAATAGTATATATAAATGCAATTAATGACCTGGCTCAGAGAACAGATATGGATACTGCCTCCGCATATCTTCTTCTTTTTCCCAGGTTGAATCTCCAGGAGAATCCTTACTCCAAGCTATACGAACTAACGGAATGACCCGATTTCGAAGAATCTTATCTCTTCGATCCAAGATTCCGACAGGTTTCTGCTCTATCAGTAGAGTTGGACCAACAGTAATCTCTGAATGATTCAATACATGACTCGGATCCGATACATATCTTCGGAGTTGAGATACATGGAATACATCATGTACTCCTTCCAGGGTTGGTGGAAGAGCTAGTCTGTAAGATACTCTCCCAATTCTTTCTAGTACATCAAATGGTCCAATATATCTCGGACTCAGTTTTCCTCGTGTACCGAATCTAATTGTTCCTTTTGTTGGTGAAATCTTCAAGAACACGTGATCATCGGGTTGAAACTCCAATATCCTTCGATGTTTATCAGCCCACATCTTTTGTCTATCTTGTGCAGCTTGCAGGTGGCTTCTTATTGCTTTGACCTTGTCTACTGTCTGTGTCACCAGTTCTGGGCCTAGCAATTGTCTCTCTCCTACATCTGTCCAACATACTGGAGATCTGCATTTTCTTCCATACAAGGCTTCAAAAGGTGCAACTTTGATACTATCATGGTAACTATTGTTATAAGAGAATTCCACCAAATGTAGATGGTCATCCCATGATCCCCCAAAATCTAATGTGCATGCCCTTAGCATGTCTTCCAAAGTTTGAATTGTCCGTTCGGACTGACCATCTGTTTGAGGATGGTAAGCAGAGCTGAACTTTAGCCGAGTACCAAGATTTTCCTGTAGACTTTTCCAGAAATGCGAGGTAAACCTGGTGTCTCTATCTGACACTATACTTACTGGTACTCCATGTTGGCTGACAATCTGTTTCAAATACATTTCTGCCAGTGTTTCTGTTGACTGTCCAACTCGAAAAGGTAGAAATCGAGCCGTTTTAGTGAGTCTATCAACGATAACCCAGATAGCATTATTACCCTTCTGGGTCTTAGGTAGTCCTGTCACGAAATCCATTGTGAGATGCCCCCATTTCCATTCCGGTATGGGCAAAGGTTGAAGAAGTCCTGCTGTCCTCTGGTGTTCCGCTTTCACTTGTTGACAGACGAGGCATTTAGACACAAACCTAGCAATTTTCTTTTCATGCCATGCCACCAGAAATTTTGTCTCAAATCCTGGTACATCTTAGTACTGCCCGGGTGGATAGAATATTGCGAGTTATGAGCTTCTGACATAACTTCTGCCCGCAATTCTCCACCGGGTACGCACAATCTATCTCCGAATCTTAATGATCCGTCTGGATGCTTCCTTATCCCGGTCTGGAGCCCTTCTTCTGTTTGTTTCCAAATTTTCTGAAGTTTTGCATCACCTTGTTGGGCTTCCTTGATTCTATCTACTAAGGAGGATTGTATTTGTAAATTTTCCCATATTCCTTCTGCTGTAGGACATATTACTTCAGTTCCCATTTTTCTCAAATCTTCTAGGATTTCTTTTGGAGTGTTCATAAAGAATGCTGTTGGCTTTCTGCTCAGTGCATCAGCGACCTTATTTGCTTTACCAGGATGATATTCCATTGTCATATCAAAGTCTTTAAGTAACTCTAGCCACCTTCTTTGTCGCATATTGATCTCTTTTTGGGTAAATACATACTTTAAACTTTTATGATCCGTATAAATCTTAATCCTTTCTTCATACAGGTAATGTCTCCATAATTTAAGTGCAAATACGACAGCTGCAAGTTCCAAATCATGAGTCGGGTAATTTCTCTCATGTTGTTTTAATTGTCGAGAAGCATAGGCTATAACTCTCCCGTGCTACATTAGCACACAACCTAGCCCCTTGCCTGAGGCATCACTGTATATCTCATATCCACCCGATCCTGACGGTAATGCCAATACAGGTGCTGAAATCAACCTTTCCTTCAATTCTTCAAAAGCTGCTTGGCATTTCTCCGTCCAATTGAATTTTTCTTCTTTCCGGGTCAGCCGAGTTAAAGGCTCCGCGATTTTTGAGAAATTTTCCACGAAGCGTCTATAGTACCCGGCTAAACCTAAGAAGCTTCGAATTTCTGCTACAGACTTTGGTGTTGGCCAAGATTTAACAGCTTCTACTTTCTTTGGATCTACTGAAATCCCTTCACCACTGATAATATGACCTAGAAAGGATATATGGTCCAGCCAAAACTCACATTTGCTCAATTTGGCGTATAACCGTTCTTCTCTCAAAGTCTGTAGTACTATTCTCAGATGCTCTTCATGTTCTTCTTCATTCTTTGAATATATAAGGATATCATCAATGAATACAATCACGAATTTATCCAAATATTGATAGAATATTCGATTCATTAAATCCATGAATATAGCAGGAGCATTTGTTAACCCGAATGGCATAACTAAGAATTCGTAATGCCCATAACGAGTTCTAAATGCTGTCTTCTGGATATCTTCCTTCTTGACTTTTACTTGATGATATCCAGATCTTAAATCAATCTTTGAGAACACCTTGGCCTCTCCTAGTTGATCAAATAACTCATCAATACGGGGTAAAGGATATTTATTTTTGATTGTTACCTCATTCAAGGCTCTGTAATCTATTACCAGTCGTAAAGTTCCATCCTTCTTCTTTACGAATAATACTGGCGCACCCCAGGGTGAGGCACTTGGTTGTATGAATCCCTTTGATAATAATTCTTTTATTTGTTTGTTAAGCTCTGCCAACTCTTCCTTGTTCATGGGATTTATCTTTTTAGCTATCGGTGCTGCCCCAGGTATTAAATTGATAAAGAATTCTACTGCTCTATCCGGGGGTAATCCTGGTAGATCTTCTGGAAAAACATCCTTATAATCTTTTACAACTTTTGGGAATTGTTTTTCCTCCAGTTCTTAGAATTTTCCTCGAATTGGCAGTTCGAGTTTCTCCAATTCTCCAGCATCAAATTCTTTCTGGTTTCGATTAAATTCATATGTTTTCTTATTTGGGAGTTGAAATAAAATTCTTCCTTTTCCACAATCTATATTGGCCGATGTCCTGGTTAGCCAATCCATTCCAAGTACTATATCATAATTGTTCATTGGAAAGACCAATAGTCTTACCCGAAAAGCTCCACCACCCAATTTTACTGGGCAGGCGTTGCAAACATGGCTAACCTTTACCATGCCATTGCCTGTAAGAATATTTAGATTCCTAACCAGGGGTTGTGATTCAATTTCCCGTTGGGATATAAAACTAGCAGATATAAAGGAGTGTGTGGCTCCTGAATCAAATAAAACAGATGCTGGATATGATGAAACTAATATAGTACCTATTACCACTTCGCCTGCAATCTCAGCTTCTTCAGTATCCAGCATGAATGCTTGCCCGTGTTTCTTCTTCTTTCCAGCCTGGGATTTTAATAATCTGAGCCTCCTTAGATAAATAAATCTCATTTTACATTCCCAAGAAGTTAAAATATGACACTTAATAAGCATGAGTATGAATATAAATTGGATACTTGAATAATAGTGTAAAACACCATACACTTGAAGGTTTCAATCTTAAACTTTCTTTGCCTACCGAAAGGCTCATATACGAATATATCTAGTAAGTATAAGTTTGATGAAAATTTAAATTTAAATTGATATTATATCAGTTCTGTCCACTTTATAAAATATACCCAAATGACATACATTAACTTGATTAATTCAATAAACTAAGTTTTACAAGTGTCCATATATCAAGATACCTTACATCTAACAAAATTTTAATTCTTTAAACTCTTTTCATATTCCAAACCAATGACACAAAGAGTATAAAAATTTAATTGTAGATTATGACACTTGGAAGCAAGTTTTGATATGATTTATGTTACTAACGATTCTATTTTTGAATTTATGCAATAAATTAGCAAGCTGCAATAACCAGGAAACTTGCTTATTTGCTTAAATTGCTTGCCAAGGTAATAAGCTTCAAAACCACTCTTTTATTTTTATTTTTTTGTGAGTTTCCGGTGTTGAGAGTTGCTCCACCGAAGGGGTCGGCGAACCCGAATTATTAACTGCGTGGTTTCCGGTGTTGAGGTTTGCACCACCGAAGGGGTCGGCGAGCCCGAATTTCATATATATATATTATCATCTCTTGTAAAATTTCGGGGTCTCCAAATACAAAGGAGACTCTGCCGAATTTTTTTGGAAATTTCAAGAGATAGATTAATTCTCGACATTTCCACGAAATTTGGATGATTTTATAAGCTTTAGAGAATATTTAGGATATGTATAAGACACGTATCATAAGTTGAATTAAAACTCCTTATATTCCACTTGGTAGTTTAAATTCAAATACTACTTCGGAAAAATTGATTTCTAAACATCATTCAAGTAGACATCTTACATAATGCATTTTAGCCTCCTTAGATAAATAAATTCCTTATTTGTGATTGTAAATATACATTTAGAAATCATAGGAAGCATTGGGAGGGGGGGAACAATCCGAATATCACCTTTACAGCTCCGCAACATAATAACCAAAGACTGATCAGTACACTAGCTCATTCGTAGGGCCATACGAATTGAGTATGTGAGGCTTAGCTCACTTGGCCCATGAGAGGCAGGGCCGGATTTTAATAATCTGAGCCATCCATTTAGCCCGTGAGAGGCAGGGCCGGATTTAATTCCGTGCCATCCAATAATTGCACCTATTCGACAGTAACATCGATTTGGTGATTTTCTGGGTTCAAGAGAGACTCAGTACATTTAAGCCCAAGAGAGGCAGGGCCGGATTCTAAGCACCGCGCCACCAAGTCATAACCTGATCCCAGGTATACGGGATTGTTGTCGGAAAAAGCTGATTAGGAAAGTATTCGGAAGGGTTGTTCTCAAAATAGCATTTTCATATGTTATTATGCATATTTAGTGTTATGTAATAGGTAGGAATAATTAATATTGAGATATGCAATTTACTCTTATGAAAGTAAAACTAATCTCCAAATTTTTTTTGACTTATCATTTATTATTTACTCTCATTTATTATTTCTATCATTTATTTACCTTCCTTGGCCGAAGACTTGCTTGTCGTTTCTAAACGACCTAGTAATTGTTCACTAGGTGAGGACGACGTTCCGGAAAATCCTATACCCCTGGAGGATGATGAATAGACAATCTGCGAGAATTTCTGAAGAAGGCAACCGAAAGTCGATAGCTAGTCTGATGTATAACATTTTTGTTGTAACTAAAATTTAGAGTTATTGTACCTTTAGAAATACTTTTGATGTAAATATAATTAAAGTTGTACTTATGAAAGTGATCTGTTCTTGTATTTTTCTATTCTGCTGATTACGGGCGACAATCACGAATTTGGCGCGTAGCCTGGGGATGTGTTCTTTGACGTCACCGTTGTATTTGGGATACGGGACGTGACACGTATCATAAAAGTTTAAAGTATGTATTTACCCAAAAAGAGATCAATATGCGACAAAGAAGGTGGCTAGAGTTACTTAAAGACTTTGATATGACAATGGAATATCATCCTGGTAAAGCAAATAAGGTCACTTATGCACTGAGCAGAAAGCCAACAGCATTCTTTATGAACACTCCAAAAGAAATCCTAGAAGATTTGAGAAAAATGGGAATTGAAGTAATATGTCCTACAGCAGAAGAAATATGGGAAAATTTACAAATACAATCCTCCTTAGTAGATAGAATCAAGGAAGCCAAACAAGGTGATGCAAAACTTCAAAAAATTTGGAAACAAACAGAAGAAGGGCTCCAGACCGGGATAAGGAAGCATCCAGACGGATCATTAAGATTCGGAGATAGATTGTGCGTACCCGGTGGAGAATTGCGGGCAGAAGTTATGTCAGAAGCTCATAACTCGCAATATTCTATCCACCCGGGCAGTACTAAGATGTACCAGGATTTGAGACAAAATTTCTGGTGGCATGGCATGAAAAGAGAAATTGCTAGGTTTGTGTCTAAATGCCTCGTCTGTCAACAAGTGAAAGCGGAACACCAGAGGACAGCAGGACTTCTTCAACCTTTGCCCATACCGGAATGGAAATGGGAGCATCTCACAATGGATTTCGTGACAGGACTACCTAAGACCCAGAAGGGTAATAATGCTATCTGGGTTATCGTTGATAGACTCACTAAAACGGCTCGATTTCTACCTTTTCGAGTTGGACAGTCAACAGAAATACTGACAGAAATGTATATGAAACAGATTGTCAGCCAACATGGAGTACCAGTAAGTATAGTGTCATATAGAGACACCAGGTTTACCTCGCATTTCTGGAAAAGTCTACAGGAAAATCTTGGTACTCGGCTAAAGTTCAGCTCTGCTTACCATCCTCAAACAGATGGTCAGTCCGAACGGACAATTCAAACTTTGGAAGACATGCTAAGGGCCTGCACATTAGATTTTGGGGGATCATGGGATGACCATCTACATTTGGTGGAATTCTCTTATAACAATAGTTACCATGATAGTATCAAAGTTGCACCATTTGAAGCCTTGTATGGAAGAAAATGCAGATCTCCAGTATGTTGGACAGATGTAGGAGAGAGACAATTGCTAGGCCCAGAACTGGTGACACAGACAGTAGACAAGGTCAAAGCAATAAGAAGCCACCTGCAAGCTGCACAAGATAGACAAAAGATGTGGACTGATAAACATCGAAGGATATTGGAGTTTTAACCCGGTGATCATGTGTTCTTGAAGATTTCACCAACAAAAGGAACAATTAGATTCGGTACACGAGGAAAACTGAGTCTGAGATATATTGGACCATTTGATGTACGAGAAAGAATTGGGAGAGTATCTTACAGACTAGCTCTTCCACCAACCCTGGAAGGAGTACATGATGTATTCCATGTATCTCAACTCCGAAGATATGTATCGGATCCGAGTCATGTATTGAATCATTCAGAGATTACTGTTGGTCCAACTCTACGGATAGAGCAGAAACCTGTCGGAATCTTGGATCGAAGAGATAAGATTCTTCGAAATCGGGTCATTCTGTTAGTTCGTATAGCTTGGAGTAAGGATTCTCCTGGAGATTCAACCTGGGAAAAAGAAGAAGATATGCGGAGGCAGTATCCATATATGTTCTCTGAGCCAGGTCAGTAATTGCATTTATATATACTATTTAAATTTCGGGGACGAAATTTCTTTAAGGAGGGTAGAGTGTAATAACTACTAAATAATATTAATACTATTGTCATTTTTTTTTCATACATTTGTACTAACATCATATAATTGTACAAGTATAAAAAGAAAAAAAGAAAAAAAAGAGAAGAAGAAATTTTTTTTTTATAAACAAATAAGTAAACAAATATATGTATATATATATATATATATATATATATATATATATATTTCATAATTAGATGACCATAATTTCAAATTTATATTCAATAGGAACTTTTCACTTTGGACACCCATATAATTTTAAGTTTTGGAAGGGGGATTAGTGTAAAATTTTACCCATGGAAAAGCAAAACAATTGGACCCATGGATTTTTCTTTCGTATGACTCAACTCAATGGGAAGGAAGAGCTGGCTTCATCTTCTCCTTCCCAAGTTCCCATGAGCCATTTGGCCATGCAAGAGAGAAAACCCAACAACTCCCATTCCCTTTCCCTCCTCTATTTATTCCTTCCCCCTTTCAATTCTCTCCACACTACTACTACTCTACTCTTACTGCTGCTACTGTGCTACTGCTGCTGCTGCGCCCGGACCCGAGCCCGCCGCCATGCCCGACGCCGGCCACCCCCGCCACCTCCAGCACCATCTCCATTTCCATCTCCTCTTCTTCAAATTAGGTATAATTCCAAAAATCCCTCCCAATTTTCTCCAAAATACTAGACCTAGAATTATTTCCTAGAAATAATTATATATATAATTGTTGATATCTAATTTAGGGTTTGAATTGGGAAAGAAACAGGAAAACCTAGGTCATCCTCGACAAAGGCAAGTCCTCCTACCTTTTTTCCTCTTGAAATTTTGTTTTCAAATTTTCTTGAGTTTATATATATATATTATTTATAATTCTGAATTTATAAAAATTTCTGATAAATCCAATATTATGAGAACGAAATATGGGCTTTAGGCATAAAATTCTAATTTATTAAGAAAATTATATTAATTAGTATTGATTCTGAAATTTATAAATTCCATGATTACTTGACTCTATGAAAATGAAATTCATGCCTATAAATCCGAATCAATGCACGAGTATGCTGACATAACATAAGGACACGGAAATGGACACCTTGTTATAAATTGTATATGAATATACATGGACAAATAGATACTTAGACACAACACAAATAGATATTGGAAAACACGAAGTATATATATATGTATATATATAAACTGCGCACAAGTAATGGTCACAACTCAAATAGATATTTGGACACAACATGGTGTATATATATATGTATGATGAGTTGGACACAAGTGTTGGACACAACACAAAGTGATACTCTAAATAAACATGTACCTTGATGCGATATGTGGACACAACACACGAAATTTTATGGACATTTATAAATCTTAGTGCCACTTGGGAACACAACCAATATGCAATTCATCTTTATTATTAAATCTATACCTAGGACTCACTTTCCTTAGTATGAATTCTACAAATTATGGGTTAATTTCAATATATGGGATTGGTATATTGTCGATTCATCCTAGTACTTTAATTCTGTCCAAATTAAAAATTTTACTAAATTAACATATTTAAATCTCATTTTACATTCCCAAGAAGTTAAAATATGACACTTAATAAGCATGAGTATGAATATAAATTGGATACTTGAATAATAGTGTAAAACACCATACACTTGAAGGTTTCAATCTTAAACTTTCTTTGCCTACCGAAAGGCTCATATACGAATATATCTAGCAAGTATAAGTTTGATGAAAATTTAAATTTAAATTGATATTATATCAGTTCTGTCCACTTTATAAAATATACCCAAATGACATACATTAACTTGATTAATTCAATAAACTAAGTTTTACAAGTGTCCATATATCAAGGTACCTTACATCTAACAAAATTTTAATTCTTTAAACTCTTTTCATATTCCAAACCAATGACACAAAGAGTATAAAAATTTAATTGTAGATTATGACACTTGGAAGCAAGTTTTGATATGATTTATGTTACTAACGATTCTATTTTTGAATTTATGCAATAAATTAGCAAGCTGCAATAACCAGGAAACTTGCTTATTTGCTTAAATTGCTTGCCAAGGTAATAAGCTTCAAAACCACTCTTTTATTATTTTTTTTGTGAGTTTCCGGTGTTGAGAGTTGCTCCACCGAAGGGGTCGGCGAACCCGAATTATTAACTGCGTGGTTTCCGGTGTTGAGGTTTGCTCCACCGAAGGGGTCGGCGAGCCCGAATTTCATATATATATATATTATCATCTCTTGTAAAATTTCGGGGTCTCCAAATACAAAGGAGACTCTGCCGAATTTTTTTGGAAATTTCAAGAGATAGATTAATTCTCGACATTTCCAAAAAATTTGGATGATTTTATAAAGCTTTAGAGAATATTTAGGATATGTATAAGACACGTATCATAAGTTGAATTAAAACTCCTTATATTCCACTTGGTAGTTTAAATTCAAATACTACTTCGGAAAAATTGATTTCTAAACATCATTCAAGTAGACATCTTACATAATGCATTTTAGCCTCCTTAGATAAATAAATTCCTTATTTGTGATTGTAAATATACATTTAGAAATCATAGGAAGCATTGGGAGGGGGGGAACAACCCGAATATCACCTTTATAGCTCCGCAACATAATAACCAAAGACTGATCAGTACACTAGCTCATTCGTAGGGCCATACGAATTGAGTATGTGAGGCTTAGCTCACTTGGCCCATGAGAGGCAGGGCCGGATTTTAATAATCTGAGCCATCCATTTAGCCCGTGAGAGGCAGGGCCTGTTTTAATTCCGTGCCATCCAATAATTGCACCTCTTCGACAGTAACATCGATTTGGTGATTTTCTGGGTTCAAGAGAGACTCAGTACATTTAAGCCCAAGAGAGGCAGGGCCGGATTCTAAGCACCGCGCCACCAAGTCATAACCTGATCCCAGGTATACGGGATTGTTGTCAGAAAAAGCTGATTAGGAAAGTATTCGGAAGGGTTGTTCTCAAAATAGCAATTTCATATGTTATTATGCATATTTAGTGTTATGTAATAGGTAGGAATAATTAATATTGAGATATGCAATTTACTCTTATGAAAGTAAAACTAATCTCCAAATTTTTTTTGACTTATCATTTATTATTTACTCTCATTTTTTATTTCTATCATTTATTTACCTTCCTTGGCCGAGGACTTGCTTGTCGTTTCTAAACGACCTAGTAATTGTTCACTAGGTGAGGACGACGTTCCGGAAAATCCTATACCCCTGGAGGATGATGAATAGACAATCTGCGAGAATTTTTGAAGAAGGCAACCGAAAGTCGATAGCTAGTCTGATGTATAACATTTTTGTTGTAACTAAAATTTAGAGTTATTGTACCTTTAGAAATACTTTTGATGTAAATATAATTAAAGTTGTACTTATGAAAGTGATCTGTTCTTGTATTTTTCCATTCTGCTGATTACGGACGACAATCGAAAATTTGGCGCGTAGCCTGGGGATGTGTTCTTTGACGTCACCGTTGTATTTGGGATACGGGACGTGACACGTATCATAAAAGTTTAAAGTATGTATTTACCCAAAAAGAGATCAATATGCGACAAAGAAGGTGGCTAGAGTTACTTAAAGACTTTGATATGACAATGGAATATCATCCTGGTAAAGCAAATAAGGTCGCTGATGCACTGAGCAGAAAGCCAACAGCATTCTTTATGAACACTCCAAAAGAAATCCAAGAAGATTTGAGAAAAATGGGAATTGAAGTAATATGTCCTACAGCAGAAGGAATATGGGAAAATTTACAAATACAATCCTCCTTAGTAGATAGAATCAAGGAAGCCCAACAAGGTGATGCAAAACTTCAGAAAATTTGGAAACAAACAGAAGAAGGGCTCCAGACCGGGATAAGGAAGCATCCAGACGGATCATTAAGATTCGGAGATAGATTGTGCGTACCCGGTGGAGAATTGCGGGCAGAAGTTATGTCAGAAGCTCATAACTCGCAATATTCTATCCACCCGGGCAGTACTAAGATGTACCAGGATTTGAGACAAAATTTCTGGTGGCATGGCATGAAAAGAGAAATTGCTAGGTTTGTGTCTAAATGCCTCGTCTGTCAACAAGTGAAAGCGGAACACCAGAGGACAGCAGGACTTCTTCAACCTTTGCCCATACCGGAATGGAAATGGGAGCATCTCACAATGGATTTCTTGACAGGACTACCTAAGACCCAGAAGGGTAATAATGCTATCTGGATTATCGTTGATAGACTCACTAAAACGGCTCGATTTCTACCTTTTTGAGTTGGATAGTCAACAGAAACACTGGCAGAAATGTATATGAAACAGATTGTCAGCCAACATGGAGTACCAGTAAGTATAGTGTCAGATAGAGACACCAGGTTTACCTCGCATTTCTGGAAAAGTCTACAGGAAAATCTTGGTACTCGGCTAAAGTTCAGCTCTGCTTACCATCCTCAAACAGATGGTCAGTCCGAACGGACAATTCAAACTTTGGAAGACATGCTAAGGGCCTGCACATTAGATTTTAGGGGATCATGGGATGACCATCTACATTTGGTAGAATTCTCTTATAACAATAGTTACCATGATAGTATCAAAGTTGCACCTTTTGAAGCCTTGTATGGAAGAAAATGCAGATCTCCAGTATGTTGGACAGATGTAGGAGAGAGACAATTGCTAGGCCCAGAACTGGTGACACAGACAGTAGACAAGGTCAAAGCAATAAGAAGCCACCTGCAAGCTGCACAAGATAGACAAAAGATGTGGGCTGATAAACATCGAAGGATATTGGAGTTTTAACCCGGTGATCATGTGTTCTTGAAGATTTCACCAACAAAAGGAACAATTAGATTCGGTACACGAGGAAAACTGAGTCCGAGATATATTGGACCATTTGATGTACTAGAAAGAATTGGGAGAGTATCTTACAGACTAGCTCTTCCACCAACCCTGGAAGGAGTACATGATGTATTCCATGTATCTCAACTCCGAAGATATGTATCGGATCCGAGTCATGTATTGAATCATTCAGAGATTACTGTTGGTCCAACTCTACGGATAGAGCAGAAACCTGTCGGAATCTAGGATCGAAGAGATAAGATTCTTCGAAATCGGGTCATTCCGTTAGTTCGTATAGCTTGGAGTAAGGATTCTCCTGGAGATTCAACCTGGGAAAAAGAAGAAGATATGCGGAGGCAGTATCCATATCTGTTCTCTGAGCCAGGTCAGTAATTGCATTTATATATACTATTTAAATTTCGGGGACGAAATTTCTTTAAGGAGGGTAGAGTGTAATAACTACTAAATAATATTAATACTATTGTCATTTTTTTTCCATACATTTGTACTAACATCATATAATTGTACAAGTATAAAAAAAAAAGAAAAAAAAAAGAAGAAGAAATTTTTTTTTTATAAACAAATAAGTAAACAAATATATGTGTATATATATATATATATATATATATATATATATATATTTCATAATTAGATGACCATAATTTCAAATTTATATTCAATAGGAACTTTTCACTTTGGACACCCATATAATTTTAAGTTTTGGAAGGGGGATTAGTGTAAAATTTTACCCATGGAAAAGCAAAACAATTGGACCCATGGATTTTTCTTTCGTATGACTCAACTCAATGGGAAGGAAGAGCTGGCTTCATCTTCTCCTTCCCAAGTTCCCATGAGCCATTTGGCCATGCAAGAGAGAAAACCCAACAACTCCCATTCCCTTTCCCTCCTCTATTTATTCCTTCCCCCTTTCAATTCTCTCCACACTACTACTACTCTACTCTTACTGCTGCTACTGTGCTACTGCTGCTGCTGCGCCCGGACCCGAGCCCGCCGCCGGCCACCCCCGCCACCTCCAGCACCATCTCCATTTCCATCTCCTCTTCTTCAAATTAGGTATAATTCCAAAAATTCCTCCCAATTTTCTCCAAAATACTAGACCTAGAATTATTTCCTAGAAATAATTATATATATAATTGTTGATATCTAATTTAGGGTTGGAATTGGGAAAGAAACAGGAAAACCTAGGTCATCCTCGACATAGGCAAGTCCTCCTACCTTTTTTCCTCTTGAAATTTTGTTTTCAAATTTTCTTGAGTTTATATATATATTAGTTATAATTCTGAATTTATAAAAATTTCTGATAAATCCAATATTATGAGAACGAAATATGGGCTTTAGGCATAAAATTCTAATTTATTAAGAAAATTATATTAATTAGTATTGATTCTGAAATTTATAAATTCCATGATTACTTAACTCTATGAAAATGAAATTCATGCCTATAAATCCGAATCAATGCACGAGTATGCTGACATAACATAAGGACACGGAAATGGACACCTTGTTATAAATTGTATATGAATATACATGGACAAATAGATACTTAGACACAACACAAATAGATATTGGAAAACACGAAGTATATATATATGTATATATATAAACTGCGCACAAGTAATGGTCACAACTCAAATATATATTTGGACACAACATGGTGTATATATATATATGTATGATGAGTTGGACACAAGTGTTGGACACAACACAAAGTGATACTCTAAATAAACATGTACCTTGATGCGATATGTGGACACAACACACGAAGTTTTATGGACATTTATAAATCTTAGTGCCACTTAGGAACACAACCAATATGCAATTCATCTTTATTATTAAATCTATACCTAGGACTCACTTTCCTTAGTATGAATTCTACAAATTATGGGTTAATTTCAATATATGGGATTGGTAAATTGTCGATTCATCCTAGTACTTTAATTCTGTCCAAATTAAAAATTTCACTAAATTAACATATTTAAATCTCATTTTACATTCCCAAGAAGTTAAAATATGACACTTAATAAGCATAAGTATGAATATAAATTGGATACTTGAATAATAGTGTAAAACACCATACACTTGAAGGTTTCAACCTTAAACTTTCTTTGCCTACCGAAAGGCTCATATACGAATATATCTAGTAAGTATAAGTTTGATGAAAATTTAAATTTAAATTGATATTATATCAGTTCTGTCCACTTTATAAAATATACCCAAATGACATACATTAACTTGATTAATTCAATAAACTAAGTTTTACAAGTGTCCATATATCAAGGTACCTTACATCTAACAAAATTTTAATTCTTTAAACTCTTTTCATATTCCAAACCAATGACACAAAGAGTATAAAAATTTAATTGTAGATTATGACACTTGGAAGCAAGTTTTGATATGATTTATGTTACTAACGATTCTATTTTTGAATTTATGCAATAAATTAGCAAGCTGCAATAACCAGGAAACTTGCTTATTTGCTTAAATTGCTTGCCAAGGTAATAAGCTTCAAAACCACTCTTTTATTATTTTTTTTTGTGAGTTTCCGGTGTTGAGAGTTGCTCCACCGAAGGGGTCGACGAACCCGAATTATTAACTGCGTGGTTTCCGGTGTTGAGGTTTGCTCCACCGAAGGGGTCGGCGAGCCCGAATTTCATATATATATATATTATCATCTCTTGTAAAATTTCGGGGTCTCCAAATACAAAGGAGACTCTGCCGAATTTTTTTGGAAATTTCAAGGGATAGATTAATTCTCGACATTTCCAAGAAATTTGGATGATTTTATAAAGCTTTAGAGAATATTTAGGATATGTATAAGACACGTATCATAAGTTGAATTAAAACTCCTTATATTCCACTTGGTAGTTTAAATTCAAATACTACTTCGGAAAAATTGATTTCTAAACATCATTCAAGTAGACATCTTACATAATGCATTTTAGCCTCCTTAGATAAATAAATTCCTTATTTGTGATTGTAAATATACATTTAGAAATCATAGGAAGCATTGGGAGGGGGGGGAACAACCCGAGTATCACCTTTACAGCTCCGCAACATAATAACCAAAGACTGATCAGTACACTAGCTCATTCGTAGGGCCATACGAATTGAGTATGTGAGGCTTAGCTCACTTGGCCCATGAGAGGCAGGGCCGGATTTTAATAATCTGAGCCATCCATTTAGCCCGTGAGAGGCAGGGCCGGATTTAATTTCGTGCCATCCAATAATTGCACCTCTTCGACAGTAACATCGATTTGGTGATTTTCTGGGTTCAAGAGAGACTCAGTACATTTAAGCCCAAGAGAGGCAGGGCCGGATTCTAAGCACCGCGCCACCAAGTCATAACCTGATCCCAGGTATACGGGATTGTTGTCGGAAAAAGCTGATTAGGAAAGTATTCGGAAGGGTTGTTCTCAAAATAGCATTTTCATATGTTATTATGCATATTTAGTGTTATGTAATAGGTAGGAATAATTAATATTGAGATATGCAATTTACTCTTATGAAAGTAAAACTAATCTCCAAATTTCTGAAGAAGGCAACCGAAAGTCGATAGCTAGTCTGATGTATAACATTTTTGTTGTAACTAAAATTTAGAGTTATTTTACCTTTACAAATACTTATGATGTAAATATAATTAAAGTTGTACTTATGAAAGTGATCTGTTCTTGTATTTTTCCATTCTGCTGATTACGGGCGACAATCGCGAATTTGGCGCGTAGCGTGGGGATGTGTTCTTTGACGTCACCGTTGTATTTGGGATACGGGACGTGACACGTCTTTTCGTTGGTAATGCTTGCCCGCAATTCTCCATCGAGTACGCACAATCTAATTAGCCCGTGAGAGGCAGGGCCGGATTTAATTTCGTGCCATCCAATAATTGCACCTCTTCGACAGTAACATCGATTTGGTGATTTTCTGGGTTCAAGAGAGACTCAGTACATTTAAAGCCCAAGAGAGGCAGGGCCGGATTCTAAGCACCGCGCCACCAAGTCATAACCTGATCCCAGGTATACGGGATCGTTGTCGGAAAAAGCTGATTAGGAAAGTATTCGGAAGGGTTGTTCTCAAAATAGCATTTTCATATGTTATTATGCATATTTAGTGTTATGTAATAGGTAGGAATAATTAATATTGAGATATGCAATTTACTCTTATGAAAGTAAAACCAATCTCCAAATTTTTTTTGACTTATCATTTATTATTTACTCTCATTTATTATTTCTATCATTTATTTACCTTCCTTGGCCGAGGACTTGCTTGTCGTTTCTAAACGACCTAGTAATTGTTCACTAGGTGAGGACGACGTTCCGGAAAATCCTATACCCCTGGAGGATGATGAATAGACAATCTGCGAGAATTTCTGAAGAAGAGGAGGTAAATTCTCGCAGATTGTCTATTCATCATCCTCCAGGGGTATAGGATTTTCCGGAACGTCGTCCTCACCTAGTGAACAATTTCTAGGTCGTTTAGAAACGACAAGCAAGTCCTCGGCCAAGGAAGGTAAATAAATGATAGAAATAATAAATGAGAGTAAATAATAAATGATAAGTCAAAAAAAATTTGGAGATTAGTTTTACTTTCATAAGAGTAAATTGCATATCTCAATATTAATTATTCCTACCTATTACATAACACTAAATATGCATAATAACATATGAAAATGCTATTTTGAGAACAACCCTTCCGAATACTTTCCTAATCAGCTTTTTCCGACAACAATCCCGTATACCTGGGATCAGGTTATGACTTGGTGGCGCGGTGCTTAGAATCCGGCCCTG
Source organism: Iris pallida (assembly GCA_029216955.1). NCBI lineage: Eukaryota > Viridiplantae > Streptophyta > Magnoliopsida > Asparagales > Iridaceae > Iris > Iris pallida. The sequence continues at coordinate 2,688,545 of JANAVB010038419.1, forward strand.
CCTCTCTTGGGCTTAAATGTACTGAGTCTCTCTTGAACCCAGAAAATCACCAAATCGATGTTACTGTCGAAGAGGTGCAATTATTGGATGGCACGGAATTAAATCCGGCCTTGCCTCTCACGGGCTAAATGGATGGCTCAGATTATTAAAATCCGGCCCTGCCTCTCATGGGCCAAGTGAGCTAAGCCTCACATACTCAATTCGTATGGCCCTACGAATGAGCTAGTGTACTGATCAGTCTTTGGTTATTATGTTGCGGAGCTGTAAAGGTGATATTCGGGTTGTTCCCCCCTCCCAATGCTTCCTATGATTTCTAAATGTATATTTACAATCACAAATAAGGAATTTATTTATCTAAGGAGGCTAAAATGCATTATGTAAGATGTCTACTTGAATGATGTTTAGAAATCAATTTTTCCGAAGTAGTATTTGAATTTAAACTACCAAGTGGAATATAAGGAGTTTTAATTCAACTTATGATACGTGTCTTATACATATCCTAAATATTCTCTAAAGCTTTATAAAATCATCCAAATTTCTTGGAAATGTCGAGAATTAATCTATCCCTTGAAATTTCCAAAAAAAATCGGCAGAGTCTCCTTTGTATTTGGAGACCCCGAAATTTTACAAGAGATGATAATATATATATATATGAAATTCGGGCTCGCCGACCCCTTCGGTGGAGCAAACCTCAACACCGGAAACCACGCAGTTAATAATTCGGGTTCGCCGACCCCTTCGGTGGAGCAACTCTCAACACCGGAAACTCACAAAAAAAATAATAAAAGAGTGGTTTTGAAGCTTATTACCTTGGCAAGCAATTTAAGCAAATAAGCAAGTTTCCTGGTTATTGCAGCTTGCTAATTTATTGCATAAATTCAAAAATAGAATCGTTAGTAACATAAATCATATCAAAACTTGCTTCCAAGTGTCATAATCTACAATTAAATTTTTATACTCTTTGTGTCATTGGTTTGGAATATGAAAAGAGTTTAAAGAATTAAAATTTTGTTAGATGTAAGGTACCTTGATATATGGACACTTGTAAAACTTAGTTTATTGAATTAATCAAGTTAATGTATGTCATTTGGGTATATTTTATAAAGTGGACAGAACTGATATAATATCAATTTAAATTTAAATTTTCATCAAACTTATACTTACTAGATATATTCGTATATGAGCCTTTCGGTAGGCAAAGAAAGTTTAAGATTGAAACCTTCAAGTGTATGGTGTTTTACACTATTATTCAAGTATCCAATTTATATTCATACTCATGCTTATTAAGTGTCATATTTTAACTTCTTGGGAATGTAAAATGAGATTTAAATATGTTAATTTAGTGAAATTTTTAATTTGGACAGAATTAAAGTACTAGGATGAATCGACAATTTACCAATCCCATATATTGAAATTAACCCATAATTTGTAGAATTCATACTAAGGAAAGTGAGTCCTAGGTATAGATTTAATAATAAAGATGAATTGCATATTGGTTGTGTTCCCAAGTGGCACTAAGATTTATAAATGTCCATAAAACTTCGTGTGTTGTGTCCACATATCGCATCAAGGTACATGTTTATTTAGAGTATCACTTTGTGTTGTGTCCAACACTTGTGTCCAACTCATCATACATATATATATATACACCATGTTGTGTCCAAATATCTATTTGAGTTGTGACCATTACTTGTGCGCAGTTTATATATATACATATATATATACTTCGTGTTTTCCAATATCTATTTGTGTTGTGTCTAAGTATCTATTTGTCCATGTATATTCATATACAATTTATAACAAGGTGTCCATTTCCGTGTCCTTATGTTATGTCAGCATACTCGTGCATTGATTCGGATTTATAGGCATGAATTTCATTTTCATAGAGTCAAGTAATCATGGAATTTATAAATTTCAGAATCAATACTAATTAATATAATTTTCTTAATAAATTAGAATTTTATGCCTAAAGCCCATATTTCGTTCTCATAATATTGGATTTATCAGAAATTTTTATAAATTCAGAATTATAACTAATATATATATAAACTCAAGAAAATTTGAAAACAAAATTTCAAGAGGAAAAAAGGTAGGAGGACTTGCCTTTGTCGAGGATGACCTAGGTTTTCCTGTTTCTTTCCCAATTCCAACCCTAAATTAGATATCAACAATTATATATATAATTATTTCTAGGAAATAATTCTAGGTCTAGTATTTTGGAGAAAATTGGGAGGGATTTTTGGAATTATACCTAATTTGAAGAAGAGGAGATGGAAATGGAGATGGTGCTGGAGGTGGCGGGGGTGGCCGGCGGCGGGCTCGGGTCCGGGCGCAGCAGCAGCAGCAGCAGTAGCACAGTAGCAGCAGTAAGAGTAGAGTAGTAGTAGTGTGGAGAGAATTGAAAGGGGGAAGGAATAAATAGAGGAGGGAAAGGGAATGGGAGTTGTTGGGTTTTCTCTCTTGCATGGCCAAATGGCTCATGGGAACTTGGGAAGGAGAAGATGAAGCCAGCTCTTCCTTCCCATTGAGTTGAGTCATACGAAAGAAAAATCCATGGGTCCAATTGTTTTTGCTTTTCCATGGGTAAAATTTTATACTAATCCCCCTTCCAAAACTTAAAATTATATGGGTGTCCAAAGTGAAAAGTTCCTATTGAATATAAATTTGAAATTATGGTCATCTAATTATGAAATATATATATATATATATATATATATATATATATATATATATATATATATATATATATTTGTTTACTTATTTGTTTATAAAAAAAAAATTTCTTCTTCTCTTTTTTTTTTTTCTTTTTTTTTTTTTATACTTGTACAATTATATGATGTTAGTACAAATGTATGAAAAAAAAAAAAATGACAATAGTATTAATATTATTTAGTAGTTATTACAGCCGGCCCTGCCTGTGCCTTGGCCCCTCTCTGAATGCACACTTTTTGCTCCCGGTAGAGACTCATGTAAGTAAGTCTCAACCCCTAGTTGAGTGAAAGCAATCAAGCATTGCTTCCCCATGTCGATTATTTCCCATTATTTAGCATTTCCATTATACTTTTGGATCTCCTAAAGCGAACTCCCTAAGTCCAAAAACTAACAAAATCTAGCAAACTAGGAATCCTAATACAATCATTGGCTACCCCTAACCTACCGAAGTGGAATGACTCCCACTACAACACTTTTCATGACCACAGTTCCCAACCCTCTCTTGCGGTTGTTTCACGGTTATTTGCTATGTTGCATATACACAATTCTGATAAGACATAATAAGGAGATGGTGACACGGACACGACACATGTTTTTGGCATATCCTAGTGTTTTGGGGTGTCTTTCGTATATGAAACCTTTCCAACATGACATAAACACGGCTGATAAGTGATTCAAGTAAATCAATTTTTCTCATTAACCACCAGGGTGTGGCACAACGGTTGGGGCTGATGAGGGTTATTGCGGAGGTCCTGGGTTCGAGCCCAGGCCTAAAGGAAACACTTTTCTTTATCAGTAGAATGTACATTCTCGTTTGGTTCCTGAAATCATGGGGTTAGGAAAGAAAATTCGCTACTTTCCTGTGTTTGGGTATCATGGAATTGGGAAAGGAAAGTCAAAACTATTCTCTTCTAGCTGACATTCTACTCTTTCTTAATTCCTTCTAGGTAAGTACACTCCTCAGAACACATGGCTTGAGGCCGAGCTCCCGAAAGTGACAGAACTGAGACACCTTGGTTGATTGTTCTTATGCATTCACCATGGTACAACAGTTATAACTATCATTACATAGAGGCCGAAACCATGAGAGTAAAATGTATGAACCTTGGTTGTGAAGTACAAAGTCGACGTTGTGTTCGCTGGTCATGTCCATGCTTATAAACGCAGTGTAAGTCTCTTCTATAACCTATTTGTCTAATGACATTTTCATCTATATTGTCGATGAGGGTTGAGGCTTCATATTTATATTGTTCTAACATGTACAAAGTTTGGAAAATGTTCAGAGAGTTCGACATTCATCATAGACCTTTAATCAAGGTTACTTTTGAGGACTCTTGTCTAACAGAGCTAGGGTCCCATCCAAAGATTGTTGAGGTGGACTCAGTTTTTTTACTGAACTAAACGAAAAATATTTCCTCTGAAATGCTTAAATCGGGGGTATTTCTTCATCGTTCGTTTTGGAGGGTCTTCAGCACCATGTTGACATTTAACCAACATTTTTAACTCAGAGAATTTTATATATAGCATCAGACTTCAGTAAAATTGTTCTGAGAGCATCGAAGTTGTGGAATTACAACATAAGACACAAAACGTCCTTTAAAAGGACGTATTAAATGTTTGTACTAAAAACGTCCTTTAAAAGGACGTTTATGTAGCATCCATTTTATCCCCGTGCAACCTTACCTTAACTCTCCTTATCTTAACTCTCCCATCCCTCCTTAATTATAGTTAACAATGTGCCAAAAACGATCTTTTAAAGGGCATTTTCTGTGCAAACATTAAAAATGTCCTTCTAATGAGCATTGTGTGCCTTATGTTGTAGTTCTTGAAAGGCTAATTCTAAAGGCACTCCAAAACTTACTTGGGGCTAGTCCTTACGACAGGACGGCCCAGTTTGGTGGAACTTTTACTTAGGATAGTCCCAATTTTACTTGGGACTAGCCCAACCCCCAAGTTTTCCATCGTCGGAGGCAGGGACGCGAACGTCGACAGGGTGCACGGAGGCACGGGAGAGCAGACGCCGGCAGGGGCGCGGATGAGCGTTGTCGTCAAGCTCTTGGGGGGACGAAGAGGATGAGGAGGCGGAGGAGGCGGCGGTGGAGGAGGAGGGGGGAGGGGGAGAAGGCAGAAGAGGAGGCGGCGGAGGAGGAGGGGGAGAAGGCGGAGGAGGAGGAAGAGAGGAGGAGGTGGAGGACGAGCGAGGGGAGAGCGGCGGCAGTGCAGCCAGCGATCGGGAGGAGGAGGTGGAAGGACTGCCAAATTTTTGACAATACTAACAAATTAGGACTGTCAAAATATTTGACAGTCCTTCCAAAAGGAAGGACTACCAAATTTTTTACGGTCCTTCCAATTGTAAGAAATGTCAATTTTTTGACAGTCCTTTCTATTGGGAGGACTGTCAAATATTTGACAGTCCTGAAAAAATTGGACTAGTCTGAAACAATTTTTTGGGTGGCAAACTTGTAAATAATTTGGAAAAACATTTGGCTAGCTCCAAGTAAAACTTGGAGTGCCTTTAAAATTAGCCTTTTTAAAACTTCGATGCTCTCAGAGCAATTTCATTTAAGTACGATGTTGTATATGCAATTCATAATAGAGTCCTCAAGTGTAAGGTTTAACTAATCCTAAATTTAAGATAACCAGAAACAACTGAATGATTGCTCAGCCTAATTATATTAATATTACCAAAGTAAAACCTTCAAAACATATGTTCAGACTAATTACGATACAGTATTGTAAACATTGTTCTTGGATTTGAACTTGAAGGCATGTCAATCAAGCATCTTAGTTTTCCCCTCGTTCTTCTTTTATTGTTTGTGAGCATGATTCTGTAATTGAGTTCATCAACAAAAAATATAGTTGCTCATTTCTGAGGTACGTCAACATTATATATATGAATTGTTGGTTCTCTATTCTATCAAAAGAATTTTGCATTGTTATCTTTTGTTGCAGTCTGGCGAAGATCTTATATAATCATCTGAAGATCTTGAACCGGTAGATTAAGAACTGAACTTGATAAATATAGGGTTTGAATGTTCTTGTGGGATCGCGCGTAAGCTTTCTGCTATCTGGATTGAAACAAAGGAATAGTGTGCAATATTCTACCTGTTAGCAATTTTATTCATATTTGTGATCGGTAGGTAAGTTGAAAGAAAAATTCTACAAAAGACTTGTATAAGAATAGCTATTGTTTATGGATCAGAGTGTTTACAATTATGAATGCATGCCGGGTCTTCCCATTTAGGCCTACTTCTTCAGCTTCCTGGGAAAAGCGAATTGCCTTGGAATCTTATCTGTAAGGGGCCCTCGAGGGCAATTTAGCAGTGGCACGTAGTTAGGCATTGCTAAGAAAAGAAAGGCAGGAGTCGGCAAATCAAATGTTAGCTGAGCTGTCCAAAAGCTCAACTCCCATGCACATTTTAGTCCCACATCGGTTGGACTAGAGTAACTAAGTGTGTATATATTACTACTCCCTCTTTTGCTTCATTAAAAGTTGTGTGTGGGAGCTCCATGGGCCACACGTGCGCGCCGCTGTCCGGCCCGGTTCGGTTCGGTTCGACGCGCGTAACGGGTACGGGCACGTGCCCACACCTGCGGACGCCGAATGCCGATCCGATTTTCTCATCGGGTTTGGGCTGAGACCGTAAAAGATTTATTGCTCCTTTGCAAGCCTCATTTCTGCCATTGATGGGTCCACACCCATCTCAAATGATTTTGATGAGACTGAGTCTGACGTAGGGATTTCCAAGTCCTCCTCTTCTACCAAACCCAAGACCCCTAAGGAAATAGACTACCATTACTTCCACAGAATCTTAAGCGCTATGTCTGAGTCTCTCTACGACATATTTTTTGAATATAAAAGCGCTAAAGAACTCTGGGATGCTTTGGAAGATGAGTATGGTTTTGATGATGCTGGAATTGATAGATTCAATTCCACCACATTCAACCAATATGTCATGGTAGATAACAAACCTATCAAATATCAAATCCATGAGTTCCAAGAACATCTTAGGCATGTTCAAGCCAAGGGAACCTTCTTTTCTACTGAGCACAAAATAGGATGCTTAATAGATAAACTGCCTCCTTCCTGGTCTAAAGTGGCAAAGGATCTACTACATCTACAAGGATCTATTACATACTCTCACGCTCTACAGAGAATTAGAACAGAAGAGCAATATAGGTCCAAGACCAAAGCTAGGTCAAATGTCACAGCTAGGACAAACCTTGTAGAAAGCCTTGTAAAACCTAAGTCAAACAACCATCTCAAATCCAAGAAAAATTCCTTCAAAAGGAAGCAGAGTTTTCAACCTCCTGACCAAAACCATCACCACCAAAACCCTCAACCCCAAAAACCTAGAAACTTTGATCAGACTCAGGATCAAAGAAGATTTTGTTTTGTGTGTGGTAGAACCAACCATACAGCCATCAACTACTTCCAAAGGAAGAAAAAACCTATCCAGAACTCCTTCAAAGGAAAAGGTAAGCCAGAGGCTAACATGATTCTGAATGAGTCTTCCAGCTCCTTCAGGTCTGTAAGCTTCCAACCTGTAGTAAACATGTCTTTTCATTCTGATGATTGGTGGTTGGATTCTGGAGCTAATGCTCATGTCTCATTTGATCGATCCTATTTTTCAACCTATCAGGAATCATATGGAGGAGATATGACTCTAGGAGATGGCTCAACGACACAAATTGTAGGAAGAGGAAGAATAGATCTGAAGATAAAATCAGAGAAAATTCTACCTCTTCATGACATGCTTCATGTGCCGTCTGTCAGAAAAAATCTTGTTAGTGGATCGCTCCTTGTAGCCTCAGGATACAAAATTATAATGGAGGCCAATAAAGTAGTTTTCTCTAAGAATGATTTGTTTGTGGGGAAAGAATTTGTGAAAGATGGACTCTTTATTTTAAGTACTATGAATAAAAGTTCAAATCCTTCCTTTGTTGCAAATGTTGAATCATCAAATATTTGGCATGGTAGACTAGGTCATGTGAACTTAGGATCTATTAAAAGAATGATGAACTTAGATCTTATCCCTAAGACTCCTATAGATGATGAACATAAATGTGAGATTTGTGTTCAAGCCAAACACACTAGATTGTCTTTTAAATCTGTCTATAGGAATTCTGAACTCCTAGAACTTATCCATAGTGATGTTTGTGATTCCAATAGGATTTTGACCCGAGGCGGTAGGAAATACTTTGTTACTTTTATTGATGATCATTCAAAGTATTGTTATACATATCTCCTTAAGACCAAAGATGAAGTTCTAGACAGATTCAAGGTCTATAAATCTGAAGCTGAGAACCAGTTAGATAGAAAGATTAAGATCCTTAGATCAGATCGTGGTGGAGAGTATACCTCAAATGAAATGACTAACTTCTCTGAAGAGCACATAATTATTCATGAGGTAACTGCTCCTTATTCACCACAATCCAATGGAGTTGCTGAAAGGAAGAATCATACTCTGTTAGATATGGTTAATGCCATTCTTATCAGCTCAGGTGCCCCTGATAATCTTTGGAGAGAAGCCCTTTTGTCAGCCTGTTATATCCTTAATAGGATACCTAGTAAGACAAATGATAAAATCCCATATGAGTTATGGAAAGGTCGGACTCCTAGGATCAACTATCTTAAAGTTTGGGGATGTCTAGCTAAAGTAGGAATTCCTAAACCCAAAAAGAGGAAGATAGGACCTAAGACTGTAGATGTTGTATTCAAAGGATATGTCCTAAATAGTAATGCCAATAGATTTCTTGTAACCCATTCTGAAGTAAATTAAATCTCTAATAACACAATCATTGAAGCTAGAGATGCAGTTTACTTTGAGAACATTTTTTCCTTCAAGGATAGAACCCCTTCATCTTCCTCTAACCCTTCTCTCATTCCTTCTACTAGTTCTCATGATCCAGTACCCAGTTCTCAACCTAAACAAGTCATAGAACCTAGAAGGAGTAAAAGAGAAAGGATTGAAAAAAATTTAGGAGAAGGATTCTTCACATTTTTGATAGAGGGTAATCCCTCAACTTATGAAGAAGCCATATCCTCTCCTGATGCCCCTTTCTGGAAAGAAGCTATTAACAATGAGTACAACTCCATCATGGAGAACAATACTTGGTTTTTAGCAGACCTTCCTTTAGGCAGCAAACCAATAGGTTGTAAGTGGATCTTTAAGAAGAAACTTAGAGGCGATGGTACCATAGAAAAATATAAGGCTAGATTAGTGGCCAAAGGTTTTACCCAGAAAAAGGGATTAGATTACTTTGATACCTATTCTCCTGTTGCTAGGATTTCTTCTATTAGAACCCTCCTAGTCTTAGCTTCCATTCATGACTTGCTGATCCATCAAATGGATGTAAAGACAACATTTCTAAATAAAGATTTAGAGGAAGAAATATATATGGAGCAACCTGAAGGTTTTATTGCGAAAGGCCAAGAAAACAAGGTTTGCAGATTAGTAAAATTTCTTTATGGCCTAAAGCAAGCTCCTAAGCAATGGCACAACAAATTTGACAAAGTCATTATAGAATTTGGTTTTGTGCCTAATGAATATGACAAATGTTTGTATTCCAAAAATACAAATAAAAGTTGTGTTATCTTATGCTTGTATGTTGATGATATCTTTATTTTAGGATCTTCACTGGAATTGATAAATAATACTAAGAATTATTTATCTAACCAATTTGATATGAAAGACCTAGGTAAGGCAAACCTGATTCTAGGAATGCAAGTGTCCAAATGCAATGAGGGATATACTCTATCCTTAGCACATTCAATTGAGAAAATGCTAAAAAAGTTTGAGTATTTTGACAAGAAACTTGCCCTTACTCCTTATGATAGTAATGTTGTTCTCAAGAAGAATTAAGGATCTCCTATAAAACAACATAGATATTCACAAATGATTGGGTCCCTCATGTACATAACTAACAGGACCAGACCTGATATTGCATTTGCTATTGGGAGACTAAGCAGATACACTAGTAACCCAAACCAATCTTATTGGACTACATTAGATAGAGTATTTAGATATCTTAAGGGTACTATAGATTATAAACTTCATTATACTAGACATCCTGATATCATAGAAGGTTACTCCGATGCAAATTGGGTAACTGATTCACATGATGTGAAATCCACTACTGGATATGTTTTTACCCTAGTAGGAGCTGCAATCTCCTGGGGATCATGTAAACAAACTATCATAGCCAGAAGTACAATGGACTCTGAAATGATAGCTTTGGATACTACATGTACAGAAGCCAAATGGCTCAGAAATCTTATTATGCATATACATGTTTATGTTCATCATGTTCTTGCAATTTTCATGAACTGTGATAATAAGTCTGTTATTGAACTACTAAAGCATGACTTTGTGAATGCTAAGATGAACAGGCACCTGCAGCTGCGCTTCAAGTCAATAAAGAGCCTATTGGACAAATATATGGTTCTTGAATATATAAAGTCAGAAAAGAACCTTGCAAACCACTTGACGAAGGGTCTGTCTAGGACATTGATCCTAGAATCATCGAGGGGGATGGGGTTAAGCCTATAGTATAGTCACCAGCAGTGGCAACCCAACCGAGTCTGACTGGAGATCCCAAGAAGCCGGTTCAATGGGTAAGAACAAGCTGGACTAGGTGACTATTATGGAACACTGACCTGAGATTAAATTCTCTTTAAAATAAAAGCCCACGAGACTGTACATGTGTACATTCATACCTCATCCCTATGGTGACAGTGTTCCTTTTGTGATATGGATAGGGTGAATTTAAACTCTTAATAAGTCCAAGCATGAAATACAGGGTTGATTCCTATCACCAACCCTTAAGGACTTACCTATATAAGAGGTCGTGAGGGCCGCGACTATATGACAGATCGATCCTAGACAACTCTCATGAATGTGTAAAAGTGCGCATGGCCAACCAAACGCGCCAACCGATAGACCCAAGTACCTCTAGCGTACTATGTGTGCTATTTTTCGAGTCTGGTTCAAGAAGAATGATTCAAGGCGTAGTCCATCAAGCTCTTCTTCAGACAAAGACAATGGTCAGTACGTGAGATTCAAGGCTGTAGTCAATCTCATTTATGCATAGTATACAACTGCCCAGAAATTCTCTTATTCTTGTCTCTCTTTCTTCGCTTCTATCATCTCGGAAGTTGACCTTTTTGGGGGGGGGGGGGAATTGTTAGCTGAGCTGTGCAAAAGCTTAACTCACATGCATATTTTAGTCCCACATCGGGTTGGACTAGAGTAACTAAGTGTGTATATGTTACTACTGTAGTGCCCCGTCCCTACATCGTGCCCCGTACTTTGTCCACGGGGTGCGCGAGAAAGGAACACTGTCGCTATCGATTCGGCCGGGACCGATAGGTCGGGATCGACCGAGTCGATCGAAGGGGAACGGTTGAATTAAGATCCATTCCTCGTTATGGAATGTCTTCTTCGAAACCAAGTCCCATATTCAGCGGGTTGTGCCTCGAGGATTGGCTCTGCGGCTGAGTCGGAAGAGACCTCCCGTTGCTCTGCTTTTCACGCCGCTTGCGTTGGTTTTGGCTTTGTTTTCTGAATGCGTTTTCGTGAATGTTTTCGATGGTTTTCATGGCTTGCATTTCGAACTCGCATTTCCTATCGAACTCCTTGAATAATGCAGTGTTCTAATTGGTTGCTTGTGCGATTTCAGGTAATCGCGTAGGCGACGTCTAGCGCGACCAACAAGTCCTCTCGCCGAAGTGAACTTAAGGTGAGTGGCTGACCCTTCTCTTCTCGACCCCCTTCTTAAGTAAATCAATAGTGTTGCTACGGATGAAAGGATGAAAGCAAAGGCACGGACACGGTAATATAATCAAGTTTCAAAGAGAAAGTAGGCTAGGCCTTAATAACTAAATGTTGCCTTAACTCGGTCATTGGACAACTTGTCGACAAGGGAGAGTTTCCTCGAGCGACTACCCGGGGCCACGGGATCGACTCAGCCTACGAGAAAACACGGTATAGCTGTGCAGGATGATAGCACGGGTTAAGCGGGGACTTGCAGCGGGGCTCGCTACTTGCGCTGCAAGGGCCCCGGCTAACAAAGCTATAGTCCAGGATGGCTTGTGATGTCAGTGACCAAACACACGAAATGTTGCACTTGGAAATGTAAATGATAACAATTGACAGGAAAGAACATGGTAAGTTTCAAAGGGCGCGGCGCGGCCCGCCGGGGGTAAGTTCGAACGTAAATTACATTATGCTTGTCAATGCTCACTTGAAATTCATTAGGATGGTTAGAAACATTCATGAACTAAAGTCATATAAACTCATTCAACCAAATGAGAGCTTGGAAACTTAACTTGCCACGCACCAGTACAAAGTATAATGTACTGATCCTCGCTCTCCACGCAGGTACCCCGAACCACGAAGGGCGTGCCACCTAAAAATCTCAAGGCGGCGTGGACACTTTTGAAGCCTCGTCCGTGTGAAGGCTTGTTTCTGGATTCCTTTTGAAGAAGACCCCGCACTCAGTCCAAAGAAAAGATGGCGAATCGGCTTGCCTCGATCGCAGGTGAAAATGTGTAATAGTTTTTGCTTGTATAAAGGGGTGTAATGTATGGAACGACTATCTCATCGGCGTTCATTTTGTAAGTCGAGTTATGTTGTAGCCCGTACGGCAATGATTGTAAAGAAGTCCATGTAAAGTTTCTATTATCAATGAAAAAGTCTATTTCTACTTCAAATGCGTCATTCAATTTCTCTGCGTACTCTAATTTGATGTTGTGTTTCGGATAACCTTATGACTATGCCTTGTGCGATCGCAATTTAGGTTCGCACGGCATCACGCCCGAGGGACGACTATCGATTCTACGGAATCGGGGCGTGACATAATGGTATCAGAGCACGGCTTTACATCCTTTGACCTCGCATCGATGAGATACGTTGTTCCATACAATGAGTCCGTAATAATTTGTGACTGATGCGTTTGCCTTCATATCGCAGAAGTGGCGGAGCCTACGGCCGAGCAAGAACAGAGCGCTTCAAGCGGCTCCAGTAGTTCGCATCGACCGCGGGCCGGACCTTCTAACGATACAATCGAAAGGATGCTGCGCATGATGGAGGCGCAGCGAAACCAGTCCGAGAACCGGCATCAGCAGGTAGAGGAACGACAGGCCCAGTTCGAAGCTCGCTTCGAAGCTCGCTTTGATGCACATGCCAAACTTCAGCAAAAGCATCTAGATACCCTGCAGCAGATCGTCCAGACAATGGCGGCCAACGGAAATTCTGCGACTACGCCTACCGTCACCGTGCCGGCGATCCAACCCATTGATGTCGACACGGAGGATCCCGAGCGTCAACCAGCGGCACCGAAAAAGTACAACTTTGAAGTATCCGAATTCAAGAAGGCGTGTCGCGCTTCCTTCAGCGGCACCGAGGGTCCCTCCATGGCAATCGACTGGCTGGAAGAGCTGGAAGATCACTTCGAGCTGCTCGGCATTGAAGAATCCAAGCAAGTCGCCTGCGCACAACTTCAACTACCGTTGAACGCGTACGACTGGTGGGCCGTGCGCAAGCGAGCGATCCGACCGGACAACAACACCGCGCCGATCTCTTGGGCCACGTTCCGCAAAGCTTTTGAAGTGCAGTACCTTCCGTCAGCCATTCGTCAAGCGAAGGAGAATGAATTCATGCAGTTGAAGCAAGGGAGCAGGACAGTAGAACAGTACGCCGCAGAATTTAACAAGTTGTCTAAGTTCGCTGGCCAGTTTCTGCCTACTGAAGAGTGCCGTGTGCGACGGTTCGAAGTGGGCCTGCGACCCTCTATTGGTGCACATGTCGGTGTCCCGGAGTATAAGACCATGGGCGAGGCTCTGAATCACGCCCTCCGCCTTGAGAACCTGCATCCTTCCGGTGCTGACGACGTTGTGCGCTACTCCAATCACAAACGTCCTAGCTATACGGGAGGCAACAATCACGCTTCAAAGCGTCCAAACAACGGCAGCTACAAAGGGCAGAACCCACTACCTCGGTGCACCAGGTGCAACAACTTCGGTCACCATGCCAACGATTGTCATGTCCTCGAAGGAGGATGCTTCAATTGCGGAGCAAGGAACCACCAAGCACGGGATTGCCCCCGAAAATTGAATCGTAACGTGCCACCCCAACAACATCGTCAGGAGAATCGAGGACAGGCGCCCTGACCTCCTCAGCACACTCAGTCCAACAACCAAGACCGACGCCCTAATGCTCAGGGGCGTGTCTTTGCTCTGACTCGAGACGAGGCGTATACTTCCGACACTGTTGTGACAGGTATATTAAATTTCAATAATGTACCTGCTCGTGTGTTATTTGATTCAGGCGCCTCGCATACTTTCATATCGGCGGATTTCGCCGTCGAGCACAAATTTTCTGTAATATCGTTAGATCTCGACCTTAGCGTAAGCACACCTTCGGGTGCACCAATTCTCACAAACTTAGCTTGCGCCGGCGGGATTATCTGTATCGGCGGTCAAAAGATCGGTCTTGATGCGATAGTTCTAGACATGAAGGACTTCGACATCATATTGGGCATGGATTGGCTCGGTCCGTGCAACGCAACCATCGACTGTGCTGAAAAGAAAGTCACATTCCGCATACCTGGAGTGCCTGAATTCTGCTACTCGTGTGGTGAGGCGTCGCCGACCTGCATGGTGATCTCCGCAATATCTGCTCGACGGATGCTGCATTCCGGGTGCGAAGGCTATCTAGCTTCCGTTCGAGACGTGCGACAGGATGGTGCAAACGCGGGAGAGACCGACGTTGTGGCAGAATTTCCAAACGTGTTCCCGGACGAGCTACCCGGCATGCCACCTGATCGTGAGATAGAGTTCACTATCGACACATTCCCCGACACCCGGCCGATCTCGAAGGCTCCGTACAGAATGGCCCCTACAGAATTGAAGGAATTGAAGGCACAACTTCAGGAATTGCTCGACATAGGGTTTATCCGTCCGAGTGTCTCGCCGTGGGGTGCGCCCGTGCTATTCGTAAAGAAGAAAGATGGATCGATGCGACTCTGCATCGACTATCGGGAATTGAATAAAGCCACCGTCCGAAACAAATACCCCCTGCCCCGTATCGACGACTTGTTCGACCAGCTCCAAGGTGCAACGGTGTTTTCGAAGATTGATCTACGATCGGGTTACCACCAACTCAAAGTCAAGCCAGATGACGTGCCGAAGTCTGCCTTCCGCACTCGTTACGGCCACTACGAGTTCTTGGTAATGCCGTTCGGTCTGACAAACGCCCCTGCCGTCTTCATGGATCTAATGAATCGGGTGTTCCGTCCGTTCGTTGACAAGTTCGTAGTAGTCTTCATCGACGACATTCTCGTCTACTCGAAGGATCGAGCGCAACATGCAGAGCATCTGCAGACGGTACTCCAAACCCTTCGAAAGAATCGGTTGTACGCGAAGATGAGCAAGTGCGAGTTCTGGCTGGACAGCGTCTCATTCCTTGGACACATCATCTCCGCCGCGGGCATCACAGTCGATCCGAAGAAAGTCGAGGCAGTTGCTGATTGGAAACGGCCCGCATCAGTTAGCAAAATTTGAAGCTTCCTAGGCTTGGCGGGATACTACCGACGCTTCGTAAAGGACTTCGCGAAGATCGCATCGCCGTTGACTCGCCTCACCCAGAAAGGAGTCGCATTCAAGTGGTCAGACGACTGTGAAGCTTCCTTCCAGGAGCTCAAACAACGGCTCGTTTCGGCCCCGATACTTGCTCTTCCTGAAGGGACGGAGGGATTTCAAATCTTCAGCGATGCTTCTGGCCAGGGCTTGGGGTGTGTGCTCATGCAGCGGGATAAGGTGATATCTTTTGCTTCCCGGCAGTTGAAGCCGCATGAGAAGAACTACCCCACGCACGACCTAGAACTAGCGGCAATTGTGTTCGCGTTGAAGCTGTGGCGTCACTATCTCTATGGTGTGGCGTGCAGGATTTATACGGACCACAAAAGCCTCAAGTATCTCTTCACCCAGAAAGAACTGAATTTGCGGCAGAGGCGATGGCTCGAGCTAATCAAAGACTATGACTTATCGATCGACTACACGCCGGAGAAAGGAAATGTGGTAGCGGATGCGCTGAGCCGAAAGTACTTAGCTTCATTATGCATCAACGATCGACTGCTGCGTGACTTGGAAGGAATGGGCATCGAGCTTCGGGTTCGTTTCAGAGACGTGAAACTGGCGCAACTGCGGGTGGAACCGAGCCTACTGGAGAGGATCAAGTCTGCACAGAAGGACGACCCATACCTGGAGAAGATGCGGAAGCTGATATCGACAGGAAAAGCGTCCGACTTTGCAGAGGACGATTCGGGAGTGTTGCGCGTGAAGGGACGGCTATGCGTACCGGACGACGCAGAACTTAGAAATGAGATAATGACGGAGGCGCATTATGCAAAATATTCTTTGCATCCTGGCAGCACCAAGATGTATAAGGACCTCCGCGTTGTCTTTTGGTGGCACGGCATGAAGAGGGACGTAGCGCTCTTTGTGTCAAAATGCATGGCCTGTCAGCAAGTCAAAGCCGAGCACCAGCGACCGGGCGGGGAGATGCAGAACCTTGCCATTCCAGAGTGGAAGTGGGATCACATCACTATGGACTTTGTTGTTGGCTTGCCGAGGACGCCGCGGGGAAATGACGCCGTCTGGGTCATCGTCGATCGACTAACCAAGTCAGCGCACTTTATCGCCATCAAAGTTACTTGGAGCGTCGACCGCCTTGCTCAGATATACCTTGATGAAATAGTTCGGCTGCATGGGGTCCCAGTTTCTATCGTCTCTGATCGGGATGGACGGTTCGTAGCGCGCTTCTGGAGTAGTCTTCATTCAGCACTGGGGACCAAGTTGAAGTTCAGCTCAGCTTATCATCCTCAGACTGACGGCCAAACAGAGCGGGTGAACCAAATTCTCGAAGACATGTTACGACTCTGTGCGATCGACTTGAAGTCAAGTTGGGACGTCCATCTACCGCTGGCCGAGTTTGCATACAACAACAGCTATCAGTCCAGCATCCAAATGGCGCCGTATGAAGCTTTGTACGGCCGAAAGTGTAGATCGCCCATTTGCTGGGATGAAGTCGGGGAACGGCAGATACTTGGTCCGGAGCTGGTGGAGCAGACTGTGCAGAAGGTCAAGTTGATACGAGAAAGATTGAAGATAGCACAAAGCCGGCAGAAAAGCTATGCCGACACGCACCGACGCCCCCTCGAGTTCTCGGAAGGCGACCATGTATTCCTGAAGGTGATGCCAATGCGTGGAGTTTCCCGGTTCGGTGCGAAAGGAAAGTTGAGCCCAAGATTTGTTGGCCCGTTCGAAATATTGAAGCGAGTCGCCCCGGTGGCTTACCAAATTGCCTTGCCGCCTGCATTGTCAGAGGTACATGACGTCTTCCACGTCTCGCAATTGCGGAAGTACGTGCACGATCCGGGGCATGTGGTAGATTTGGGTAAGCTGGACCTGAAGGCGGACTTATCATATGTCGAAGAGCCGGTACAAATCTTGGAGCGCAAGGATAAACTTCTCCGCAACCGTGCTATTCCACTAGTCCGAGTCCTCTGGAGGAACCATTCGGCCGAGGAGTCGACGTGGGAGCTCGAGTCTGAAATGAAGGAGAAGTTCCCTTCATCGTTCTCGTAGAGGTAAGTTCTATTCTTAAGTTTCGAGGATGAAACTTTTTCTTAGTTGGTTATGGTGTAGTGCCCCGTCCCTACATCGTGCCCCGTACTTTGTCCACGGGGTGCGCGAGAAAGGAACACTGTCACTATCGATTCGGCCGGGACCGATAGGTCGGGATCGACCGAGTCGATCGAAGGGGAACGGTTGAATTAAGATCCATTCCTCGTTATGGAATGTCTTCTTCGGAACCAAGTCCCATATTCAGCGGGTTGCGCCTCGAGGATTGGCTCTGCGGCTGAGTCGGGAGAGACCTCCCGTTGCTCTGCTTTTCACGTCGCTTGCGTTGGTTTTGGCTTTGTTTTCTGAATGCGTTTTCGTGAATGTTTTCGATGGTTTTCATGGCTTGCATTTCGAACTCGCATTTCTTATCGAACTCCTTGAATAATGCAGTATTCTAATCGGTTGCTTGTGCGATTTCAGGTAATCGCGTAGGCGACGTCTAGCGCGACCAACAAGTCCTCTCGCCGAAGTGAACTCAAGGTGAGTGGCTGACCCTTCTCTTCTCGACCCCTTCTTAAGTAAATCAATAGTGTTGCTACGGATGAAAGGATGAAAGCAAAGGCACGGACACGGTAATATAATCAAGTTTCAAAGAGAAAGTAGGCTAGGCCTTAATAACTAAATGTTGCCTTAACTCGGTCATTGGACAACTTGTCGACAAGGGAGAGTTTCCTCGAGCGACTACCCGGGGCCACGGGATCGACTCGGCCTAGGAGGAAACACGGTATAGCTGTGCAGGATGATAGCACGGGTTAAGCGGGGACTTGCAGCGGGGCTCGCTACTTGCGCTGCAAGGGCCCCGGCTAACAAAGCTATAGTCCAGGATGGCTTGTGATGTCAGTGACCAAACACACGAAATGTTGCACTTGGAAATGTAAATGATAACAATTGACAGGAAAGAACATGGTAAGTTTCAAAGGGCGCGGCGCGGCCCGCCGGGGGTAAGTTCCAACGTAAATTACATTATGCTTGTCAATGCTCACTTGAAATTCATTAGGATGGTTAGAAACATTCATGAACTAAAGTCATATAAACTCATTCAACCAAATGAGAGCTTGGAAACTTAACTTGCCACGCACCAGTACAAAGTGTAATGTACTGATCCTCGCTCTCCAAGCAGGTACCCCGAACCACGAAGGGCGTGCCACCTAAAAATCTCAAGGCGGCGTGGACACTTTTGAAGCCTCGTCCGTGTGAAGGCTTGTTTCTGGATTCCTTTTGAAGAAGACCCCGCACTCAGTCCAAAGAAAAGATGGCGAATCGGCTTGCCTCGATCGCAGGTGAAAATGTGTAATAGTTTTTGCTTGTATAAAGGGGTGTAATGTATGGAACGACTATCTCATCGGCGTTCATTTTGTAAGTCGAGTTATGTTGTAGCCCGCGCGGCAATGATTGTAAAGAAGTCCATGTAAAGTTTCTATTATCAATGAAAAAGTCTATTTCTACTTCAAATGCGTCATTCAATTTCTCTGCGTACTCTAATTTGATGTTGTGTTTCGGATAACCTTATGATTATGCCTTGTGCGATCGCAATTTAGGTTCGCACGGCATCACGCCCGAGGGACGACTATCGATTCTACGGAATCGGGGCGTGACAACTACTCCCTCTTTTGCTTCATTAAAAGTTGTGTGTGGGAGCTCCATGTGCCACACGCGCGCGCCGCCACCGCCGCCCGGCCCGGCTCGGCTCGGTTCGGTTCGACGTGCGTAACGGATACGGGCACGTGCCCACACCTGCGGACGCCGAATGCCGATCCGATTTCCTCATCGGGTTCGGGCTGAGACCCTAAAAGATTTTTTGCTCCTTTCAAATATTTCTGACCGTTACAAACCTTTTTAATTCCATAACGTTTACTATTCATATTCAGTCCAGGTTCAATAAACCATGTGCTGAAAACTCTTTGTAACGTTCGAATTAAATCAGCTAATTAAAACTGAGTTTAATTCTCCCCTCCATTGCAAGCCTATAAAGTGAGCTCTTTTTTATTCTCAAGATACAGAAAAATTTTCTTTGCACAAACTCTCTCAAATTTCTAGTCGCTCTCGAAATTCAGTTCTTCGTTGTTGCTCTGGGCAGAGCTAAGTCGGGGTCACCCTCTCCAAGTCGTGTGCGGCAAAGAGATTCCGGTAGACCGGAAATTTTACCACTAGGAGCGTTCGGATCCAGTCTGCACATAGACCCGGACTATCTCTTAGGACAGTGCTTCGTGCGCGACTTTTCCGAAGGCCGGTAACATTTAGTCAAGTTTATTATTTTGCAGTTAAAAAAAACGAAGATTTGTTCAAAAATCCCAACATCAAATGCATCAGTCTCAGTGGGCTGGCTAAGGATCCCTTACATTGAGTCTTGCTATCAATATCATTTGCGGTTCATTATATGTCCAAAAAGTTTGTGTAGCCAAAATGATATTGCTAAGATAGATGAGTGGGAATACATTAAAAGATAGGATTAAGAAATGAGTGTATATGTAGGAAGGTATTGGTGGCGTCAATGAAGGACAAGATGAGAGAAAATTAACTTAGGTGGTTAGACATATACAACTTAGATCAATAGATGTTCACCCAAGGAGGAGCAATAATATAGTAGTTAGTTGAGTGTTAATGATAATATGAATTTTGTTTGAATTCTCTTCTTCCATTCGGCCCTTTAGAGCCGAATGGAAGAAGGGAATTCAAACAACCTACGGCAATAATTTGGGATAAAGGCTTCCTCATCTTCGTCATTATTGCATTCTGGTTAGACCTGTCAATGGTAGCTTATTGGTCGGATATTGGCATTACCATATCCGAACCATTAACTATCGGATATACCCGATAACTATCTGATATCCGATCGGATAGACGTTTTGGCTACCGTATCCGTTACCGATAATGCTAACGGATATCGGATAATATCCGAACCAATAAGATTACTAAAAAATATATTAAAAAGGGAATATAAAAAATCGGTTTTAGTAACTAGCATGTTTTATTCCACACTTATTTTTAGTAAAATTACCTCCAATTTTCTGGCCAGGTGTACATAATTTGATAATATCATTCTGTAACTACTTAGTGGCAAACAGCTCACTGAGCTGCAATTTTTAGAAACCCTTTCACTTGTTTCCTTGGAGGACATTGCACTGCTTGCATTGCAATATATCATACTTGTAAGGTCATGTGGCAAATTTCTGCATTTCTTTAGTGAGTAGAATGCCATTTAAAGGGATTAGTTCTTTGGTGAAAGACTCAGTTTTTCTGAAACAATGCTAATTATAATAGAAAGTGAAGCAGACATCAGTAATATGGCTATCTAAATAGCATTGACAAGAGGCTTTAATATTACATGTCACTCCTTTATAGTATTCTTTATAGAGAGGTACTCCACAAATTTCAGAGTTCTTCAAGTAAGTTCTCGGATTCAAAATGCAACAGAAGTCAGAATATTTAGATTTTAGGGTTCCTCCTCTGGGCTAGGACGGGCTACTCACTGCTGGGCTCATGGACTGGCTGAATCATTGAATTCCTGAAAGTCCAATATATTTTAAATTTTTTGAAAAACTTAAATATTATTGGTTCGGATTTTATTGGTTCGGATATGGCACTTACCGTATCCGCATCCGATATCCGATAAATATCCGATAAGATATCCGAATTCGTATCCGTATCCGTATCCAAAATTTTGGATATTTTCGGTTCGAATACGGATCGTATACGGATTCTCGATCAACCATTGACAGGCCTAATTCTGGTTCATATTTATCGATCCTAATAATGGACTTAGGGGAAAGTATTAGTCAAACCTTGACTCATGTAAGAAAACCTATGCTATGATTACTGACGATTTGGTTTCTATGTACGGGTCATGGCATGATATATATAAAGGGGCATAGGCTTCTTTGTATCGCGTTATAGATCCGTTTGCTCACAGAGTTGTTGGGTAACCGCCAATATCTTATAAGGAAAAAGAAAAAGAAAAATGTTGGGTAACCACCAATTTGATTAAAAGTTGCAAAATCATAAAAAAAAAAAACTTGTAAACATGTCAACTTTTTTTTTTTAAATGTCCGACGTAACGCAGGAGACCTTGTGCACGGTGCGATTCCGAAACCGTCTGCCTAGCTAAGGAGGTTATACCTCTCCATGCTGACTACAAGAGCTAAGCTTTTAACCTTATCTTATTATTGATCTAGGTGTTGTTTACCTGTTATGATTTCCCACATAATTTTTTTTTTGGGTCTTGTATATTTTGGTCTTTCTTCCTTTTTCTGCAAAAGTTGGTTATTGGTTGTTTGCGGCGGTGACATGAAAGTAAGGCCTAATTAACGTTGTAAAACTTTGATACAGAAAGCTAAATCCAATTTTTGATACAGTCTCTGAATAACAACTAGCCCTTCCTCTCTCTTCGTAAATTGTGCCAGTGGATATATATAAAAATTTTGATGTATGACCCACTTGTCGTATAGTCGCTGTATCAAAGTTTTACTCTAAGAGCATCATTAGTAGTTGGGACTCTCAAATTCAATTTGGGGTCCAAAATTTCAAAAAAAAAAAGGTAAATGTAGAATGAGTTGGATTTGTACGAGAATAGTAGCTAATGGTAAAATGAGCTATGGTCCCAAAAATTGTGTGATCAAAAATTGATGTAGGAAAAAAATAATATAAAGTCTATAATCTAGAAAGTTTGGCTCCAAATTGGGACTTACTATTCTACAAAACGAGTTTCTAAAATCTAGAATCTAGAAATTGGGAGGCCCAACCCTTAGCACCTATGGGTGGAATGGAACCAAAATTGTAGAAATTGAAACTATGGATGAGATTTACTATTCTACAAAATGAGTTCTTACATTCTAAATATAGAATCTAGAAAATGGAATTGGCCTTACTAATGATGCTCTAATTAACGAGACAATGTGGTTTGAAGTTTGTGGAGGACTACTAAACCCAAAGCGAACTGAAGACCAAACCCAAAGCGAACTAAAAGCGGTCTGAAGAAGAAGGGAAGAAAGAAGAAGAGAGCTTCTCAACTCATTCTTGAATGGAGGAGAAAGGGGAAGTAGCGGATCCGGATCGGGTCCGGGCGGAGGATCCGACAGCGGATCCGGAATTCGTGAGCTGCCTCCTCCAGCCGCCCACGGCCCACGACGGCCCCAACTACGTCGGGATCCGGCGCCTCCTCCTCCTCCGCAAGGCCCGGTCTGCATCCCCGACGGCCCAACAAAGGAAGGTACGACACTGACCACACGGACACCGACACGGCATTGGCACGGTCAGTGCGTCGTGACACGGCGCTGCACGGACACGGCGTCGAATGTTTGGGTGTCGGTGCTTCTTTTTTTTTAAAGGATTTTTTAAGTCTCCCTATGTTGAACGGAGTGGGTCCTGTAAGCGTAATTTGTAGTGTCTGTGCCGTGTCCGACACGAATGGATACGGACAGGACGTCAATTGTCAAAATGTATATAGCTCAGTCCTTTTACTACATCCACGGACACAATACGACACAAGCGGTCACGGATGTCAAATTTTTGAAATGTACAGCTCAGTCTTCTTAGTATGCTTCACGGACACGAGTACGGCATGGACACGAATACAACACGGATGTCAATTTTCGAAATGTATAGCTCAGTCTTCTTAGTATGCTACATGGACACGGGTACGACATGGACACGAATACGACACGGACATGGCATTGAATTTTTTTTGTCCTACTTGGCACCAACACGACAGGACATGCAGTAGAGTTTAGAGTCTTTTTTTGATCTATTACTACTTAATTATGTCTGAATTGAGCCCCCCCCCCCCCCCCCCCCCTTTCTTGAAGGAGTGGAGATGCAAT
This sequence comes from Iris pallida, assembly GCA_029216955.1. NCBI lineage: Eukaryota > Viridiplantae > Streptophyta > Magnoliopsida > Asparagales > Iridaceae > Iris > Iris pallida. Next base: position 2,711,762 of record JANAVB010038419.1, read on the forward strand.
GGTAAGGGCTACGTGGCGTACAGGAACTTTTTGCGTAGTCCGAAGAATTGGGAGAGCATGCTGCCGTCCAGCCAGCCGAGTACTCCAGGCAGGAGGTTAGTGTAGTTGTTTTTCTTTAGTGAATTTGAATGAATTCTAGCTGTCAATTAGAAGGAACGGAGGATATAAGCCTCCAAAGATGATTTGAAGAGCCCTTTTAAGTTTTGTGTGCCCCGACGATCACTGGTATAGCCATGATTTTCATCAAGGGAACACGACACTTACTATTAAAAATATAATAAATTATAGTAAACACATTTATAATCCCCAAAAATATCATATATTAATATTAAATGTCATAAACTATTACAATCACTAAATAACACTTTTCTTTGACAATGAAACCTTTCGAGACTTCATATTCTGAAAATATTAAGTAATATCTTCATTGTCAACTACATCCAATAAGTCTCTTTTAATATATGCCGCCAAACAATTATTCATCATCGCATCTCACAATCGGTTACTTAATGAAGTCTTGATGATTTTCATTGCAAAAAATAATCTCTACAATCACGGTTGCAACAGGTAATAGCAATGCTAACTTCAAGTGCAAATATACCAACGGATATGCACAATGCTTTTTTTAACTGAACTATCTTTCTAGCAAGCTCACTAACCTCCGCAACCTCAGAAAATTGGTCATCAAATTGCACATCCAAAATGTAGCTATCAAGACGATCAAGGTGCATTAACTCAATGCTAGAGAATTTTGATAAATAAAATTTAGCAGAGCGAAGCAATTTTCTATTATCACAAGCGAAGAATAGTCGATTGGGTCGAGACAAGACAATTATGTATTTGCCTCATTAAAATGATTGTTCAACGCTCGAAGTTGCAAATCAATCACTTCATAAAACAATTCAAATAATGATGAATATTATTCTTTCTTCAAAGTTGCTATGGGATCTTCCATGTTATATAAATAATTCGTCCATCTGTGGGATTACTATCAAGGTTCGCAGTATCGGAATCGGTATCAGACCATTCCTATGAGTATCGGTATCGACGATATCGGTAGTATCGGCGGTTTCAGATCGGAGTATCGAATTTTTTGGTATCGGAAAACAAATAATTATTAATAAATTATTAACATTTTAAAAAATATTTTATACATTTATGCATAATTTTAAGTATTTCCAGTGTTATTTCTTAGTAGTTTGAAATTAAATAAAATAGTAGTCACCCTTACTGATTGGTTTACATGCAATATATCAATTTTCTTCTTTTACATGCTTTTACAACCTTATTATGCTTCAAACCATTGTTTATTTGTCTTTTTCGTTCAATTTTCTTTGCCGGATTGACCGAAAAAGAGACCCGCAATGTCAATATCGGTCAGTATCGGGTATCGGTCGGTATCGGATGGGACATGCCAAACCGTATCGGTATCGGCTGTATCGGTTCGGTATCGGCCGATGCTTTAAACTATGATTACTATATTATGCTTAACACAAGATAAACATCTTCCAACAATGATTATCATCCATTATCTCTCATGTTTTACAAGTGTTACTTGGTTATCCTTACAAGAGTCATAACATTTATTATTTCTTAGTCTTTCCTTTGTAAAGCTTGTGACAAATCATTTGTGATTTCCAAGATATTTTTCATCAATTGTAAATGAAATGCAAACTTAAATTACGCAAACTCAAAACCGATGAACAAGGATGTTTCCAAGGCTCAAAGCTGAAAAGGCATTTAGGATGAATACCTTTTTTTCATATGGGATTTCATTATGGTAGTCAAAGGTGCATCTCGGACGCGCCTAAAGCGCTCATTGCAGAAAGGCGCAATAGTTGTGCCTCGTCCCTCACTAGGCGAGGCCTCTTTCTCCGGGCTTACCCAGGACGCACTTAAGGCGCGCCTTTCAGCAAGACACAACCAAGAAAATGCGTGCCTAGGTGCGCCTTATGGTTTTTTAATATATGCAGAAAAAAATTGAGGCATGGAAATAACCCTTACCTCATACAACTGGGAGGGAGATAACTCTTTCCACGGTTGCCAATGTTGGTTACTGTTGAACTAGAAAAACTAAAGTTTACTAAAAACGTGATAGAAGAATACAAACTCTTGTTAGTTCAGTTGATTACTACTGCTATTACTGCTCTGCTAGTTCACTTTGGTTATGTTTTAACATATCTTTGTTGGTTTTAATATGTTATTTGATTTATTTCTTATATTACTAATTTATTTATTTATGTATGTATATTTTTATTATTTGTTATTTTTGCACCACGCTTCGCTGCGGCACGCACCTTACACCTCGGACGATATGGACTTGTTGTGCCTCAAGTGCGCCTTTGACTATCTTGCAAGGTTCTAAACGGCAGTAGGCGGGTGCGTGGCGGAGAGAGTCTGCCTACCGCCTAGGCGCCCTAGGCGGTCGATACATTTTGAACATTTTTTACTATTTTATCACTGTTTTTTGCACAAATGCATATTTTACTTAGGCGGTCGATACATTTTGAACATTTTTATCACTGTTTTTTTTGCATAATATGTATATTTTAAGGGTGTTTCATGCATAACTAAGTTGTAGAACGAAGATTTATAAAGTTTTAGTTTTGTAAAAGTGAACAATAAGCCCATAATGCTTACAAAATCTTTTTGGCCAAAATATCTTGTTAAGTATTGCTCTGCCTAGTCGCCCGCCTACCCCTCCTCACCTCCGCCAATACCGCCAACCTCCGTTGGTTGCCTACTCTTCCGCTTACCGAAAAGCGGTGCGGAGAGAGACCGCCTACCGCCTAGGCGCCACCTAGGCGGGCTAGGCGACCGCCATTTAGAACACTGCTATCTTGGATTTCATTTCCACCAATAACGGACAACGATGCAAGTTAGTCCGAGGAGGCATAGTCAAAGTAAATACTGGAAAATATTCCGCCACCGTCGTTACAAAGGAATTCTGTCTAAACAAAGTTTTCTTGAGCTGCTTAGTAGTAGATCAAAACAGTTAACAGGCAAATAGTCAATTTAAAGCAACTAATAGTAGAAAGTATTGAAGCAATGGCAAATATACAGTTCCCAGTAAAAAAAAAACATTGAAGGTGATTCTGAGAACATAAGGCCCAATGTGCATAATTTGATGCATATACCAAAACATCATGAAACAATGGTCAGTATCAGTAATAAGAAAGCAGATACAAATCAAGTTCTTAACAAGTATCTAATGACTGGTATGGGCATTGTGAAAACATTTCACAATGTATCCTGCATTGTTGGGTTGAACTTTGCTCGTGCTGCAGCTAGTTTGGCATCTACCGCAAACTTGTCGAGCCGGAACTGAGTATAGGACTTAACTGCCCCATAAAAAACTACCGTCATATCTGTCACACCACGCTCCCGTAGGAGCGATCGTCCTCGCTAAGGCGTGATGCCGCACGAGCCTAGATTGCGCTCGTGCAAGGCGGGTTCCATGACGGCCGATTTCAGCGGTTGCGACGGGGTCGTCGCACAGAAGTCGCATGCAGAGACATTGAATAATAGCAGCGGAAATTAGAACAAAACACAAGTTATTGCAAAATACTCTTTTATTGATATTGAAACAAAGATTACAAAGGGCGCAAGGCCAAGATTACATATCTCTCAAGCTCACTCATCTCACATTACAAGTCACTCAGCTCTCTCTCATCTCTCAATACAAGTCTTTCAGCCAGCGGATGCTTCGGAAGGCGACGTCCATACATTATGTCCTGTATAAGTCTTGACTCCATGCGGCCGCACGCTTCGAATCGCCAAGGAACTTCGTGCCTCGACACATCCAAGCGAGCTCCGCGCCACGAGCTTCTACCTGTGCCTGCACATGGAAACTATGTGGGTGTCAGTACTCAACTGTACTGGTGGAATGAGCTTCTCGCCCACCCATACAAAACCAACACGTTTGATTTACTTCGTGCAACATAGTCCCTTCTTATCAATTGTATTTCTAGTCTTGCCTTAGGATCAGTTTTAGGACCGACGCCTTGGCCTATTTTGTGTCTTTAGACCATCTCGTGCTTGCAACGACAACGTTAACTCATACCTTGCCTCAGGATCCTTCTCGTGCCAACAACGTTAACTTATCGAGTCGTGTTTGCCTTACGGCTTAAAATCAGAGACGCAACTACGCGATAAGGCTCCATTTCCGTGTGACCGTGCTACAAACCCTTGCTGAGGCCGTGCCTTGCAACTCAGTGAGACTTAACCATATCGCCGCCTTGCGGCCCTTGCTACTTTGATCATCAACTGACCCAATCGAGACTTGTGAACTTAGTGTCACTTGACCAACTTATCTTGCGGCGATTTCTGACTTAAACTCGAACAACTCAAACCCAACTTTTTGCAACTCACATGTCAACACATGAGACTCGACGCCACATCTCGTGCTGAAGCACGTCGCCTATGTTGAAACCCAACCTTAGGCCCAAACTTTGTGTTCTAACTGTACACATCTTCAACTCGACTCAATCCAAAGGCATACACACGGATAGCCGTTATTTGCCGACATATGAACTTGGCCACTAGCACCACAAGCTATCCTGAGACGTATAGTGTGGTTAAATCGGGGACCTTTCAACGCAAGTAGCTAGCTCCGTTGCAAGCCCCCGCTTTAACCCGTGCCAAAACCTTACGTACGACTATACCCTGTTTCCTCCTAGGCCGAGTCGGCCCCATGGCCCAGGGTTGCCGCTCGAGGAAACTTCGCCCTTGTCGACAAGTTGTACATGACCATGCAAGCCTCGACACAAACTAACGTCTCACACAGTCATCCTTCTTTCAATGTTATCCTCTCTTTCAAAACCATGTTCAAGACTTCTATCCTTGAGATCTCTCGACGACCCACGGTCGCGAGCCTTTTTCCCTTGATGCCATATCCTTTTTACTCAACTTAGAAATGACCATTAGATAGCCCTTTTTCTAAACTCGACTTGAAATCCACCGTAGCTCGTGCCTTAAACACAAAGTCCCTGCATTGTGCCTTAAGCCAACCGTGTTCTACGCAACACTTCTGCCCAAGTCGACGGGCCTTGAGATCGTAGGGCTACTTAACTTGACAACCGCAGAATGAGCGGGACAGCACTTGGAATGACTTAGGTCAACCGGCATAACTTTGCCTAACTTACTCAAGCCTACCACTTAACCCGAGGGACGAGCAAAGGCTATGCCAAGCCTTGCGCAATGGAAGCGTGCATGCTTTATCGAGCATTTACGCGGGCGACGCCTATGACTTAGGCTAATTCACAGATTTGTGTCGAAGACCAACTTTCCTTCTCCCAAGCCACGGGACGAAGGACCGAGTGTCATTTTCAAAGCACGCCGTGCACCGACTCTATGCCGACCGTTGGACATTTCCATTTTCTAACTTCATTCGACCCGTCGGAATTATTCCCTTTAGCTATGTGGATTCATCTATTTTATTATTAAGCCTACCTGTGCAAGTTGAAAACATGTGTTTTATTATGTGAAGGCAAAGATGTGGCAAGTTCACCGAAACTACCCCACCTGAGCGAGCGGTCGCCTCGACCGAGCGATGTCTTCAAGTCGCCGTTGCAAGGCTAAGTCCGAACGCCGTCGGCGTTTCGATTCCTCCGATTGACTGAGCGGGACGGGGCACTACATCATACACCACTCAGAAAAAGTTTCGTCCTCGAAACTAACTGAGTACACTTACTATCGACTTATCACTCGAATGTTCAACGACTCTCGCGCACATTTCCTCTATGCATTTCTCAAATCCGAGCCACGCTCATGCTACCCATAATCTTTTCTTCAAAACTCACGATCTCAAAAATCCTCGACACCTTTCCGTTCCTCAAATCTCACTTTGAATTCAACGTATCACTTGGTTGGATCGTGCATATATTCTAGGCGTCCCCAAAATACATGTATTTCAGCCAAGCCTCGTGATAGCAAATTCCACCATCACCACTCGAGTCGAATCGTGCACATATTCGGGCGTCCCTGATATACGTGCATGTCAACCGAGCCTCGTGAGTGGTGCCTCCATAATTTCTATCGCTCCGCACCGGAACGTCTGCTTAACCGCTAGGCTATGTCTTCCTGTCAGTATTGGAATTATAGTTCCCAAACAACAATATCAACACTGACCCCATCCTAAGGTCAAACCAAGTTGATAGTACGGGGTTTTCCACCCAAGCTCGCATCACTCCGATTTCTAAACATCGAGCATCGATTTCCTACTCACATTCCAACTTTCGTCGCACGGGGTCCGAGTCATTCAGCAAAGCCATCCTACGACAACTTACGTTCAACCAATTCCATGACATCTCAATATTACTCGTTCAACAAACCATCTTCGCGTAGTCTATCTCTTCGAACACGTTCGACATAATCCGCCTATCAATCCTTCTCAATTCAAGCACGCTATGACGCAATTTGTCGCTAAGCAAAATTTCACATTCCACATTTCCTAAGTCATATATTCCAATTTACATAATCGGTCATAAGGTCGTCTAGCTTAACAATATGTTGCGTCCCGATCTCACGCGAGTCAGATTATCCACGATGGGCATGAATCACCATGCACGCTCCCGCGGGATAATTATCCTCATCGGGACGTAACTCTTGTTTGGCGTCTAGACTAACTCATTCTCGATGCGCGGATTGGACCACTCAATCCTCAAGTTTATTTAATCATCAATCGCAAGTCCAAACATCCTCGAATTTTCCTTCGCATCAAACCAACAAGTCGAGACAATCAAAGTTGCCGCGTCCTGATTTTCCGAGTTCGATCATTCCCGCGGCATGAATCACCATGTCAGCGCTCACGCGGAACGATCGCCTCAAATCCGACGCGACGCATGTGCGAGGCTAGAGTTGCGCTCGCGCAAGACAAGAATGTCGACGCTGTGGTTATCCGCGTAACCATCAAGACACTTTCATTTTCATCCGGCATTCATCTCAATCAATATCCTAAATATTGCATCCAACCGAACAATAACACCTTCACGATCGTCCTTTGCCGAGTCAGAGTACCCCCGAGTTATCGCATATCGTTATTTGATACGTCTCAATACCATCGACGATATGCGTAACCTGACGATCTTCCTTTGCAACCAAATTTCGAGTCGTGCGAATGATGCTATCGTCCGACTGGATAATCTCCTCAACATTCAAATTCAAGTTCGATCATCATCCCTCGAGTCATTCCCAACATCAAATTCCTCAAACCAATTTCACGTATTGTTCATCCGTTTATCTTAAGTAATCGACCAACGTGTTTCCTCAATTCGCAACATTCCTTGCTAACTCAAATCATCGAGCAACATTCAATCCAATCCTTAGAGTCATTGCGTAACTTCAAAATTCAACTTTTCATGTACGCTATCTTCCGATCGTGCTAACTTTCGTATACGATCCATATCAATTTTCTCGATTAAGTCATCCATTCGTACACCCTAACTTTTCTTCGATTCGGTTTCACCTACTCAATAATTTTCGCATTTTATACTCGCGCAATCCTCAATCCCGTGCACGTTCCGTGCGCATCAATTCTAGGTTGTTCGAATCCACTCGTCAAACTTCAAGACTAAAGCTTATTCATCGATACTCAATCTATGGCTTTGTATACATGCGACGCTTGCTGATAGGCTCATCGACACCCCGAATCCTCAATCGATCGATCGACATTCCTGAGACTATCGCATACACCACTCAGGAATAAAGTCATTCAACAAATCCTCAACTTATCATTCGAATCAAAATCGACTTTTTCAAATTTTTCGTTCGAACCATTCCTTAAATTTCAAGTACGCTCACCTATATCGCACCGACGATAATATCGTTGTTCGATAGTGCCCCTATCGATAGTCATCTTATTTACTCAATCAAGTCTAACCCGTCCTTGCTCGAAACATTACGAATCCCGCACTCGACTTTGCTAAGGTCGACACAATCCTTGGTGTATATGCCCAGCCCGACTTAGCCAATCGCGCTTACGCGAACCATCTTTTTGTTTCTTGTCAAAAATTGTTTCTCCTACGTTTTGCAAAATAGATAGACTTATTGTATGGACATCCCGTGGGACATTGAGAGAGAGCGCACCAACGATATCAACATGCGGAAGCAACATTTCAAAGTTTGCAGAAACAACGGAGTTAAAGAATTCAATCGATAGTCCAAGGACGTAAAGCCGTGCTCTGATACCATTATGTCACGCCCCGCTCCCGTAGGAGCGATCGTCCTTGCTAAGACGTGATGCCGCACGAGCCTAGATTGCGCTCGTGCAAGGCGGGTTCCATAACGGCCGATTTCAGCGGCTGCGACGGGGTCGTCGCACAGAAGTCCCATGCAGAGACATTGAATAATAGCATCGAAAATTAGAACAAAACACAAGTTATTGCAAAATACTCTTTTATTGATATTGAAACAAAGATTACAAAGGGCGCAAGGCCAAGATTACATATCTCTCAAGCTCACTCATCTCACATTACAAGTCACTCAGCTCTTTCTCATCTCTCAATACAAGTCTTTCAGCCAGCGGATGCTTCGGAAGGCGACGTCCATACATTATGTCATGTATAAGTCTTGACTCCATGCGGCCGCACGCTTCGAATCGCCAAGGAACTCCGTGCCTCGACGCATCCAAGCGAGCTCCGCGCCACGAGCTTCTACCTGTGCCTGCACATGGAAACTATGTGGGTGTCAGTACTCAACTGTACTGGTGGAATGAGCTCCTCGCCCACCCATATAAAACCAACACGTTTGATTTACTTCGTGCAACATAGTCCCTTCTTATCAATTGTCTTTTTAGTCTTGCCTTAGGATCAGTTTTAGGACCGACGCCTTGGCCTATTTTGTGTCTTTAGACCATCTCGTGCTTGCAACGACAACGTTAACTCATACCTTGCCTCAGGACCCTTCTCATGCCAACAACGCTAACTTATCGAGTCGTGTTTGTCTTACGGCTTAAAATCAGAGACGCAACTACGCGATGAGGCTTCATTTCCGTGTAACCGTGCTACAAACCCTTGCTGAGGCCGTGCCTTGCAACTCAGTGAGACTTAACCATATCGCCGCCTTGCGGCCCTTGCTACTTTGATCATCAACTGACCCAATCGAGACTTGTGAACTTAGTGTCACTTGACCAACTTGCCTTGCGGCGATTCCTGACTTAAACTCGAACAACTCAAATCCAACTTTTTGTAACTCACATGTCAACACATGAGACTCGACGCCACATCTCGTGCTGAAGCACGTCGCCTATGTTGAAACCCAATCTTAGGCCCAAACTTTGTGTTCTAACTGTACACACCTTCAACTCGACTCCATCCAAAGGCATACACGCGGATAGCCGCTATTTGCTGACATCTATATGAACTTGGCCACTAGCATCACAAGCTATCCTGAGACGTATAGTGTGGTTAAATCGGGGACCTTTCAACGCAAGTAGCTAGCTCCGTTGCAAGCCCCCGCTTTAACCCGTGCCAAAACCTTACGCACGACTATGCCCTGTTTCCTCCTAGGCCGAGTCGGTCCCATGGCCCAGGGTTGCCGCTCGAGGAAACTTCGCCCTTGTCGACAAGTTGTCCATGACCATGCAAGACTTGACACAAACTGACGTCTCACACAGTCATCCTTCTTTCAATGTTACCCTCTCTTTCAAAACCATGTTCAAGACTTCTATCCTTGAGATCCCTCGACGACCTACGGTCGCGAGCCTTTTTCCCGTGATGCCATATCCTTTTTACTCAACTTAGAAGTGACCATTTGATAGCCCTTTTTCTAAACTCGACTTGAAACCCACCGTAGCTCGTGCTTTAAACACTAAGTCCGTACATTGTGCCTTAAGCCAACCGTGTTCTACGCAACACTCATGCCCAAGTCGACGGGCCTTGAGATCGTAGGACTACTTAACTTGACAACCGCAGAATGAGCGGGACAGCACTTGGAATGACTTAGGTCGACCGGTATAATTTTGCCTAACTTACTCAAGCCTACCACTTAACCCGAGGGACGAGCAAAGGCTATGCCAAGCCTTACGCAGTGGAAGCGTGCATGCTTTATCGAGTATTTACGCGGGCGACGCCTATGACTTAGGCTAATTCACAGATTTGTGTCGAAGACCAACTTTCCTTCTCCCAAGCCACGGGACGAAGGACCGGGTGTCATTTTCAAGGCACGCCGTGCACCGACTCTATGTCGACCGTTGGACCTTTCCATATTCTAACTCCATTCGACCCGTCGGGATTATTCCCTTTAGCTATGTGGATTCATCTCTTTTATTATTAAGCCTACCTGTGCAAGTTGAAAACATGCGCTTTATTATGTGAAGGCAAAGATGAGGCAAGTTTACCGAAACTATCCCACCTGAGCGAGCGGTCGCCTCGACCGAGCGATGTCTTCGAGTCGCCGTTGCAAGGCTAAGTCCGAACGCCGTTGGCATTTCGATTCCTCCGATTGACTGATTGGGACGGGGCACTACAATATCCAACCAATGCTAGCGTCCACGAGGCGACTCCTGAACCCTCTATTTTAGTTTGACGTAGAGCTTCGTCGATCTTGTGCTCCTTAACCTATTTGAGCACATCAGAGGCCTCGAGTTCTTCTGGTAATCCAGTAAATATTGCACGAATCACTTGCCCAGCCTGCAGGTCCAGCATACTCTCCATCAAATCTTGTTCCCTTTGGTAGACACCATATTTCAAAGAGCTTGAGCAGGGGTGGAAGAGCGTCATTGCAGTTCTCAGTCCCTGATAGAAAAGAAAAGAATTAGGATGAACTAGGGGATAGGGCGGAGAAAGAAATACTGCGCCCCCTCGGGACCAGGTAGCTATGCCACTGCCGTCAATGAGACATCTTCGTAATGTTATGGAGTTCAATGTGTACCAGAACAAGAACCCATGTCAGACAAACTGTTTGAAACCTTCATAACCAAGGTACAAGATGAACAATCAAGTAGGAATGAGGCCACCCTAGACACTCTTTTAGTTGACAACCAAATTGTGAGGTGTTCATAAATTAGGCCTGTTGAAATAAGAATCAAGTAGCTGAAGATAAACTTTTAGAATAACCTATCATGAATTCTCTTGAGAGGTTTGTTAATAAAGAAATATGTCTTTGTTATGCTTAAATTAAGACAAAACTTTACATTTAAGTAGGTCAAATTTCTTAAAACAGTCAAAACCTAGATATTCAAAAGTGACTTTGTTATTCTTAATTTGGAACATGGTCTTTTTAATTGATATCTGGTCGTATTGATATGCATACATCTTGAATATTCTTATTCTTCTACTCTCTTTTGCACTCCAATTAGCTTGTTTGAAGTAACTTCCCTTCCCATGTTTTTATTTCTAAAGACCTTAGCTTGTTGTTTGACATAAATCTTATAATAAAGGTAATATTTGATGTAACAGTGGGAATTGGGCTTCATCTCCAGGTCCCCAATCAATATTTTTCGAGGCAGACGGCTGGAGTTCAAGTAGGGTATGTACAGTGTTTTACATGGATTCTTATTTTGTCTTATGGTAGATTGTTTCCTGAAGCAACATGCGAACATTTATCTTATATATGCATGCACACGCTATGTACAAGATATATTTGAGAGTACACACTATTGTAGGTCATTCAAATCAATGATCCACACTATCTATTATGATAAAGATATCTTCATTTACTTGTGCCAAATTGTTCATAGTACTTCCTACCAATGCATCCAGTGGCCATAAAAAAGTAACTTTGTATTACATAAAAAGAAATTAGTTGGTTTATTTAATTTTTCAGACGTTTGCAAGGCACATGGTCCTTTCTGCATGTTTTCAGGATTTATTTGTTAGAAAGATGATGTGGATAAGGTGGAACTAGCTATTCTACTTGGGGATCATAATAAGAACAAAAAAAATGTGATGGTCATTTATTCATTCATTCTACTTGATGATTGGAAAACAAAACATCAAAGGTTGTACCTACCTAGTGAAATTTAAACCAAAGGCATGCTAGTAGTAATTTGATGCACCATTTAAGAAAATAATACAATTTAGGGGACCTAAGTTGAAATAGGCTAGTTTTAAGGGACAAAATCGTATATTAAATTATTTAAAGATCAACTAACAAGGCATATTCATAATAATTGGCTCAAAGTTCTTTCAATTTCTCAACCTAGTAGTGGAATCTCTATCCAAACGAAATCTCAACTTATCGGAGAGGAATCTCTATCCAAATCAAGGCACGACAACTGATTGGACTTGTTATTGTTGGCAGATATTAGCTTTGTTATTGTTGTAGCTAGGATATTAGCTCAAAGAGAAACATGAGCATAAAATTTTAAGAGACTGATTGTAATTGCAGTGTGCACATAGTTGGCGAGGAGGAAATACATGTACAAGATATAATAGCAGAACGTACTCTTGAATTGTATAATTGAATGCAGAAGGGAGACAAAGAACTACCGACTAGAATGACCAATAAATCAAATGGCCAAAAACTTTGGATATAGATAAGTATGAATTCCTGTATACTTGTGTCAAGAGATGAGAACTTCTAGAGGAGGTTGAATAAAGTTAGATATCGTCCTTGAATAGGTGGTACTTCAAAGTATTGAACAAAATCAAGTTGCCTCACATTGTAGTCTCATGCTATGGCTGTTATCAAGTTGGACTGGGTTCGGTCCATAGTGGTAGACTCGGTTTGAAGTTTGAACCTAAAGTTCTGTTTGGTTTAGGTTTTGGACCTAGACCTTACCCATATAAGCTTCCGATAAAATCCAATTCGAGTTGGGAGCTTCTGTGTAGAAACAAGAGTAAATTACTTGGTTTTGTTACCTGCTCGCTCCGGGACCCTAGAATGAGTAACTGGATTACTTGGATTACTCAGTTCACAGTTCCTCTTTGTCAAAACATAATGAACAATTGTAATAAACAGGAACAAAAATAGGAAAACTACCTATAAATAGATGATCAAATATATGTGCTAACTCGATTACCAATGACAATTATCAATTGACGTCACTAACATAATTTGAGTACTGATACCAATGCGAAACATAAAGAAATAACAAGACAAGGAACTAACATTGACAAAAAGATCTTAAATTTGACATTAAGAACCTAAAAAGGAGAAAAAAGAAAAGAAGATGAGAATTGCATTCCAGAGATTCAACAATATGAAAAAACTGTAAAGGAGAGCAACAATATACTTTACTACTATTATTTTATTCAAAAGTAAAGGTAAGAAATGGTGACAAGGAAGAGGGCTGCAACCGCTACTTTGAGTTTGTATAGGTTTTAGTTGCATTTCTTTGGGTTTTTTACCCAACCCAACTTTAAATCCAATCTGCTAACTGATCAAACAGATCAATGGAAAAAATGGCCATATTAGTTGTTATTGAACCAGTAATTGCATGAGTTTCTCCTCTGGCTTAGGCTGTTATTCATTACATGGACGAGTCCTCAGCCAGGTAACTTGATTTTGATAACTATGTGTAGAAGTTTGTTTGCCCGTTCACCATAAAATTCTGGATGGGTCTGGCCATTGGGCCTATTCATGTACAGGTCTAGGTCTGTCAACACTATTTTGTACAAAAGTACATATTTTGTCGTATCTCAATTTTTTTTCTGGTATAGGTCTTAATAAGGGTCAAGTAGGATTCATATGGACATAGAACCTACGACCAGATCTACACGCCCAAAAGACGGAACAAGGTGTGCTTCCAGTCAGGTCAGGGTCTCGGGTCAAACTGAGATGCCTAAGCACTAAGTTTCTTAAACAATATTGCGTGGATATTTGGTAAATGTGTAACCCTGTGTAAAACTAACATAATGGAATGCTTGACTGAATTTTCCTCATGCCCAGTAGAATGCACGAATATGTGTCAGGATTTAAATTGAATAATTTAATTAGATTATCAGTGTTCTAAAAATTGGCCTAGGAGGCCGCCTAGGCGCTGTGCGGCCTCCCAACGAATAGAAAACCCCCTGTTCGGCTGACCTCGGCGCCTAGGCGGCCCTGTTCGGCGCCTAGGCGGCCTGTTGCGGGAATTTTTGAAATTTTCAATTTTAAAATTCAAAATTTCAAATTTGATATTTCAGAAAAAAAATTTAAAAAATCAGATTTCAAAAAAAAATATTCAAAAAATTCAAAATAAATTCAGATTTAACAAAAATTTCAACAAAATTTCAAAAAAAAAATCAAAAAATTTAGAAAATTTAGAAAATTTCAAAAAAAATCAAAATTTTTAAAAAATTCAAAAAAATAAATAAAAAAAGTTTTAAAATTCATACTTTAAATTTAAAAAAAAAAAACTGTGCGTCCGCCTAGGCGCTAGGCGTCCCTCCGCCGTACCGATTCCGCCTAGCGAAATCATAACACTGATGAGATATTTATAATATCCAACTAACTAGATAATTTTTGTTCAAATTATCTCCCTTTCATAAATGATTAATCAAATATATCTGAAATTAACTACCAATATTTGATAGCGCTTTCTTAAATGGTTATCAAATATGGTCCAATTTTAACTTACAATATCTGAGAATATCTTTATATTAAATTTCTTTAAATGGTGAGAGGAATGATGATGGCCATGAGTACCTAAGTGGCTAGTTTTGGACAAGAGAGTATCTTAATCTAGAACTGCTTAACTTAGCTGTGGATGGAAAAAGTGGATGAATCATGAGACATGAAGGCTCATGCTAAGAAGTCAGTTATAGGTTCAGTACTTGTGTCGTGAAGATTTAGATTGGTCATATTCATGTATACACCATGTAAAATATATAACTAACCTTCTGAATTCCGTATTTCCATCTAGGCATGTATATAATAATTTTGTAAGATCAATCTAATCAAATTTTCTTGTCACATAAATATATAATTGTTGATCCTTGATGGTTGAAGAATCCTAGAAGTTGGCAAATTGTAACAAAAAATAAAGTAGTATGAAAAACTGACACTAAGGCACACAAACTATTATCAATCAAATTGATACAAATATTTTCCAAACATTTGTTGTTACCTGCTACAAAAAGTTTGGACTGTCCACCAAAGAAAACTATTTATTATATCATACTTCCACAAGTGCATAGCCCAACTTATTGGTTACTTGAATGTTCCTAACCTTTTGTTTCCCATCTTCCTCACTTGTTTTTGATGGCAACCAAGGGTAAATGTTGAAAATGCCCTTTGCGAATGTCCAACTCTATAGCTACAAAACGCTCTCAACTCAAAGCAATTTTCTTGAGTGCTTGGATGTTCTTTGACTTTTCCAACTCTTTACAATAAGGATGTTGGTTATCATGTTCGATGTTCACTTAATACAGAGTCCTCTCTGATCATCTTTCTCATTTAATGTTGATGGGAAACCAAAAGATGAACATTGAGCATGCCTTCTATTCTATTTGACTTAAAAGTGAAAAATCTTTCCAGAAAGGATGTTGGTTAACTTGTTCAATATTCACTTCATACAGACTCCAAGCAAGATTTTAGATCCCGCTCCCTACAGTATCATACCCTCACTATCTGGACATTTTCTTGAGTTCGCTCTGAGTCCTACGACCTATTTTCAATGGCACATGGTGTAATTTAAAGGCTTTTAATTGCTTTCCAACAACTTGTTTAAGGAAATCAAGGCCTTCTCTTTTCTCGTTTGACCTTTCACTAGACAGAACATAATGCTGGCCCCTCCTGCTTTGATTCTTGCCAAACTTTTGCTGATTCTTCGTACTATCTCCGCCAACTTCTATCACTTTGACTCTATATTATGGAACTTCTACTCAACCTTATTGTACCTAACATGTATCTCAAATATCTCATCATTGTTTATCTCAAACAATATAAAATGATAGTAAATAAATAAAATCTCATCATCGTAGTCTTCTCCCTCAGAAGTGAAATTCATAGAGTATTATGCCGTGGTCTTCAACCATCACAGCCAAAATATTATTAGAATTTGTTTCCTGAATTTTAATGTAAGAATTTTGATAGCATTTATATTTTCTGCAGGACCTAAGAGGCTTAAACAACTCATTTGGACACCGCACAAGTTTTAGCTCAACTACAAGTGACGCTGATCGGCAAGTGCGGGGTTTCGAACCTGCATATTCTTTTGTTGGAATGCACTGCATCTTTGACAGCTGTAAAACTTCAGGTGACATTATATGAATAAGAGAGTTTTTTTTTTTCAGTTTTATTATATGTCAAGTTTCTAACAATAGGTTATAGGAGTATGTTACATGATATTAAAACTAGTAAACCTTTGTCTTCAGTTACAATTTTAAAATTTGGGCACATGAGTTCTGATCTACTTGCATACGGTGCGGCTGATGGAAGCTTGACAATATGTCTAGTTTCTGAGTCTCCATCAGTACTTCAACAACTAAGAGGACATTCAAAAGCCATCACAGGTGAGACTGAAACTCATCCACTTTCCGTTACTGGAATTCATAAACATGGTGTTTGCTTTCTTCTTGCATATAATGGCAAAGATTGTATCTGATAGGTTATGCATAGAAGTTCTTGGTGCCCACAAATGTTTGTTAACAAGTTATTCACTAATTAATTTAGGACAAACGACATGGAATGTAACAGGACCTACGAATACACCACAAAAATATAGGCCGTAGTGTCAGATGTGTTAGACACAAGACGGACACTCCAAAACAAACTATGACACCAAAATAGGTGGTGTGTCCGTGTTTCTGTGTCTTTACTGTGTCGTGTTGTACCCGTGCCCGTGCCCGTGCAACATATAACAGGACTAAGAAATGATTTAGTGTTATATATCCAAATTATTAGCTTTTTCCTCTTGCTTTAGAATCTACTATACTTATTGGAGATACTTCAACACACGTTTTTGTAACACGTTTTCCATCAACATCATGAAAAATATGTTAATATACAGATCTTCTCAGTACTCAGACGGACTGTTAGTGCACCTTCCTCGTGGATGCCAAACATTAATCGATAATGTCCTGAACAAAGTGATACCCAAGTTTTACGCATGATACACTTTTTTTTTTTTTTTTTGCAAGGTACCGACAACATTTTTGACTGTCAAAGTATGTACAAACCATCTTCTCATATACCAACCACACCTGCTAGTATCTTCCACTGTAAAGCCCACGTAACTGCCATGTTTCTCGGACTCAATCAAAGGTAAGGAAATTGTCAACTGCAATGTACACCTCCAACTAAGATGACCACTAGACAAAGTAAAGGTATGTTCTCAAAGGGATCTTCCATCAAAATCATTAGAAAAAGCAGAATCAAGATAGCTGATTCTAACGATCACTTTGAACTCTTGTTGCTGAACTAAATGACAGCATCAAAATCATCTTTCAGCCAACTTCCACGTAGACTGCTAGAATATTTTCAGGATTTGCCATATATCGACTAACAAAACTAACGGCACGAGCAATATCTGCAACACCCCCACCCCCTTCCTGCAGACCATCACATGCATCGAGTTACTGATTGACATAGGGGCTAATTTTCCTTACCAGTAGAGCAACTACAAGATGAAAGCTTAAAATGCGTTGCCAACAGAATATGAATTCGATTTGAATTTTCCATACCAAAAATGGGCAATTATCTTTTGAAGATAATCTCTGCCCAAGCCAAAATTTCTCTGTGCCATCTCAATTGTCATACCAGTAAATTCTATAGCAGCATCTAAGTTACAAGCATGACCTTCTATTACTCAGACAATACCTTCAGCTGTTGTGTATCTACGCGTATAACTTGCCCCAAAGAAATGTATCTTTCACGTCATGCTAGTCCAATTCGAGATAGTATGATGCAGCCAAAGCATGTAGTAACTGAAAGGAGCGATCTTTTATCACAAGAGAAATTTTAATAGAATCAACTCCCTACTTCTGTGAGTACCCTTTAGTAACCTCACAGGCTTTAACCTAAACATCAAGTATCTCAGAATAGTCCTCTTGTAAAAACCACTTGAAGCCAATATCTATTTTGTCCTTTTCTCATTATTTTCTCCTTTATGTCTTCAGTTATCTTGGTATCTTTAATATAGAAGGAACACCTTTTACACCTTAGTGATCCCACCTTTCTTCTTTCTCAATATTGGCTAAGAAATCTACCTTCAGTTTCTCATATAAGGTTAGGTTCTTGCAATTAATGGCAATAGAAGACATCCATTATGGGTCTAGGGTTTTAATATTTTCGTTTCTTAGGTGTGGATTTTGATCTTTTCTTGCCATCACAATTCTCTTCGTTTCACCTCTTCTTTATTTTGTCATTCTCCCTTTCAATCTTCAGAATTTTCTATTGTTTAATGAGTCATGTTTTTCTATTGTTCTCAAGTACTGACGTTAATTTGATACTGTAACTATTGAGTTCCATTATTTATTTAGAGAGTTGTTACTTTCTCACTGGTAGCAGGATGATTTTTTTTCCTCCAGCGTTAATTTATACTTGCATTTTATTTTGCACACTATAGAAAGTATGGCTAATGCAATGAAATACTATGCTACATTCTTACTTCAGTATGTTTTTTTTTTCAAAATTCTTCAAATGCATTACAGATTTTGATTTTTCATCAAACAATCAGTATATTGCTTCGTCGTCAATGGATAAAACTGTTTGTGTCTGGGAGATATCTAAGGGCCATTGCATCAGAGTAATATATGGAACTTCATCCCAACTATGCATTCGGTTCCATCCGGTATGTGAAATTTATATTTACCTTCGCTTTCTTTCTCGGTTTATTCTATTGAGGATGTATGGACTATGGACTTCATGTTGCCTGTTTCCTTTTATTGTTTCAAGCCCCACAATCAAAGTTTGACTACCATGAAAATCAGCTCGATTAAATATTGTTCACTATTTACTGATTCTGTACGAGTATCAATAATCATGCATGTGATGACATGATGTAGACATTTTCTCGGAGTATGTAAGACTTGCCTTATATCTGACTAGACAATGACCCCAAAGTGCATGTGGAATAATAGTAGTGTCGAGTACATCTTATTCATATAGTTGTAGAGGATTTTTGCATGTTTAGTCTTAGTATCTTTTCTTTTTCATACCACTGACGGCTTTGAGTCTTTGCAAGTGCTATACAGCTAACTTTTCTTTTGGCTAACTAGAAACTACTACTTACTCTCTCAAGCCAGTACTTGAAAAGGAAACATAAAGGGATGGATCACCTTAAAGAATGAGAGCTATAAAAGTACTAAACCCCCTACCCCACTGAAAATAAAAATAAAAAGAGAGGAGAAAACGTAGACGGACATCTGGCATTAGTCTTTGGTCATTAACTTTATCCTCTGGCCACTTTAACATATCCATTTACAAGAACAGTGGCTAAGGGAAACCTAAGGGAATTAGTCAGAGAAAGTGTTTACTTGAAGGGAAAGTTAAGCTATCTGAATATGTTTTTCTTATGCATTTTGCTTAAACTCATCTAATTCTCTCCCCATAAGATATGGCATCCCCATGAAGATGCTTGCTGAGTATAACACAGTCAATTGATGATATCATGGTTCACATACCAGTTTTGAGCATTGTATCAATCTTTTATATTCTTGCTACTTTGAGAATACTTGTAATTTTGTTCACCACTTATAATGAAAGATGTGGGATTTCAAGTGTACACTACTTTGCTAACTCCAACAATTAGAGGAATGAAAAACAAACCCGTAATAAAAATCTTGTCCCTAAAGAAAACCATTAACATAACTAAGAACCTTTTCTAAAGTCGAACTTCAAGTTGGCATTGAATATGTTAGCCATAGAGTTTATATTTTTTGCAGTACTCTTCTAGAGAATTTCAAGTTATAAAAATTGGAGATGTTTTATCCATCATTAACACAGGGAGGAGTCTTTTTTCTTATTATCCATAGCATACAACCTGATCTTCTGAAATACAACAGAAAGCTGCTTCCTTAAGAAAGTCAAAAACACCTTGTTTTATGTAAGAACTGGTTTCTAATACTCATTTATTGCTAGTTGTCCTGCTGCATTAGTAGTAATTTGGAAGCAAGGTTCTAATAGTGTTACCTTTTCAAATCAGTAATGTCATATTTTTACCAGAAGTCAACACACAGACTCATAGGATAAGCATTGTAACTAGTTGTGGCTTTACTAACTATAATTGTGAGATATTTACATGACCTCGTGACATAGGAGAAGACCTATAGGGAAAACTAATGGTTCCATTCATAGACTAATAAAATGATATTTTGCAGAAGCTAATTGTGAATGATGATTATGAATATTATTTCACCAAATAGACCCTAGCAAATCACAATAGTAACAATTGAATTCAAGGTAAGATTGAGTTTACCAAGATCACAATGAGAGAAGTTGTTATGTTTGTCAACAACGAAACCATGGATGGAATCAGGGGACTGAAAGATGATGAAGAGGGTTTTGAATACTGTAGCAATTCAGAATGTAGCAAACCGGTACTGTAGCAAATAGGAAGAGATGGGTTTTGGTATTAATGGAAATTAGGGTATATGAATTGGATGGTAGAATTTTGTAGAAAAGATAAATTTGGAGAAGATAAACAAATTGGGATTAAGGTGAGAGTATATGAGAATTGATATGAAAATTTTGAGAATCATATACTAGGGTTTATTAGCAAAGATTTATCTTAATATTTAGCAAACTCTTTATTAAAGAATTGAGAATCCTATACTAAGGTTTATTAATAAACTCTTTCTTAATTAAAACAAATATTTACATTTCTTTATATAACCTTACAATACTTGGCCATAAAGAAATCTATCCTACTTTATATTACCAAATAAAACCTATCCTAATTAGAACTACAAAATAACTAATCCTAGATAATAACCATGTGCGTAAATAATTAAAATAAGTGCTCCTAAACAAATGCACCCAGATAAATCCAATAGTCTCAAATCTCAAAAGTGACAACGTGTGTTGAATGACCATCCATCACCTTGAACCTTGATGTTGTTTACTTTTGGTCACTTCGAAGAACCAATTGTTTGTAGGTGGCCTTGGAAGAGCGTAGAGTGCTGGCTGATATTTACTACTTCTATCAACTTTTTGTTTTTGTATCCCTTCTTTCTCCCTTTTATTCATTATTATCATAGTTTATAGCACTCTATGTACATCATATAGTAAATACTATTATTTTTCTTTTGTTTAGAAACTATGTCCAGATTAT
The DNA here is from genome assembly GCA_029216955.1 of Iris pallida. NCBI lineage: Eukaryota > Viridiplantae > Streptophyta > Magnoliopsida > Asparagales > Iridaceae > Iris > Iris pallida. The sequence goes on from JANAVB010038419.1 coordinate 2,732,898, forward strand.
ATTCTGCATGAATTTCATTATGTTGGACAATACTATGTTTTCAGTTTAGGATTTAGTAGGGTTTTGTGTGTGTGTGTGTGTGTGTGTGTGTGTGTGCGTGTGTTGGGGGTGGGGGGCTATTTTATGATTAGTAGGTTATTTGTGTCTATTAGATTTAGTCAAAGATTTGCTCTATATTTATAGATTTACGAGTCTCTAATTGTATTCTTCAATTACTAAGTCTCTATAAATATTAGTATTCTTACGTTATTATGAATAAGAAAAAATTATTAGGAAAGCATGTTGGTTATTCCCCAAATATTATTTATTTGTCTTCACCCAATTAGGCTTAGCCACTATCCACTCTCCTTCTCCATCTCCTCCTGTTGTCTTCTAAATCTGAACTTCTTGTTGAGCTTGGTAAACTAAACATGGTGTTTTTTGGAATATAATAGTTATGTAACTCTCAATCCTCACCATGACTTTAGAGTTTTCGTGTCGTGGTAGGGACTAAAACACGGTACTAGAGATCCCATGTTCAAATCTCCTTGTCCCACATTTTAAGCAGATTTAAAAAATTGTGAATCTAGTTCTCTGCAGAAAGGGCATTCAACCTGCGGGGGCATGTCTGCATATAATACATATATAACCATCAACGCAACAAGGTTTTAGTATAGTGGCAGGATCTTTAATAGTATCATAGTAGGATCTATGATCCTCAAAGAAGAGACAAAAATATGATCCACTTTGGTTATTTTTCCTCCTGTGGTTCGATCATTATTGTTTTTGTCCGACGAGAAGGCAAGAGGTGAAGAAGAAGAAGAAGAAGAAGACATTTTTTAGATAGAGATTAAAGCAAAAAAAGAAAAAGAAAAAGTAGTTTAATATAGTTGAAAAATAGATGTTGTTCTTCTTACAACTCTTAGCCTAACCTCCTACTCTAGTTCAGTCTGTCTCCGGTGCCTGACCACCTCCAACTCCGACCCATATTGCCTCAAACTCCAACCACCTCCAACTTCGACGCAGACTTCCTCCCTCCTCGCTATGCTGGCAATCTCTCCCCTCGCTGTAGTCACGTATAGTCATTCCAGTGATAACAACCATCATCCGTCACCATTGTAAAAAACCACTTCTCTCTCAATATTTCTCATAGTCAATGAATGGAATCTTGACCCCTTTTTTTTCCTTTTATATCATAAGTTGCATATCTTTTCCAACATGTTTAGCTCGAGGTGGAGTCTAAAAGAATATACCATGTGTTTTGGTCTATTTCATGATTCAGTAGGTTATTTAGGTCTATCACATTTAGTCAAAGATGTTAGTTGTATTTATATATCGAGTCAAGAGGCCATCTTTCCATATTGAATTTCCATATTGAAACAAGGAGTATGTTTTTTATTCTTGATTTTGACTTATTAGTCTTTCAATATTTGTATTCTTGAGTTGTTATTAATAATAAAAAACTCTTATGTGAATTGTATGTTGGTTATTCCCCAAACATTATTTCTCTCCACCAAATTAAGGTTAGTCACCATAGCTTTTCTTCCTCCATTTCCCATGTCTTCTGTCTTCTGAATCTCAACACTGTGTGATCTTGGTATCATGAAGCTCAATACATGATATCGATTATTATTTGTCTGAAATTGTATGAGTACATTTATCTTCTTTGATTGATCCTGCAAGTGACTGATTTATTCATAGTATGCTAATGCTGCTTGCAGGTAAATAACAACTTGCTCTCAGTTGGCAATGGGAACAGAGAAATCAGTGTAACACCTTTGTCTCTTTTGTTCCTCTATGTTATATTTGTTTTGTGTTCAGTGAGATTTTATTCTATGAAAACTGCTTAACTTTGAAGCCATATAATTTAATCTAATTCTTGATGCCATCTTTCAAACCCGATAGTAGGTACTTGTTTTTTGATCACGCGATGGTTCAGTTCTGTTAACTTTTCTCATGGTCTCCTTCGGATTTGCTATTCAGGTGATAAATTTTAGCACTGGCCGAGTTGTTAATAAAGGTCAGTTTGAAAGTGAGATGACAGCTATGGACAATGATCATACTGGTCATCTTATTTTTGCTGGTGATGCACAGGTGTGCCTTTTCTTAATTCAACTATAACTTTTAGTTCGACAAAGTTATCGTATTATATCCAGAATGTTGCAATTTGAGTGAATCACAGGGATGCATATACACTGTTAGTGTGAACTCCCATACAGGGTCAATATCCAGATCCCATTGGAATAGGAGTAGCAGGAACAAGTCTCAAATTACAACTGTACAATATCGCACTTATTCTATGGCTGCGCGGGGTCCAGTTCTTCTTGTATGTGATCAAGATGGAAACATGTGTTTCTTCAGGTTGTTAGTTTAGTTTTGTTATGATTTGATCAGCTTTATTTTGATATTTGATGTGGTATTCACCAAGATATGCATGTTGAGTTTTGCAGTGTTGCTTTGGAGATGCAAGGATACTTGACTCTTTTGTGTTCACTGAAACTAACTCCCAGAGTCCATAGTATACATGCCTCTTTTTGTCCTTTACTCTCCCTAGAAAAGGGGGAATTCATAGGTATGTATGTTTTAGGTAACTGGGCTCACTATTTTCAGACAGTGAAAAGTATATTTTTCTGAAGTACATCTAGTCATATTGTCGAGGTACTAAATCTAGATATTTTGATTCTTCCTTTGTACAAAATACACATAATACAAATTATAAGGGCTCTGATTGTCTCTTAAACCTTAATTCATCATCTCATCCAAGCCTTCTCCCATCAGAATGGTCAGCTATGGAGCATAAGAAAGCTCCATACAAGATTCGACTGTTTTGTGACTGACGTCAACTCTCTTTGTTGGTGCCAAATTCCTCGTCGAGGTAGCTATGAGGATATGTCAGGGTAGTGCTATAAAACCTAGGTGACTAGTTGGCAGGTAGGTAGACCTACCTTTTGGATTGCAATTTAAGCTCATGCAACCAAGGAGCATCCTTGAAGTTCTTGTAGACTATAAAGAGTCTAGATTAAGAGGTAAGATGATACAATTTTTTGTAGGGAATTGCATTCATCTCTACGACGCATATACATTAAGAGAGAAGGAATGAACAAACCCAAAGTCTATTCCACTTTAATTCTGTATCACAAATTGGCATGCTAGGCATGAACATCATTATCATTATTATCCAAGCTTTCTTCCATCTGATTTGGATCGGTTGTGGAACATAAGAAAGCTCCGTAAAAGTGACAAAACAAATTTGTGACTGGCTGTCTACCTGACTTGTGACAAATTCTTAGCCAAATAGCTATGATGCCGGGGGCCTTGCCATCAAACCAAGACAGCCAGTTGGCGGGTATGCAACATATGTTTTTGCCGTGTAGTTTAAGATTATGCGACCAACTAGCACATCCCAGTTTCCTTGGACTAATAAAAGTTTAGACGAAGAGGTAATATGGTACAATTTGCTATAAGGAATATTATTCATCCTTATGTTCTTAAACGAAGGAATGAAAAAGGAATGACATTCCCAAAAGGTAGGTGCCACAGGACCAAGTTACTGACAAATCTATAGACTATATGGTTGAGTCACAAATAAACATTCTGAAATTTGAGAAGCTTAATTATGAAACAATAGTTATTAATATACTAGTCTACCACAAATAACCCTAATAGATGTTCAAAGTTCACAATTGAAATCCAACTGAGGTCCGAATTTACCAAAAAGTTGTGATCTCAAATATGTTTAGAATCTCTGATATAACGTCAAAAACATATTTGAAGCCTTATCTATCAACAGAATCTGAAAGTACTTCAAACACAGAAGTTGTAATAGTGAAAGTCAGCTTCTGAATTGGGGTCACATGTCCAAAGTGGATCTATGTAGTGGAAGATATAGCCAATTTCATATAAGTGCGAAGTGGAGAATCTGCAGATCTAAATCTGAAGATGCGAATATGAGAACAAAATTTTGTAAATGACCAATAGGAAATTAGGATTTTGGGTAATTGAGTTATTGGTTTTGAATTTATATTATGCAAAGGAGAAACAAAATATAATTTTGGAGATTTAGGATTTGAATAATAATAAAGAAGAATTTTATCTAAGTATAGGAATATAACCACAATCATTCATAAACTCTTTAAGTCTTCATTTCGTTAGAACAAGTCTTTACACCTCTTCACACATCCTTGCAATATTTGGCCATTATGAAATTGATCATACTCTAGATTACCAACTAAAACCAATCCGAACAAAGACTAGCAAGTATAGCTAACCTAAAAAATAACATTATCCATCGTCCGAGCCTTCTCCTACCAGAATCGCAGATATGGAGTACAAGAAAGCTATATACAAGATTTGACAAAGTTGTATGACTAGTTGTTGACCTGACGTCAAACCTTAATGTTGGTGCCAAATTTGTACCCAAGGTAGCTATGAGCATGAGAGGGTCATATGCTAAAACCGGTGGCGAGTTGGCATGTAGATAGACCTACATTTCTGGTTGCAGTTTAAGCTCATGCAACCAAATAACACACATTCCAAGTTCCCCTAGACTAATAAAGAGTCTAAACAAAGAGGTAATCCTAAAAAGTAACCATGTCTATAAATAATCAAAGCATGATAAACCCAAACAAGTGATTCAAATAAACACCCAATATCCAATTGGCTCAAACTCTCAATTGAACCCAAGTCTGAACTTATCCTCCATCAATAGATCAAAACAATAACTAAGAAGTTGTAAAAGAGCTAGGACAGTAAAATGGTTAATTTCTCAATAAAACAATTTGAGGCTTCAACAGATATACCTACACAAAGAATAAAATATTCAGAACTTGTAGAACTATTAAGATTAGGATTTTTCAAGATTCGTATAATTATGTTTATCATATTGCATACAACTTATTTTATTAAAAATTGTAGCTCAGAGAAGATTTGAATCAAGATTGTAGAAGATAGCTAGTGTTGCAATGAGTTTTTTCTTCAATGTATGGCCTAAGTCTCCATTTTGCTCTTGCTTTTAGTCCCACACCGTATAGGCTCAAGGAGGGGTGTGTCCCCAAGTTTATAAATATGTATTCTTTGTTCCTAATGAAATTAATTCTATTAAGTTGAACCAACTTCTCAATATGGTATCGGAGCAAAATTCATTTCCTTTGGAATAGCTCTACTACCAAATCAAATTCATTTCCTTTAGGATAGCTCTACTACCAAATTGTTTTCCTCTTCCCTAACATTCTAAAACCCTAACCTTAATTCCACATCCCTAAACCAAAACCTTCAAATTTGTTGCCTTCTCCACTCGGAACCCTAATCCTAAGCTCTACCTCCAACCCGTTGCCCTCTCCACAGACAAAGGAAACCCTAATCTCGACAATCTCCAACCGCGACTCCCTACTCACACGCTACTACCTTGATCTCGGTGAGCCAACGATAATCATGTGTCTTCCTCCAGATCTCAACACCACAACCTCACTGACATCCTTATCAAATTTTGAAAAAGAAGAAAGAAAGAAAGGAATATTCAATTGATAGTTCAGAAAGGCATGACAATGCACGTTGGAGAGGCATTTAGGAATAACAACACCAAACTAGTCATCTAGCTCGAGCACAAGTACCTCTAAAAGTGTTTTCTTTTAGCTTTGTGGTGTAACAAGGAAAGGCATACCATGTAAAAGAAATGAGTATCGGTATTTGTTCAAGTTGGCATCCTTTCTCCGCCAACTTGAGGGGGAAGCCTTTGGACTCTATCCATCACTCACTTGTTTCTTGGCATCGCTATCATTTACATGATGCCCTTTGTCTTATCCTCTCTTGGTTGGTCGAGTATCTTTATACACCGGCTCTTGTCGAGCACCCATGTGCCGACAATTATTTCAGTCGAGCACCTTTACATGCTAGCTCTTGTCAAGCACTTGCGTGTCGACAACTCTCTTTTGTGTGTCCTAGTTGGTCGCAACTCAAGCTCTTTTGTGACTTCTTTTTTGTCCAGGTCTCTTTGGATTTTTCTTTTAGAATTTCTCGAGTTGTGAGATCCGGCTTGTCTTTGACTCTGTGGTCTCTTTGGATGTTTCTGTTGGCACATTTTATTTTGATATATTAACAGCATCTTCGTAGTTTAGTTTTCTATGTCTTCAGATTCATATCTTCTCAGAAGCTCTACTACATAAAGACTATCCTTTTAAGTGCTACCATCCATTGCATTGAAGATTGAAGCAGATACCGACGCTCCTTGCATAGACGGCTTCCTATACTGCTTAAAGTTTTCGAGTCTGTACAAGGTCTAGGTATATCTGTAAACACTTAAGGTTGGATGACAAACTAAAAGCATAAGTCAAAAATCAATATCTTACAGAGCGGCTTACCGGCGGTATGCTCCGGCATTCCGGCGGTATACCGTTTTCGTCGTCCACAAACTTACTGTGATAAATTGTCGACATACCGACGGTATACCGTTTTGTGGACTACAAAACGTTCTGTGACAAAACGTCGGCATACCGACGGTATGCTCCGGCATACCGCCAGTATACCGTTTTGTTTGCCTGAAAACGTTCTGTGATAAAACGTCGGTATACCGACGGTATGCCGCGGCATACCGACGGTATACCGGGTTACAAATATTTGATTTTTGAATTGGTCTGACTAGCATTAATGGCCGCATTTAATGCTCTCAACGAATATTAATATGACCGTTACTATTTGACCGGTATACCGACGGTATGCCGGTCTGGCTGTATCCAGAGCATTAATTGCCACCAACTCTTGGTTTCTCTATAACTGAAAGCCTTCTTTCTCTTGAAGCTTTCGCCAACTCTTGCCATAAATTTTCCAAACAACCAAGAGCTCCACCATTAATACTCTACCAAGCTTTTAATTGTCATCCTCTCCCAAAGTGCTAAAGTATTTAAGAGTTGTAATTTTCGATCTTCACGTGTTAGAAGATCAACAAGTTCTCTTCTCATTTGTTTGAAGTTGGCGAGCCTTCGTAAGAAAACTCGTGTGTTGAAGTTGGCGAGTCTTCGGATCCAAACTCGTGTTGAAGTTGGCGAGTTCTTCGGATCCAAACTCGTGTGTACTATTTGATTAAATAGTGGATTTAAGCCGGAGAGAGTTCCGGGACTGGATTGCCTCAAGCGAGGATACCAGGATACATCTTGTGTTTGATCTTCTTACTCTTTTCTTTTATTTGTCATATATTGCTTCTTGTGCTCTAGTTATTTTTTATTTCCCTATTCACCCCCCCTCTAGGGTTCTACAATTGGTATCAGAGCTTTGTTCTCTTGATTTGGATTTACACCCTTTGAGTGATCCATGGCCACTAACCCTAGTATCAACACCTTCCACAATGAAGGACACTCCACAAATAGGCCTCCCCTATTTGATGGAACCAACTATAACTACTGGAAGATTAGGATGAGCATTTATCTGAAGTCCATAGATTTCGATTTATGGGATTGTGTGATAAATGGTCTTCCTACTCCTTCCAGAGTTATTGAGAATATTGCTTCTGACACCCTTAGGGACACACTTACTGAAAACACCAAGAAGCTTGCGAGTCGAGATGCCAAGGCTATGAACGCTCTTTATTGTGCTCTCGACAGTAGTGAATTCAACAGAATCTCTATTTGCAAGACTTCTAATGAGATTTGAAAGTTACTTGAAGTCACACACGAGGGTACTTCACAAGTGAAGGAATCCAAGATTAGTAGACTCACGCAAGAATATGAGTCCTTTAAGATGAAGCATGATGAATCTATTACTTGCATGTTTACTCGTTTTGGTGATATTATTAATCCTCTCTCTTCTCTTGGTAAGGAATATCCTGCTCATGAAAAGATCAAAAAAATTCTTAAAGGATTGACAAAAGTTTGGAGTCCTAAAGCTACCGCAATCATTGAGGGGAACGACCTGACAGTCATGAACCTTGAGACCCTCATGGGTAAGCTAATGACTCATGAACTCGATATGAAGGATCAAGAAGAATCCTCCATACAAGAGAAGGAGAAGGAGAAGACCAAAGAGAAGAAGAAGTCTCTTGCTCTCAAAGTTATAAAGTCCTACTCCAAGGATAGCTCCGACGACAATGAGTCGGACGACGATGAAGAAATAGCTCTCACAGCTAAGCACTTCCGGAATTTCCTCAAATTTAACAAAGCCAACCGCTTCAGACGGGACAATGAGGAAGATCCAGCGTGTTATCAATGCAGAAGATCCGGACACATCAAGAGGGACTGTCCGATGATAAGAAAAGACCCAAGTAAGTACGAGAAGCCTAGCAAGGGAAGCTCGTCCTCCAGGAAATTCGCCAACACAAGCATTTGGTGTGAGAGTGACGCAAGCGACTCCGACAACGACAAAGAGTGCAAACACAATGCCTACGTTTGTCTCATGGCAACCGATGAGGTACTTGATGATCTCTCCTTAAATACTCTTACTTATGATGACTTGGAGAAAGCTATCCTTGAATTGCATGAAGAGCACAAAGGTGTTAGGAATAAATATAAGAAATCTCTAAAAGAGGTTGATGCTCTTCAACTTGAAGTAGAAAGACGCTCAAGCATCATTATTGATGTAAAGGAAAAATCTCATGCTTCTGACACGGATGAGATAGAGTCTTTGCGACTCAAGTTTCAAGAATCTCTTGTCACCATCAAGAAAAAGGATGATGAGATTCAATCCATGAGAAGAGCTTATGAATTTGCTATGCATAAGGTTCAAGATGCTAATAGGAGAGAATATGATACTTCTATTAAGTATAATGATCTTCTTGTACAGAGTAAGAAACTAGGTAATAGGAACACTACTCACATGCATACTCCAAGACACCTCCACACTCATCACAATGCTAGGCATACTTCTTACATGAACACTACACACAAATCCTTTTCTAACACAAGGAAAGGACCATTTGTTAAGTAAAACACTTCGCATCATACTTTTTATTATCATCATCATAATACTAATGTTAGAACTCCTCGCACTAGAGATTCACATATGCATGATTCTCACACATCTTCTTTTAAATCCTCTATGATTTGCAACTACTGTGGCTTGCTTGGACATATGACCAATTATTGTCATACAAGGAAACTTGTTGATAAGAAAGTTTTTAAGTGGGTTCCTAAGACTAACACTCAAGGACCCATACGATCATGGGTACCAAAATGTTCATCTTCAACTTATGTTGTAGGTGAAGAGTCCTTCTCATGCTAGAAGCAAGTGGATTCTCGATAGTGGTTGTTCACGGCACATGACCGGGGATACTTCATTATTTACAACGTTATCGATGAAGAAGGAAGGACACGTCTCTTTTGGTAACAATCTCAAGGGTCACATTATAGGAAATGGTAATATCGGTTCCCCTCCTTATCCTTTTATTAAGAATGTGTGTCTTGTTACTAATCTTAAACACAATCTTCTTAGTATTAGTCATCTTACCGATAATGGTTATGATATCAGGTTTGTTAAGCTCAAATGTTTCATTACCGATAGTTCAAGTGGATCTATTGTTTATGAAGGCATTAGAGAAAACAATATCTATGTTTTATATCTTGTCGAAGACACTAACAATGACAGGTGCTTAGTTGCTAAGAACGATGAAAGTTGGCTTTGGCACATGAGGCTCGGACACGCCAACATGAATACCATCTCTCGTCTTGCTACCAAGAAGCTCGTAAGAGGACTCCCAAGTATCCCATTCAAAAAGGATATGGTGTGTGAAGAATGCGAGAAGAGTAAGTTAACAAAGTCATCCTTCAAATCAATCAACTCTGTGAGTACTTCTAGACCTCTTCAACTTATTCATATGGATCTTTTTGGTCCTAGTAGAGTTGCTAGCCTTGGAGGCAAGCTTTATGCTTTTGTTTTGGTTGATGATTTTTCGAGATTTACTTGGATTATTTTTCTTGCTTGCAAAAGTGATACTTTTCGTGAGTTTGTTGCTTTTTGTAAACGTGTTCAAAATGAAAAAGGTTTTTCTATTAACAAGATTAGAAGTGATCATGGAGGAGAATTTGACAATGCCGATTTCAAAAGATTTTGTAAAAAGAATGGTTTTGGACATGATTTTACTTGTCCACGTACTCCTCAACAAAATGATGTTGTGGAGAGAAAGAATAGAACCCTTGGCGATATGGCCCGGGTTATGTTAAACCAATATAAGCTCCCCCAATATTTTTGGACGGAAGCCGTTAACACGGCATGTCATGTTATAAATAGAGTCTTGATTAGACCTATTTCTAAGAAGACTCCTTATGAGCTTTGGTTTGACAAAATTCCCTCTATTGATTATTTTAAAGTTTTTGGTTGTAATTGTTTTATTTTGAATACAAGGATAACCTAGGCAAGTTTGAAGAAAAAGCCTATGAAGGAATATTCGAATATTCCTTGGATACTCTACTCATAGTAAAGGTTTTCGTGTTTTTAATAAAAGAAGTCTTGTTGTCGAAGAGTCAATCAATGTCTCTTTTAATGAACTTAACTCTTCTACATTCTCTTCTTCCGATGATATTGATGACATCTCGTTTGGGTTGGAGAACTCCTCTATTGGAGATCGTCCTTCTTCATCTAACAATGAAGTTGTGACTCCAACAAAAGAGTCTCCTCCTCTCGAGCCTCCTCAAAAGGATCTCCCAAAAGAATGGAGATTTGTCACCAATCATCCTAAGGAACTTATCATTGGGGATCCTTCCTCCAGTGTTAGCACTAGATCCTCAACTCGTGATCTTTGTTCCCAAAAGAATGGAGATTTGTCACCAATCATCCTAAGGAACTTATCATTGGGGATCCTTCCTCCAGTGTTAGCACTAGATCCTCAACTCGTGATCTTTGTGCAAACGTGGCTTTTATATCTCAAATAGAGCCTAAAAATGTTAATGATGCTTTTCTTGATGAATTTTGGATGATAGCGATGCAAGAAGAGCTAAATCAATTTGAGCGAAACAAGGTTTGGGAACTTGTCCCAAAACCTAGCAATCATCCCATTATTTGGGACTAAATGGGTGTTTCGAAATAAACTTAATGAAGATGGGTTAGTGACTCGAAACAAAGTCCGATTGGTTGCTCAAGGCTATAACCAAGAGGAAGGCATTGACTACGACGAAACCTATGCTCCGGTTGCTCGTCTCGAATCCATTCGTATGCTATGTGCTTTTGCTTGTTTTAATGATTTTAAACTCTTTCAAATGGATGTTAAGAGTACTTTTCTGAATGGTATTATTAAAGAGGAAGTTTATGTTAAACAACCTCCTGGCTTTGAAGATTTTCTATTTCCTAATCACGTGTTCAAACTCCACAAAGCCCTTTATGGCCTCAAACAAGCTCCCCGTGCTTGGTATGAGCGCCTTAGCTCCTTTCTTGTTTCACACAATTTTTCTAAGGGCAATGTTGACAACACTTTTTATCAAATCCCATAATGGCACTCTTTTATTGGTTCAAACTTATGTCGATGACATTATTTTTTGTTCTACTAACAATACACTTTGTGTAGAATTTGCTAAAGTTATGCAGGAAGAATTTGAAATGAGTATGATGGGTGAGCTATCATTCTTTTTGGGATTACAAATCAAACAAGGACCCAAAGGGACCTTCATCAATCAAGCAAAATATACAAAGGATCTCCTCAAGCATTTCGAACTTGACTCATCCAAATCAATGAGGACTCCTATGGCAACAACGACAAAGCTTGACAATGATGAAGATGGCACATCGGTTGACATCCGTAAGTATCGAGGTATGATTGGTAGTTTACTTTATCTAACTGCTAGCCGTCCAGATATCATGTTTAGTGTATGTCTTTGTGCACGTTATCAAGCAAATCCAAAGGAATCGCACTTATGTGCCGTAAAACGTATTTTTCGATATCTCAAAGGTACCGTGAACATGGGCCTTTGGTATCCGAAATCTTCATCCTTTGAGCTTCACGGCTTCTCGGATGCAGATTTTGCCGGATGCAAGATTGACCGAAAAAGCACTAGCGGCACATGCCAATTCCTTGGAAAATCCTTGGTATCGTGGTTTAGTAAGAAACAAAATTCTATTGCTCTTTCAACCACTGAGGCCGAATATATTGCGGCCGGATGCTGTTGTGCACAAATTCTTTGGATGTCACAAACACTTATAGATTATGGCATTTCTCATACTTGCACCCCCATTAAATGTGATAACACTAGCTCGATCAATCTCACGAAAAATCCGATTTGTCACTCACGCACGAAGCACATTGAAATTAGACACCATTTTCTTCGTGACCATCAACAAAAGGGGATATTCATCTTGAATTTATTGACACTACTTATCAGTTAGCCGATATTTTCACCAAACCGCTTCCGGAAGATCGCTTCGTTTTTCTTTGCCGAGAATTAGACATTTTAAATTTTGACTCTTAGTTGTTCTCGGCCGCACACCGACGGTATACTACAGTATACCGACGGCATGCCGTTTTTGGCTCAGAATTAGGTTCTGTGCCAAACTTCGGTATATCGTCGGCATCCAACGGCATACCGACGGTATACCGGTGAGCGGCGGACATCTTTTTCAACTCAGAATCCGGGCCCACCTTTCCTTCTTTTCCTCTTTATTCCCTCTTCCCCTCATTAATACCCTTCCCATCCATCACTTCCACATTTATTATCCCTCTCCTCTTCCCCATATCCTAACTTCCCATCACATTAACTTCCCCTCTCTTCATCTTCCCCATTACTCCTCTTTTCTCTCCATTATCCTCATTTCCAACCCACAAACCTCTCCACTTCTCTCTATAACCGTTCCCCCCACATCATTTGCAAGGGCCCCAACCCTCCTGCTATCCCGGCCCTTTCCGCACAGCTGGAGCCGTTCTATTACGAGCTCCATCGGATCGTGTGCCACATACTCTATCCCAAGAGCGGCAACTATGATGCCATTACCGGCGACGCCCTGGTGTGCATGTACTACCTCTATGCGAGGAAGTCTTGGTCCTTCCCCAAGACTCTCCTTCATGCCTTCAAAGGCGTCCTGCCTGCGGGGAAGCAGAATCTTTATTACGGCTCCTTCATCACTCTCATTCTGGAAGCCAAGCAAGTCGACCTCTCCCTTTGCTCCTCGGACGGCGTCCCATCCTACCTCGCTGTTTCTCGCTCTATCGGTGGTGCCTCCACATCCTGCGCCTCTTCCTCCCAAGAGCCGCCGGCTTCTGCTCCTGCTGCACCTGCCGCTACTCCTCCTGCTGCACCTGCCGCTACTCCTCCTGCCTCTGACCGCTACATGCCGCTGACTCAGCAGCACTTCGACATGCGTATGGCTCAGGCGGAGGAGCAGATGCGAGCCAACACTCGTGGCCTTGGCACTCTGATTCAGTCCCGCTTCCATGACCAGACCTATTTCATTCAGCACACTCTTCAGGACCGGGACGCTTTTCTGGATCTGAATCTTCAGGATCCAATGTACCAGGCCTCCCGCTTTTCCGATCCCAATGCCTACGGTTTCATGTACCCGGACGGCATTGACCCTTTTGGCGCTTTTCACCAGGCTCGCGATGGTGGGGATGATCCGGATGACGAGTAGGGGTCGCTTCCTTTTGATGGTGGTGTCGAATAAATGAGTGTCTTAGTTTCTTGTGTTTGTTTTTACTTTGTCTTTTGCGGTCCTTCGGGGACCTATGGTTGGTTGGTTCTAGTAGTTTGCAGTCCTACGGGGACTTGATATTTGTCTTCTTATGTTGCTAAAATCTCGTAGAGGAGAGTCTTTTTAATATGTCTTTTGTAGTATGGGTGTCCTGCATGTATCACTGTTTCAACTTTTATCTAAATACATGCTTTTATCTATGATACTGTGCTCCACATTTATGACTATTTTTTATTATCATCATTATTTTTTCCATCCTTGACTAAGTGACAAAGGAGGAAAAAATGTATTGAGGGGGAGTTGTCTACCTACGGGAGAGTTACTCCCTGAAGATGCTATCTCTCTATTTTGTCAATTATCAAAATGGGGGAGATTGTTGGCACATTTTATTTTGATATATTAACAGCATCTTCGTAGTTTAGTTTTCTATGTCTTCAGATTCATATCTTCTCAGAAGCTCTACTACATAAAGACTATCCTTTCAAGTGCTACCATCCATTGCATTGAAGATTGAAGCAGATACCGGCGCTCCTTGCATAGACGGCTTCCTATACTGCTTAAAGTTTTCGAGTCTGTACAAGGTCTAGGTATATCTGTAGACACTTAAGGTTGGATGACAAACTAAAAGCATAAGTCAAAAATCAATATCTTACAGAGCGGCATACCGGCGGTATGCTCCGGCATACCGGCGGTATACCGTTTTCGTCGTACTGTGATAAATTGTCGGCATACCGACGGTATGCTCCGGCATACCGGCGGTATACCGTTTTGTGGACCACAAAACGTTCTGTGATAAACGTCGGCATACCAACGGTATGCTCCGGCATACCGGCGGTATACCGTTTTGTTTGCCTGAAAATGTTCTGTGATAAAACGTCGGTATACCGACGGTATACCGGGTTACAAATATTTGATTTTTGAATTGGTCTGACTAGCATTAATGGCTGCATTTAATGCTCTCAACGGATATTAATATGACTGTTACTATTTGACCGGTATACCGACGGTATGCCGCTGCATACCGACGGTATGCCGGTCTGGCTGTATCCAGAGCATTAATTGCCACCAACTCTTGGTTTCTCTATAAATGAAAGCCTTCTCTCTTTTGAAGCTTTCACCAACTCTTGCCATAAATTTTTCAAATAACCAAGAGCTCCACCATTAATACTCTACCAAGCTTTTAATTGTCATCCTCTCCCAAAGTGCTAGAGTATTTAAGAGTTGTAATTTTCGATATTCACGTGTTAGAAGATCAACAAGTTCTCTTCTCATTTGTTTGAAGTTGGCGAGCCTTCGTAAGAAAACTCGTGTGTTGAAGTTGGCGAGTCTTCGGATCCAAACTCGTGTTGAAGTTGGCGAGTTTTTCGGATCCAAACTCGTGTGTACTATTTGATTAAATAGTGGATTTAAGCCGGAGAGAGTTCCGGGACTGGATTGCCTCAAGCGAGGATACCAGGATACATCTTGTGTTTGATCTTCTTACTTTTTCCTTTTATTTGTCATATATTGCTTCTTGTGCTCTAGTTATTTTTTATTTCCCTATTCACCCTCCCTCTAGGGTTCTACAGTTTCTTCCTGGATTTCTTGAGTTGTGGAATCAGCTTTCCTTTAACTCTTTGTGGTCTCTTTAGATGTTTCTTCCGAAATTTCTTCAGTTGGAGCCCATCTATCTTTTGACTTCTTTCGGAATTTTTTTACCTTTTTTGAACCCCGGTTTTCTTTCTACTTATAGGGATTTCTTTGGTTTTTGAGCGCGAACTTGCTTTCATGAGATGATCTCTCATGTTCCTTCGGTATTTCTTCGATTTTGATGCCTCGTCAGATGATTTCAATTTCTCCTTTCCATTCTCCCCATGCTAGACTTGCTTTCACCAAGTTGCAGCTTGCGGGAGATTGTAGGAAATAAAATAGGTTTATTTAGTTTCTTGATAGTCAAGCTTTAGCTAGCTACTTTTTTGTTTCCAATACAGATACTGTGAATCTTGCTTAGCATATGCATAAATACACCAGAAACTATAAAAAAGCAATAATTTACCATTCCAACTTAGAGACTTAGAGTTTTAGGCTGAAGCTACATAGAACATACACGATAAGCTAAATGGGATCAGATTTCCTTCTTGAAGGGAAGATTGATTCTTTCTACTATTAACATCTTAATCTGTGAATCTTGCTCTGTATGTTTAATTTTCTGGTTCTATGTTCATCCCGCCTATATCCTAGATATCCAGGCGTTCGTTCTTTGGCCATGTTGCTCTCACTTTCTTATGCCTAGTGGTTTCTGGGTTGCGTGGAAGGTGATTCGAGCCGTCTTGTGGCAGACAAGCCTGTAATTGGAACATATGTGGCTGGGAGAGGGCCAATCAGTCGGCACGAGTGGCAATGGGGAATGATCCACCCCAGCCTCCATTGTACATAAGGCACTGATGGAGCCAAATCATGAGGGGCCACAAAGGTTGTGCTAGGTATGCAGATGCTTGTAGGACCAATAAAAGGAAGATTTGGAGACGTGGTCTTTCTACTCTTCATTGGAGGTATGGCCGAGTGGAAGAAGATAATAGGAAGATTTCTTCCTCTAGAAGAAGAAACTATGTTTTTGGCCTATTTAGAAGCAATAGGTTATTTGGTATATTAGGTTTAGTAAGGTTCAATCTCTTTTCTATATTAAGTCACGAGTCTACCTTTCCATGTTGAGTTTCCATATCAAACTAGGGTTAGTCACCATCCCTTCTCTCCCTATATCTACCATGCCTAATGCCTTTTGATCTCAACCTCTCTTTCATAATCCAAATCCTGATCAATTGGATACAGTTTCTTAGACCATCTCCATTAGACATCATTTTCCGACTGGAATTACATATCATCAGAATACACAATTTCTCATATTTACTTCATTAGTTTCATCGCATCTACTATATTCTCAAAAAGCATGCTTGTTTGTTTGTTACACATACATTTTCTTATATATATTTGCATTTTATATCTGTTGATTAAACTGACTGACCCAAACTATTTTTGGATGAACATAAAGTTTCCGGCAGCGAGGATGCAAATGTTTACTTCTATGATCTGACTAAGCCGAAACATGCATGTGTAAACAAGCTACAGGTTCGTTCTTTCGAGATCGACTGATCGGGGCCCACATTACTGAACTCCTCGCATCACACACCTAATACCCTTCTGTTGATTCAGGGTCATGGTTCTCCAGTTATAGGAGTTGCCTGGAATCATGGCGAGAACTTTCTGGCCTCATCGGATTTTGATGGAACGGTGATTGTCTGGAAGCGAGCAAAGACGAGGTAGATACTTGTGTAGACTGTTGCAGAATTCTTTTGTATCTATTTTTTCTTACAAAATCCGGCAGCGAGGATGCAAATGTTTTTTTTTTTTACTTACAAAATCACAACTGTATCATTACTAGTTTTAAGAGGGAGGGTTCTTTCATTTATTTATTTTTTTCCATAGATATGTCAAAACGGTTTAGCACCACTTGGAAGAGTCCCAACTGTTGTATCAATTTGTTTGTTCTTTTCATATCTTCCTCTCGTGTCTTGTACTAATATATGGCATGCCGTGTCATTTTTAAGTAGGGAGAATGTTAGAAAAGCTTCAATAAGCAGGAAATAGTCGGAAATACTTGTAGTTCCTTTTTGGATTTTTATACATGTTACATTGTTGAAAATATTTGTTCACTCTAAGAAATCAAAAGATAAGATGGAAGCTACAATACGAATTGTGCGACCTCGAAATAGATGATGGAAAGGCTTCTCATTCTCATTGCATTGAGTGCGGTGCGCGCTATGTTACTGTAGTATGTCTGGCTGTACTAAGTTCAGTTCTTGACTGTTCAGATTCGATTTCGTCAGCTTTCTTGTTAGCACTGAGAAGCAGTGATGTTTATGAAGATGACCCTACCAGGTTCATTGTAAGGGCCCTTGCAGCTCAAGTATGATGATCTATAATTCTTTGTGGTGTTTATGTTAAATTCCATTCTGCACCCCCAAAACTTGTAAAGCTTAGTAGCAAGAGTACCCTTTGTGCAGAATAGATATGATACCATTGGGGCTGATTAGGGTTTACATCCTGGAAGTCCTGACATGTCCAATTGAAAATTTTAGACCTTAAATTTTTTTTTTTTTTTTGGTTTTTTTTTCCATTACACTCCTTTTCAACATGTGTAAAATGACCTGGTAGGTTATCGACACTTAACAGATGGTCCATCCAGGCTTGAACCGTGTATCAACTCGGCCAATGTTCAGACGTATTTTTTTAAATTATTATATCAAGAATTATTGCATACTTGAATAACAAATAAAAAAGATAATACTTTTAATTTAGTGTCAAATTTCTAAAATTATTAGCTTTTATATCTATTAGATACTGGCCTTGCTATTAGACAGTTCCTCTTTCGATCTTTTATTTGAGAGAAAATAGAAGAATGGACAAGAAACTGTTTAGTATATTTGGTTACTGAAGAAAATGAGAGAAAAAAAAAAGGGTGAAAGAAAATAGGAAAATCTTTACCAATATACATTTTACTTGGATTTCCTTGTAAACTGTGCCATTCCCATTTTCTCTCCCTTATCCTCTCAATATATGTTTTTTTCCTTGACTTATCAACAAAACAATAAAAAATAAATAAATAAGAGGTTTCCTTTTTCATTTTTCTCATTTTTTTCCCCTCGAACCAAACAGTCCTGATGTAAACAAAAAGAAATAACCATAGATACAAGCTTCCAAAAGAAAATTTAACCTTTCACAACAAAAGAGGGAACATAAAACTCACAAATTCTACCAATTACAAGTAATCATACACATTTTGGATAAGTTACAATAACTCGAGACTGCATGTTTGGGCTCATTAGTCATCAATGACGGTGATGCGGCTATGGATACTTCATCCAACAACAAAATTAGCATCTCTTCAGCAATAAGGAAGAGCAGGCTCTTGATGCTTTTAATAACACCGGAGGTCATCTCCTCTACTTCTAGTAGTAGCACTTCAAGTTCGCAAATTTTCAGTGCCCAGTGGGCAAATGCCAGCGACTGAGCAAAAAACCATAAATGTGCCACAGAAGTGTTCTGATTGGCATGGCAAAGCATTGTTGCCTAACCTGGAAGTCTGAACAATCTCGACTTCTATACCAAAGTCCATTCCTGGCGTTCGCTTCAAGTCTCTTCCAAATCTTGGTAGAAATGAGTAACACCATTCATTCCTCCATCTTACTGTCATCTGCTATAGCATCCTCTTGTGGTACATTCCCATCGGTCATATCAGTGTCTTCAATTCCATTGGTGGGCTGAATTGGAGGTCCATCCACACGAGGAGCTTCCCCTTGGTATGCAGCATACTGACTCATGGCTTGGGCCTGTTAACAGGAAAAAAAAAAAAAAAAGAGAGAGATGGTGACGAATAGAGATGTAAATGGTACCCAACAATTCATCACATGAAAACCTGACCAGAATGACTACGGAAAAAAAAAGGGATCCATATCCCCAATATGAATCTTTATGATAATATGTTTGAAGTTGTACGGACAGGTGATGACATAACCCACTAACTGGTCGGAGAAACTATTTCCAAAAATATACAAATATCAAAATAATAGAGAAATGAACATTATATGCCCATCACAATAGAAAAAACAAATCCTTTAACTAATATCTAGTGGTGCACTTCCCCCCCCCCCCCCCCCCCCCCCCCCACCCACCCCCACTAACCAGTGAATCTATTTGTACAAAGATGTTTCAAGCACTAACAATCAAAAGGGGGAACTGAGAAAGATTAATGTTCAAGTACTAAATATCCAAAAAGGGAAAGTTAAGAACAAAATGCCTTTGAATACTTTAGATCCAATATAGATCCAAAACATTCGGGTTCAACAAGGAAATGAGAGTACAGGCAGCCAAATTGGAACAACCTTTCCTACTCATTTGTAGCCCCACAACGTACAGAATGGGTCATATTGTTGTTGTTGTGAAATTAGGATTTTTGCAGTCAGTGATGATTTGAAGAAAATAAAAAGGAAGAAAGTGGTAGGACCTCATGATACTCTTATAGAGGTTTGGAAATATTTAAGCAAGAAAGGATTGATGTGACTTAATAATTTGTTCAACCAAATCACAAGGACTAGGAAGATGCCAGATGAATGTAGTAGCATTATAGTACCCATATATGGAAATAAGGGAGATACAGAAAATTGTACTATCTAGAAATTAAGCTTAAAAGTCATACCACGAAACTAAGGGAGAGAGTAACCGAGAAAGGATTAAGAAAAGAAACTAGAATTTCATAGAATAAATTTGGTTTTATGCCAAGAGAACTCATTTACTTATTAAGAGTTCAATAGAAAATTTTGGAGAGAACGAGGAATTTATATATGATTTTTATTTAACTTGGAGACAGCTTATGGTAGAGTTCCTAGGAAGACAATATGGTGCTTTGGAGAATAAGCACGTATCTAGTAACTATATTGAGACTATTAAGGATATATATATAATGGAGTTGCAACGAACATGCGAACCATTGGAGTAGAGATCAAACAATTTCCTACACTATTGGCTTACAAGCTACATCAAGGATCACCGTTAGCTAAATGGAAGAAAAGGATTCAAACATCCAACCCAAAACTTTGGGATAAAGTCTTTGTTGTTGTTGTAGTATTTGTAGACAAATAATGCATTGAGTTTTCAAATTGAAGAACTGAGCCAAGCTCAGCAAATATTCATCGTATATCAATTCTATGAAGTTACAAAATAGTAATAAATAAGCTCAAGAAGGTATACCTGGAAGAACTGATGCATCTTGAAGCCAACTAAACTCTCCATCTCCTGAATACCACCAACGAAATGAATCCTCCCTGTTTCTTCAACAGGGCGCTCGGTAAACTGACTGGTCTCGTCTAAATTCAACGCAAGGCAATCAGGTCTTTGAAGCAAAAGCTTGAATGTAGGTTGTAATTCATAGCATTGCTCAAACAAAGAACGCCGGCAGAATATGTACATCCCCAGTCGTGCACGAGACATAGCAACAATCAGTCTTCTCACATCCCGGAGATGACCAACAAATCGCGTGCGGACAAGAGACAATAAGATGAAGTCATTCTGCTGACCTTGAAATTTGTCCACTGTGGTAACCTGTTTTGAGTTGAGACAGTTAGTATAGAGGACGAATACGTAAGAGAAGTTAACTAGAAGAGTATAGCACACCAAAGTTCAGTTCTAGGAAAATATTCTGCTTAAGGACAACATTTGAAATTCCCATAATGCACATCCATTTTCCACAATATAGCATTTCACGCATACATGGAAAAGATCAACAATATAGCATTACCGTGTCTACATGTAGTCCAGATATAAGATTAACCAAGTTTTAAAACTCCAGGTTCTGTTTCCTTAGGTGATGCGAGAGAAAAGTTAAAAAAGAAGTAAAAAAGTGGAAACATCATTACCTAAAGATAGCTAGAAAAACGGCAATAAAAAATAAAAAATAATCGACAAGCACTACACGAGTACAAGTCATAAAGATTTATTAGAGTGCAGAATTCTGTGGAAAACCAATTTAACTTGAATAAGAAAACACGCATGAAGAACTGGAAAATTCTCAAAAATTCGGTGAATTAACTGACAACTTTAAGTAAAACAACAGTAGTTGGAGTTCATAAAGGTGGAGACTACGGGGTAGTTTTAGTAATACTTGCCTTGCTAGGTGGAGGAATTCCACATGACGTGCACCTTCTACTGATAACATCACGGATCAGTAGCTTCTGGCCATTGTATGTGGTTAATATAGATATCTTACTTGCTGGGTATCCAAGTAAAATCATATACATGTAAACACTAACAAGATACTCAGCCTCCCCTTCGTTCTGGTAGAACCAAGGAGAAGGAGCACTCTCCCCTTTCCCATTGTAATCAGGAACATCTATCAGCTGATAATCATAAGAGAATCCAGCATTAGCTCTGTGGAAAATGGCCTCCTCCCTTACATAGGGAAGGTCACCCAGATCTCTATATCTCCAGTTGTAAAGCTTGGCTATATTTGGTCGAGCTCTACCCTGGGCATTGAGCTCTATATACGGAATACCAAGACGTACGAACCTCGTGAACAGACTCTGATCCATATGGCTGTACTTCTGAAATGCCATATTTTTAACAACAGGTGGGAGCTGATGATGATCTCCAATTAATATGCACCGTTTGAGCCGAGCATAGCCATCTTCCTGCCTTTGAAGCAACATAGGTATGAATGTCTCTATCTCCAGTATCTGGGCACTTTCTTCCATTAACAAGTTATCATACTTAAATCCCACGTGAAGAAAATCCTTCCTCTTCAAAGCTGCATGAGTACAAGTCATGGCCACAATTTTTGCCTGTTTTGTCATCAAATAATTTGCACGATCAGCTGTGGACTTGAGCAACTCAAATGCCCGACATTCCTCCAGTTCTTGAAACATTGTGGAGAGATGGCGGAAGCAACCCTTCGCTGCTCGCATGTCTCTCTCAAAGGACTCACCGGTAAACACAGGCTCTGGAGTGTTGGAAAAGAACTCCTTAAAGGGGAAACGATCCTTGACAAAAGCAGGTTTATCATGATGCTGTGAACAAGCAGCAAGAAATTGCTCCCAACGGGAATACACATGAAGCAACCAAAAATATCCAGCAGTTTCGCAAGTATAGCCCACATCTTCAGGAAGCTTAAGTGATCTTGCAAGTCTCTCTACTTCACTAAGCAACTCTAATCGGCGCACAAGCATCGCATTTACACGACCTTGACGGCTAAAATCAAGATCAGTTGCCAGCTCTTGTTCACCTTGACCCAGCCGGAGGAGGTATCTAGCAGGTACATCCCTCTGACAAAGTTGAAACATGATGTATTAGAGGTGCACCAGCAGATAACTACCTACCTAGAATATTTACTTTAGTAGAATAATCTTATGCAAAGGCATAAAGTAGAAAATCCTCAAATGATTCTAGAAATATGGATTGAAATAAAGCTATGTGAAAATAGCCGAGTCTGAAACCAACCAGAACTCGACATGAAACTTTCATCTAAAATTAAACGTTACAAATGGATAAGTAATTATCCAAAATAGGTGTCTATATAATTAAATCGCTGACTTAGTTAAGGTGGTGTTTCTAGAGATCACTTTGCACATCTGGAACATAATATACTGACAGTGCAACAATCAACCCTGCTTTGTTTCTCCAAACTGAACTAGTGTTTAATGAGCCGTGCCTGATGGGACCACAAATTGTACAGCAGTTGTTGACATGGAATTCCTTTTAATATCAGAATGGCATCACAACACATTTTGTATTGTATTCTAATGTTAGGGAATTGCAGCTCTGCTGAACTGTGATTTGGGCCATGTTAGTTGATTTCAAATAGTATTTTCCTGGCTAATGTGAGAAACTATATCACCAAAAGAACAAAAGACAACGGAACATGAAACATCTACCTGCATGATTTTCTCAAAAAGGTCATTTAAAGCCTGATTGGAATGGGTGATGATTAAAGTTCTCTGTGAAGGACAGTTGTGATAAAGAACATTCAGAATCTGTACTGCAGTGTCTGTTTTACCGGTACCAGGTGGACCCACAACCATGGTCAACCCAGGCTGGATGCCTGAAATGATTGCTCCAATCTGCAACAGGTAGGACAAAAAAATAATCAAGAGCAATGTACAAGTAGGGATCAAATACGAGATATACAACAGTGTCGTTCACTAATTACTACATTATACACGATTAGTCCACTAATTACTACAATATATACAATAATGAATCTTCAGCATACACGTCAAAATACACAGTTGTTAAAAGCAAAAGGGAAAGTTGCAGGAAACACCTAAGTGTTTATCAATCTCTGGGCAGGTGGCCAACATCAGCATCAACCACAAATGTCTCATGTCCTGAGAGAGGGAACTCCAGCACAATGTCTATGCTAAGGCTCATCCTCTAGCCGATGATATTGGTATTGCAGTTTTGGCAATGGAAAGTGGAAAAAGGAGTAGGGTTTTGTATTTGCATAAGAAAGCTAATTTATAATTGAAAGCATGCACTGGAATGCTGAAAAAAAAAAATTATAGTGAAGGCACTTGAATCTTTTATCATCAAGTGCAGATCTTTGCCATCACGTGCAGATCATGTGAACCCTATTTCAATTGAGACCAAGGGATAACAACTAGCAACCAATTTTTCCAACTCGGCAGTTCGATCTATGATTTATCATTGACCAAGGGGTAACAACTAGTATGGACCTAAATCTCAAACAAGAAGCCAAGAAGTTTCTTACATCTGTTTCCTGCAAATATAATATACTATTTGAAATCATCCAACAATGCTCATCAAGTCTGTTAAAAATTATCCACTTTCTCATATTTCAAGAATAGCTGATAGCGGAGTCCAATAGAAACTTCTATAGGTATGCAAAACATAAGCAACTGTCAGGTATCAAATGAGAAGCAAATGCAACTACTTCCTAACGGATTTGTAAGAACTAAAAACTAGCCCAGTTGTTTTTTATCTCTGTAGTATCTTGTAGTGTACTTGCATAGAACCCCCAGTAGATCTGTAGTGTGCTATGAGCACTTGCCCAGAGGTAAAATGGTAAGAAAACCAACTAGTTTTGCAATAAACTAAACTTTTTGTGTGTTACAGCTATATAACTTGTATCATGCACTGCATGGAACTTTCTTAAGATCCATACTATGTGCACAACTTTGTGGAAATGCACTCATTTTACTTTTCAAAGTACAAAACTTCAAACTACATTCGTAAAATTGACCTATATGTGTGAGCAAATTTAGTTCATGTCCTGGTAATAGCATATGTCTTTGATGCATGGTATATACAAGACTTATACCATCAATGAATTACTAAACATGTCCAACACAAAAACCTCAAGCAAATACACTTACATCTCATTGCAAATTGATTGACCTGTCAGAACAAAATAGTGTCTGGATCCTCGTCCATCCCTTCTTCATTTTTTAACTTCCGCCATTAAATGGAAGGAATAACCGTGGGATCGAATCCACAGAGCCAGGAAGCATATGTCTCCACCTCCTTGCCACTTGAGCTAGGAGGCTTTGACATCCTCGTCCATCGCTCCACTATCCTCTATGCATTATTCTTTAAAATTGACAATATGAAGATTTTTTTTTTTAAAGTACATATAGACCTAATAGCCAAAGCCTGTAAACTGTTTGTTGACTGGTCACACTTTACCACGACTTTACTTTGTAACAGCATAGTTTTATGGACAATCACCATTCCAGTCATTCATCACCTGGACGTGAATTTTCTCTGTGGAGTACTTCCTGTCCAGGTTTAGGAACCTATAACTTAGCAAAGACATGCAAAGCCTGCCCTCGGGGCTCGCCTCAATGCCATTTGAGATATAACTCGCCAAAACCAACACAAAATTACCCAATAAGGTTGTTATCGTCCTATACAGTTGATATTGTTATTATTGAGCTACCAAATGCTAAACTAACTAAATATCATACAATAATATTATCATCATCCAGCATACCCAAATGCTAAACTAACTCAATATCATACTATAATATAATCATCATCCAGCATTCTCCCATCAGAATGGACCTGTACCCCTATAGATGGAGAAAACTCCACAAAATAGAGAAAATTAAGACTGATGTTAACCTTACAGCAACCCTCTATATTGGTGTCAAATCCTGGACAAGATAGGTATGAGCAAGAGTGGGCCTTGCCAAAAAACTAGAAGGCAAGTTGGCAGATAGATAGACCTACGTCACCTACCATTTCAGTTATGTAGTTTAAGTTCATGAGACCAAAGAGTACCCTCCCAGCTGTGCTCAGAAAAGAGTATACACAATGAGGTAAGATGAGACAACCTGATTTAGGGAATGTATTCATCTCTCTATGACACAAACCAAAGGGCAAAAAGCTATGGCATTCTCATATCAACGTATAATATGTAGCAAGAAATTTTAAAAAAAAACTTTGGAAGGAAAAAAAATGGCATGTAAGGTTTGGAGATTTTCATGTTGATACCAAATGGGAAAAAATGAAATGCTACAAGATTCATATAGTTCTTGCTACCGAAACTAGAAAAGGAAAAGGAAAAAAAAAAGGGAGTACCTGAGTAGGTGTAAATCTGACTGAGTTCTGCTTTGGCTTATCCTGGGGATAAGGCCCAGGATCAGCAGGAGTATATGGCTCAACAAAAAGTTTCTCCTTATCATAATCACGGTCACCGACGCCCCCATTATTCAGGGTTTTTATGGTACTGGACTTCTTATTTCCTGGAAGAGCATGAGTACTGCTCTTCATTGCTTTGGGAAGCTTTATACGGAAAGGAGGGCATGCTTTCAGGTCCTCGGAGCCATCTGGGCTGGTAAAGCAAACCTACAGAAAATATTACAGGAATCATTGTAGGATCATATGCAACATAATGAAGTAACTTGTCATTGGAAGTTACAGAAACTTATATAGCATAGTTAAAAATAACAAACTTACTTGAAAGTCCGGAAAACTGTCTCTCAAATGATCCGCATCAAGAAATGTATCCTTAAAATCTACAACTTCCAGAAGATCAGACATGTTTGTCCATTGTGCAGCAGAAGGATTTCCATAACCCAAAAATATGTTATGAAGCCAATCAGGAACTATACAATATTCATTCATAAGGTCTCGTATAGACTCTAAAATAGCCTTAAAATTATTTTCTTTTGGTTTCCTCCTCATTAAAATATTAAATGTCCCATAAACATCTTCTGCTCCTTTTTCAGCAATATCAGTAACATCCATGTGGTATTGTGCTGTGTCTAGAGCAATTGTTACTGTACGAAGTTCGCCTTTAGGTGGTTTCCATTCATCTCTTTTGATTCTTCCAGTGAAATCATTCATAAGGATCCCTTCCTCATCACGGATCTCAATTACTTCACATCCTCGTACATATTGAAGACCAAGTCTCTCCGGTACAGTGGACTTGGCAGCTTCCTCTGCAGTAAGAGGTTCAAAAGATGGACGAATTGAAAGTAAAAATAAGACATCATGCTCTTTAAGGGCATTCCATTCAGATCGTATATGTGCTTTGTAACTAGAGATGCTGAAAGTAACTTGAGCAGTCACAGAAGAAGGCTTGACTTCCCCAATGTTAGGTTGTTTGACTTCAGAAATTTTGAACTCCCTGATTGGCACAGCCATCCTTGACCAACCTCGAAATGCTGTTTCTCCCTCATTGTTAATGTATGCAAGAAGATGAGGGACAGCTTCCTGGATATCTTCGCGGATTTCATATGTAGATTCAAGACGAAAAAGATTGAAATTTCTTAAGAGATAATCATGAAGTGTTAGGAACTGGAGGTTAAGCTTAGGAAGAGCAAGGCATCCTTCTCCAGAGTAGTTAATACTTGGTACAAGACTTTCATCCCACATTATCTGCTCGTTTGGGTAGAGAGGCATAGCATTTATTGCTTCCTTCTGGGATTGACGTTTCTCAAAGAAAGAGATCATAACTTCAACCAAGAAGTCAACCCTTTCAGCACAAGGATCCTTATAAGAAACCAGTTTGAGCTGTGAAAGAACACTTTTCAGAATAAAATTATTCCCGCAGCAAACTATTTATCGGCTTGCAGAAAATGAATGATATAGGTAAAACACATTCCATAGAAGACCAATGAAAGATTCAACCCAAGCAAATAGCAACATATCATAATAAAGCTCAAGCAAAGAGCTGCTCAATTATTATATAACTTCATAACCACATAGCGCACACAGCCATTATATCCACACAAACATAAAAATAAAAATA